>JANAVB010025794.1:19174566-19490380 GCA_029216955.1 Iris pallida
CCCCCCCCTCTATCTAACACTCATACATATCCTCCTTCATCTTATCACTTCAAGTTACACTAACCTTCCTATGTACTCAGCTACAAGTTAAAATATATATATATATATATATATATATATATATATATATATATTTTATATATATATATATATATATATATTCTCACCCTCCTACTCTTCTTCCTGCACTAGAGCACTATAGCAGTGGCTAAACACTACAACCCATAGGCACCAAATCCCCTGCATATGCCTCTCAACTGAAAGCAACTAGACCCCCTTCACTTGTAACCAACTGGTACATAAGGAAACACTCATAAAATGGTATGGACTGAATTCTAAGCTATTAGGATTGAGTCAAAATCCTAAGGGTCTGAACTAGAGTGCCTACCCTAGCCCTTCTTAACTCACATTCACCCATCTCTATATAGACTGACCAAAATATGCCTATTGGATTTAATCCAATGCAGGACAAACTACTGGACCTGATACTCAAAGTAATTCAGAAATATGTAGGTTGACAGTTATGATGATATGGGCTGGACATGTTAGGTACTGAACTTGAATGTAATCTACAGGAAGAAACTAAGGGATGGACAGTACATTAAGCTAAAGATCCAACTCAAGCTCAACATTCATGATATATTGAAGAGGGAAGACTGGACTCAAGGTATGTGCTCTTAACATGCATCCAAGTGAATGGTGGATGCTCAAATGCAAGTAGGAAGATATGCAAATTGGATGCAGGGAACAAGACTGGATAGGGAATATGCAATGAGTCGTTAAAAAGACAGAACAAGGAAATGGCAGGACATATGCAAGATCTGTACCAAAATATAAAGGGGACAGAGCAATGTTTTGTGGGGTGAACAAGATCCTGTGGTCTGAAGTAATATGGTAGGGGGCAGGTCAATCTAAGGTATTCACATATACGAATGATATACAGGACATCCATGTAGTCTGAACAACAAGTGTAAACTTAAACAAACAACTGAACTAATCAAAAGATAAGGGCAGGGCTATAACATACCATCTTAACTGAATCAAATTTATGGCACGGGACAGATGCAACAACTGTCCAAGATACAGGACAGACCAATGGATGAACTCTATGATAAGGCTTCTACTGGGTGGTCCAAGACTGAACAATAAGTCTTTAAAGAATCGAACCCATTGTATGGCATCATCTCTGAAAATCAAAGGGAATAAGTGTTGCGGTGAACCGGTGAGTTATTGACTGAACAAGGACTAAGTCAATGGGGTATTGTCTGAACAAAGGATAGCTAAAAATGAAATGAAGGAATGAATATGTGGATATCCTAACTGATACATGCTAATAGATGCAATGACAGAACTGTAACTCTGGACAGAACAAAATATGGCAAAACTTGAACATTCATGAAATGGACAGAACTAATGATGAATGCAATGCATAGAAAATGAAGACGGACAGAACAATAAGGAGTCTACTGCACAATGAAATTACTGAACCAATATTAGGGCTGCACTTCTAAGAGATACAAGACACACATACATGAGGCTGAAACTATCATAGAGACAAAATATTTCATATCAAACCCTCATATCCTATTTAACCAATCAAATCTATTCTATATTACTAGACAACCATAGTATAGTTAAGAAATAGGAAATCAAACACATGACAACATATAAAATTGAAATTTAATCATTAAAAGTCCTAAGAGTCATTTCATTGAACACTCGGTATGCGTATCCGATACTCTCGTGATACGCACGCCAAATAGTTTCGAGGTTGACCAAAATCATTCCTAATGTAATGGGGATCCTAAATGAATGCATCTATACTAGAGGAAAGAAAATTAGAAGGTTTAGAGGGCTCTTACCACTTGAGAGATGGATTCTCAAGAAACAAATCCAAGATCTAATCTCCTCCAAACTCTAATAGCTAAATTGCTCCAAATGCTCCCAAGCTAGCCAAAAGAGGCTTCCTCTCTTCAAGGGGAAGAGTTTGCAATTTGTTTGAGGGAATTTGAACTCAATTTGAGTGATGGAGGAATTTTGGGGAAGAACACAAATTAGGATTAGGGTTTGTAATGAAAGGGGAAGAAGGAGGCAATGTATGCGATTAATAGCAAGGGGAGGATCTCATTATGGCTGGCCAAGTGGTTTTCTAAGGTTGGGTTTGGTGCAAATGACTAAGGGCCTCTCCTAATTTGTCATGTAAAGCCCTTTAAGAAAAAGGCCCATTATAGCTTATGTTTTAAGTCAATTAATAGATTCTATATGACATTCTAGCTAGATTAGAGTCTAACTCAAGTTGTCTAATCTTACTAACTATGTTTCTATGGTCATGACTAACGTCTTATCAATGTAGTTATAAGGATTCACTAATTAATAACACTAACACAAATTATTAATTAAATAATATTAAAATAATCAAAAATTTACAAAAAGTTAAAAATATGATCATTTGTAGAAAGTGGTGGTTACATAAAGGAAACTTTTATACAGAATATACAACAAGAATCTCTTTTATTGATAAATGAATTGAAGATTACAATGGCTTTGAATAACCCAACTGGAAATGCCAATAGGCCTATACCGCTCATGATCTCTCTAGCTCACAAAGGATCTCGTTCCATACATCATGTCTTCTATAGCACATCCAAACTTTCGGTCGAACATCTTTGTGTTGCATGCCGAACCCAGTGTGGTAGCATGCCTCAAAATGCTAAGGGACTTCTTGCCTCAACGCATCTAAGCGAAGCTTCGCCACGAGCAGGCTATATCCTAAACCTGCAAGCAATCCAATGGAAGATCAGTACTTTTCGTCCTCGCTATACCGATCAAGTCCCACTTGCCTAAACCAACACTAAGTAAATTTAGTGAAGCATGCATCTTTATTTAGTGATATTTCTATTATTGCCTTAGGATCAATTTTATAGTAAGGTTTTCAGTAAAACATGTTATCAATAGCAACTGAGTCATATTTGTGTCCAGTACCATGTCTCTGCAACAAATACGGTTAGATATATATTGAATATAAGCATAGTGATCGTGGATATTTTCATCTCCTTCCGCCAAGTCTACAATCGATAGTAATTCACCTAATCAACCAACAAAATTAGCATAATCATAAAGGTGGCAGGCTTTGCGCCTTCACCCATTTCTAATCTCAGCCCACTAGTCCTATCTATATAAAGGTCACGGCGTTCCACGCTGTAATGGACTGGTATCTCAATGTGTAAGCCGATGATCGCTCCATATACGGTTGCTAGCCGTTCTCGAAGGATCCCAAACTTACTAGTATTATGGCTTATCACATCAATGGCAGATCACAAGCCATTCTAATAAAGTGCACCATGAATACCAAACATAACTCCCTCCTAGGCCGAATGGTCCCGGTGCCCCGGTGATAACTCGTTCGAGGGAAGCAACACCTGTGCACAGGCTATCCAAATCCATTGACCATGCAACGCACAAAAGCAAGCAAGTTATTATTCCAACCAAATCTCAAGTACTCAATTAATGTTCTATCTTAACTCAATCTATCTCAAGTTCCAATGGCACTATGCCTCAATACATCCAAATTGATTCACGATGCCCCAATACACACATATACTCAACTGAAGGTTCTCAAGTTATTCGTATAATAGCAGTTCCGCGACAATTGCGCCACAACTGCATACTTCGATGCATGAAGTATATCCTTCAATGTTTCGACTGTTTTATGGCATTGCACCACAACTTGTCCAATTTGTTTATTAAACCAATGCATAGCTTTCGTGCATAAATGCACGCTCAACGCCATATGTTCAATGTTCTAGGCTTAGTGTTCAATATTTTCTGAGTTATACATTTGATGCACGTCTCGATATTTTTCTTTCAATGTTCTACCATCAATGTCCTACTGCGACCCGTGCACTTGATGCATGTCGCCTCAATTGTTGATTTTTCAATGTTCTATCTTAATGTTCGACACACACTAAGACCTTTACTCAATTTGAGCCGCACTTGCTATCTCGATAGCAACACTAGAATAATAGGTACATTTTTTAGGCATGAAGGAGTCGAAGAGAAGGGTCTGAACTCGCCCACCTTAAGCTGATACGCCTTATAGTTTTATCGAGCCGATGTAGCTCGATTTTATAACTTTTTTGCATGGCCAACTCTTCTGACTTAGCCATTTCGTTGAACAACTCAACTAATTTGGCCTACCGTGCCCATGCCTCAATTCGTTGCGAGAAGATATTTTGGTTTTGCGGACACCATTACAAAATAGGCAAAATGTCGATCTCTTATAATCCAGCACAAAAGTGTAGCTTGCACACAAAATCAACTAAAATTAATACTTGTTCAAACTGGACTTATGCTTTGCATCGATTCAATTTATTAGGTCTTTGAACGGACTCAAAGCTTTCTCTTTCGACCAACGTAACTCTTGCATCGATTCGACTCGAAGTACTATTCGGGTCAACGCTACTCTTCGAATCAACAACTCAGCGTAATGCACCGTACGGTACGGGGCATTACAGTTATTGTAGAACACCTTCATTAAAACTAAAAATGGAGGATTCAACGTGCTAATAAGTGATGACCAATGGGTGTGTGTCATGTCTTACAGATCATGTTGTTGTGACTTTGATAGCTACTCGATCTTCATATAAGAGTTGCTCCATGAATCTAAGTTCGGTGTAAGGATGGTGCAAGGACTTATTAGAGCGATAATGATTTTAGTAGTTCAAAGTTGTGATGGAGTTCTTGGGGAGCAGACAACTCAAGAGGCAACAAAAATATCTCGGTTTGCACAGTTCAGAGGGAGCTGTGGATGTTCGATGGATATATCATGAATGGACATATTTTGTTCAATGATGTATGTGTACAAGCGGACTTCTATTACGGACATGAGGGTGGTTAGGTTCAGGAGATGCTTTAACCGTATGAGAATCATACTATTCCCTTGTGCGACATAACACGGAGGAGAAAACTATTCAAAATAGAAGCACATTTTGGTGGAAGAAAGAAGCTGGAAGGATGCAACAAAGACTCACACTAAGGCTATTGGTTTAGGGACTTTGGTATTGGACTATCCATTGATCTTAATAGATCCCATTGGTTTGGGAGATGCTACGATAATTTGCATCAACTTGGTAGTTAAGCAACTATAGTTGGATATGATAGGTGATGTGTAGCAACCTAGAGGATGTGGGTAGATTGCGTCAAGGACCAATAGTTCTGTCAAAAGATGATGATCATAGAGTCCTCCGGAGGATTCATAGGGGCCAACACCCTATCATCAGAATGAAAGAAAAGTTTGTTAAAAATCTAACCTTATCTTAAGTGGGATCTTTGGGAATTAAAGGGTGCATAAATTTGGAAGGATATTTTTTGGGCTGATTGGGATCCCTGAAAAGTTAGATTTTCTAATTATATTAGGGTTTGCTTTACTCCCTATAAATAGAAAGTTAAGGGAAAATTCTCAAGTGTTCGCTTCATTAGGGTTCAAGTGACATACACTATTGTTCAAAGAGTTCTACAACTTTCAGGTCATCTGTTTCAAAATAGAGAGAGGATATGAGGGAGAGACGTCTTCTCCGTCAAGGTTCAAGATCTTTGCTGTGGTTCATTAGGGCAACAAGTACTATATGAGAGTTTTATTGTAAGAGCTTGGGTTTTTTCTTCTTCAAATATCTATTGTATTTTCCTTTCTCTTAAAAAGTGTAAGAGGTCAACTCTTGGGACAAGTGAGATGACAGTATTGTAATTGTAATATTTGAAAATAAAGACTGTGTAGGATCGATTGCACCTCTAGAGTGGGGTGAATAGAGTGCAGCAAAAAATAATTACCAATTAAAAACTAAGCAGGTGAAGCAATCATATAATTAAAACATTAAATGCAATAAAGTAAAGCAATAAGTAGTGGAGGCAAGAAAGTAATATGCAGACACAACAGGTTTATACTGGTTTTCCTCTGAGGGGACTAGTCGAGTTCGCGAGAACTCTTTTTCGCTATAATCCACTATTTTGAATAGAGATTACACCGCGTGGTTTACTCCGAAGAAGAACACGCCAACTTCAACACCATCGTATTTTTATCCGAAGCCCACGAACAAACTTTAACAATAACTTTCTGAGAAAACTTTCATACGCCAAGCTTTGTACAATTCGAATACTCATAATCGGAAACCACCGGTACTAGAAGGATGGGAGTTGTCTTGGAGATTTGAAGATCGAAGCTTTGCAAATTGAATAGAAAGCTTAGGAATAGATGGAGAAGATGAAGATTGAATGAGTGAATAAAAATGAGAATTTCTTCTCTTTTTATAGGATTTTCTAGGATAGAGCTCAGGAAGAACTCAGTACCCTAACGTTCATAATTTTGAACGTTGGTGATCCAAAAGAATAGAAAAATCTGCTGACCAGGAGAAATCCCAGGGGACCGAGTTCGGTCCGAGTTCAGTTAGAACTCTGACCGTGTTCGGTTGTAATGGGATCTGGTCAACTTGATTTGGTTTAAGCTTTTGGATATGAGTTTGGTTTGGTCAGGAAATGGATCAAGGATGGGATTTGATTTTAAGTTCTAAATGCCAGTGATCTTGATGCACAACTTTTCTAGACTCAATAAAAGAAAAAATACATAAAAAATATGAAAAATTTGTTGAGATGAAATCTATAAACATCTGTTTCTTTTCATATCAAGTTCGAAGTTTTTAAGTCAATTATCAAAATCGGCTAGACCATGGCTAAATGGGCCAACAATCTCCCCCATTTTGATAATTTGACAAAACTACGATTGATACTTAAGAATATGTTTAGCTCGATCTGGAAGTAGACTTGATGCGGTAAAGATGGTACGGAAGTAGGTTTTTCCTTGAATATTGGTACGGTATTTACTCCTCCGTAATGTACGGTCAAGTCTTGTTACTCCCCCATAACAAAATATGTCGGCTGAATATCTGAAAAAGTCTAAAAACAACAAAGCAAGAAGCAAGATCTCGAAATAAATAGCATTTATCATTTAAGTATCCATCTATATTACTCCCCCGTTTTGTCATATGAACAAAATGACGTAATTAATCTAAGAGCAGTACTCAGCACAGTCAAGATTAGTGCAGAAATGTAAAAAACAAAGTATGATGGTGCTGGAAATACAAAATGTTGACATAAATTGAAATAGAGTTCATACATCACTAATAATAAACTGATAATGCTTGAAAGAAGCATTTATCACTAATACATAGCCGCACAAAGAAATGAAAAACATAACTAGTAGTGATCTATCATGAGGAAAAGTATCCTCAATCATCATCATCAGCAGCTGTACCTGCCGCAATGGAAGGACCGGTCTCAGCAGAACGTTGGGATCAAAACGGGCAGCAGTAGGGTCAAAGTAATGTTAAGCCTCTGGATCATCAATGTGAAAGACAAGTCTAGTAGGATCACAAACCATAGGGATGGGACCACTAGGGTTGTAAGCAAGACTATATGACATATCCCACACAGAGTTAGATATGGCCTGGAGCTGGAGGGTGGTATGGAAGTCCATGGACCAAAATTGATCCATCATAAGAGTCTGAAGTGACTCAAGAGTAACACCACCGGAAGGATGAGTAGGATGGGTGTCAGCAACTAATGGGTCAACTGGAGGAGAAGCCTGGATAGTAGGAGCAGAACGACAATGCTCATGAAGATAAGCAGTAGCAGCATCCTCAGGACAATCCTAAAGCATGACCTCAAAGTATTGAAAGATGTAAGGTAGATACATCGCATAAAGAAGACGTCACGATATCTTGCGACACCGTTCCATAGCGACAATGATGGTCTTGGGTAGACTGAAGGGGACATGAAAGTGGAGATGATAGAGAATACCATTTTATAAAGATTATAGAAGTAGTTGTTCAAGTGCCTAGGGCGAACAGTGCCTTTCGTTCGAGGATTAGGTTCACATATTGAGTCACGAAATGAATCAAAAGTTGTCCCCTCGGGTCACGCCCCGGTTCCCAAGATAACTCGGAGCACGTGATACTTCTCCCCAGGCTACGCAACTGATGCTGTATTGTACCCTACGATTGTCGCCTGTAAGGTCCTGGATAGGCATAGTTATAAGGAATAATCACAGAATTTATCCACAGTTTACATAACATTCATTCATCCAAAATGTTATATTCTTGATCAAGTTTCCCCAAAGCATATTATATACATATATGTTCATAGGTCCTTCAAGAAACTTAATTTACATGACCATATATAACCAAAATGAAGACTACTATTCTTTAGATCCATGTCATTCATAGAGTTCATCCTCGATGTACGCTTAACCTTCATTATGCTCTTTTTCAATCCCTAGTGAATAAAACTAGGTCGTCAATACGGCGAGCAAGCCCTCGGTCAAAGGAGAGAGTTATGAATGTAGAATAATAAGATAAATGAATACAAAGTAGTGTAAGCTTGAACAATTAAACTCATAGCTTGTGATATCAGTCAAGAAGTAAATAGCGCTCAAGATAATGTCATAAAGGACATAAACAAGATCTTTCTAGACCTAAATTCAATTTAGAGAAACCTTTCTGGATCACACACACGCCTAGCATCTCAACAATAACCCCATTTGCCTAGGATCAGGCTCGTACAAAACGAATGGTGCTTAGATTGTCCAACCGTCTGTACTATCACATATTGATGTGATTACAAGCAAGATACCATCATGAGTTAGTTTTTGAATCATCTGGGTCGAGTCATCGAATCATGAGCTATAAAAGAAGTTCGTATGACTTGAACTTTCCCAAGAATATCGAACCCATTCATTAGATAGCTGAGCTGAACTCAGGACCTGGATGTCTAATGAATTAACAAGTATTCTGAGCTGAAACTCAGGATAATGTTCAAATGGATATTTGAGCTGAAACTTAGGGCCTGGATGTCCAATTGCGATCAAAAAATTGAGCTAAGCTTCACCCCGGATATTCGTGCGGCCGCACGAACACCGATTCAGGGATCGATCAGTACGAAAAATAAAAATTCATATTGTAAAGAAGTCAGCCGGATGTGATCCAATGGTTTCTCTCCCATCCCAATACAACCTATTCTAGACGTTCAAATTCCATAGAAAGTATCCCTCAAACGGGAGTCCTAAAAGTCAAGTTGCATTCAAGTAATAGTTTCCGAAACTAATAAGGTCCAGGTAAGTATTGAAACCACGAAGGATTCCAAAATATCTATTTGGACAAAATTTTCGAGAATCTTTCGTTATTAAAGATCGGGGATGCATGGTTCCAAGACCTAGAACTTAAGTCAAAAGTTTCTGAAAAGTCTGAATTCTCGGAAAATGTCTATGTCTGGAAATTCTTGAAAATTTCGGCAGAGTCTCTTTGTATTTACTGATCCGAAAATAAATCCGATATAATAAACACAAAACAAGATATATATATATATGGGCATGCCGACCCCTTCGGTGGAACAACTCAACACCGGCCACGTAATATATATATATATATATATATATATATATATATATAATATATATATATATATATATATATATATATATATATATATATATATATATATATATTCGGGTACGCCGACCCCTTCGGTGGAACAACTCAACACCGGACCACGCATTTATAATAAAGCTATGCATAATAAAGTAGCTTTCTTACTTTAGCAAGCAAGCAATTATTCTTGGTTTTGCAAGTGCTTTATATAAACGCATTTAAATCAAAGACAATATGGTTTGTTAGTAATATAACAATGCCAAGATACTATTATTGACTATGCACCGCATTTAGCTTATTAAGGATATATGAAAAAGTAAATTGAAAACTTGAAAAGTTAATATGCAGCTACCCTAGTAAACCGGTATTCAAAATTATCAATTTAAACCATGTTTTCATGACAAAAAGGTGTTTTTAAGCATAATTAAAAATTCGAACAGATTTGAGATAGCAAGTTAATTTGTGAATAACCTTCCTACTTAGCTAAAATTATCACAAGTAAACATAATTCATGAAAGATATAATAATCCATATATGTTGATTCTCTTTGAAGTACAAAGGCTATAGTTTTAAGTTGTGACAAGACATATAGGTTGAGTTCTATCCACATAAATATGGCAAAGTGTCAATATACTTGTGCATGTGTATGTCAAGATGTATATATGTGTTTAATGCTTATAAATTGTCAAGATGGATATTGTGTCAAGATGTTCCTAAGTATATACATTCATACATATAGGTAGGTCTCATGCATGAAGATCATTCCAAAGGAAATATATATATATATATATATATATACATATATATATATATATATATATACATATATATATATATATATATATATAAAAAAAAAAATATATATATATATATATATATATATATATATATATATATATATATATATATATATATATATATATATACCCAATCACAACAAGATGCAAGCACATTACATTGCCTTATGGTTGATATTGTCAATAGTTATATAAAATTTAGAATATATATATTTATCATGCAAAATACACGAACAATTGATAATAAACATGGGACAAATTCAAGAGGAGGAAGAAGAGAGATTGCCTTGCTTCTAGGGTATATTCCCTTAAGAAATGTTCTTCCCAAGCCCCAAATCAAAATCCTAGGGCACAAAATAAAATTGGGATTAATTTCAAAACCTAGGAATAAAATTAAAATAAAATGAAGGGGAATTGGAGAATGAAGAAGAAGAAGAAGTGACCAGGAGGGTCGGCCGGCTGGCCGGCTGGCCAGCGGTAGCAGCAGCAGCAGCGCTGGCAGTAGCAGCAGCAGCACGTAAGCAGTAGCGACAACAGCAGTTAGTAGCAGCAACAATGACATAAGGAGAGGTAGAGGGGTAAAGAGAAGGAAGAAGAGGAGAAAAAGAAGCAAAGAAGAAGAATAAATAGGAGGAGAAAGAGTTCACATGGAAGGAAGGAGAGGAAGAATGGATCTCTTTCTCCATTCTCTTTCGTTTAAAAAAAAGATGAACAAAAAGGAATTTACTAAATTGCCCTTAAGGCCTTGTTATGAGAAGAGGATGCCACATGGAACCTCTCTATGCATGAATGCCACCTAAGTTCATTGCGCAAAATACAAAATTTGTATTTGCATGAGGGGCCAAGTGGAAAATTTGATTTATAAAAAATTAATATAGGCAAATTTTAAAAGGCTTGAAATTTAATTAATATTTTTTTCTTTTTAATTAATATATATATATAAATATATAATAAAAAAATAGGTTATGATACTCTACCCACCTTAATTAAATTTTGTCCTCGAAATTTAAGGAAATGAGAAGTGGAAAAAGGAAGGTGCTAAGTACATTGATCATCAAAGAGGTAGGGGTATAGTTGTCGCATCTTATCTTCCCTTTCCCAAGTAGATTCTCCTGATGAGTCCTTGTTCTAAGATACTCGAACCAAAGAGATGGACTTATTCTTAAGAATCTTCTGTCTTTGATCTAGGATGTCTGCTGGCTTCTGCTCGATGCGGAGAGTTGGGCCAACTGTGATTTTCGAATGATCAAGTATGTGACTGGGATCTAGCACATACTTCCGTAGTTGAGATACATGGAAAACATCATGGACTCCTTCTAAAGTGGGTGGCAAGGCCAATCGATAAGACACGTCGCCGACTCGATCTAGGACGTCAAATGGGCCTATATATCTTGGGCTCAACTTCCCTTTTGTTCCAAACCTGATATTTCCTTTAGTAGGTGAGATCTTCAGAAATACATGATCACCAGGTTTGAAGTTCAAGATCCTTTGATGCTTATCTGCCCACATCTTGTGCCTGTCTTATGCAGCTTGAAGATAACTTCGGATTGCCTTGACAATGTCTACAGTCTGCGTAACCAACTCTGGCCCTAGGAGTTATCGTTCTCCGACGTCACCCCAACATATTGGTGACCTGCACTTCCTTCCATATAATGCTTCAAATGGTGCCATCTTGATGCTAGCCTGATAACTGTTATATGAAAATTCTATCAAATACAGATGATCATCCCATGATCCCTTGAAATTTAGATAGCACGCTCTCAACATGTCTTCTAAATTTTGTATCATCCTTTCTGACTGCCCATCAGTCTGTGGGTGATATGCTGAGCTAAACTTTAGGCGACTGCCAAGGCTATCTTGCAAGCTTTTCCAAAACTTGGAGGTAAACCGAGTATCCCTGTCTGAGACGATACTGACCGGCACCCTATAGTGACTAACAACTTCCTTCATGTACATCTCCGCTAGATGCTCTACAGATTGTCTGACTCGAAATGGTAGAAATCTTGCAGACTTTGTAAGTCTATCCACTATCACCCAGATAGCATCGTTATCTCTTTGTGTCCTTGAAAGTCCTGATACAAAATCCATTATAATATGCTCCCACTTCCATTCAAGTACTGGTAGTGGTTGCAGTAGTCCAGCAGTCCGTTGGTGCTCGGCTTTTACTTATTGGCACACTAAGTATTTTGAGACAAATTTAGCTATCATCCGCTTCATTTCATGCCACCAAAATTTTTGCCTCAGATCCTAGTACATCTTCGTACTCCCAGGATGAATAGAGTAATATGGATTATGTGCTTCAGACATTATCTCAGTCCGAAGTTCTCCAAATGTACACACAAACGACTCCCGAACCTCATGGATCCATCAGAATGCTTAATCAACCCAGTTTGTATCCCAGCTTTAGTTTGATTCCATAATTTTTGCAACTTCACATCCTTCTTCTATGCCTCCTTAATTCTCTCTACTAGAGATGATTGTACTTGTAAACTTTCCCAGATTCCATCTGCTACTGGACATATCACTTCAATCTCCATCTTCCTGAGATCTTCTAGTATCTCCTTAGGCGTGTTAAAAAAGAAGGCTTCAGGCCTCCTACTCAGAGCATCTGCCACTTTGTTCGCCTTGCCTGGATGATACTCCAGTTCCATATCAAAATCTTTAAGCAACTCCAGCCATCTGGATTGTATCATATTTAGCTCTTTTTGGATGAATACGTATTTCAAACTTTTATGATCTGTGTAAATTTTGATCTATTCACCATACAAGTAATGTCTTTACAACTTTAGCGGAAATACAACATCTGCTAATTCTAGATCATATGTCGGATAATTCCTTTCATGAACCTTCAACTGTTGAGAAGCGTAAGCAATAACTCTTCCGTGTTGCATTAATACACAACCCAAACCTTTTCCAGAAGCATCACTATAGATCTCGTAACCTCCTCACCCTGATGGTAATGCTAGTACTGTTGTTGTGACAAGTCTTTCCTTCAATTCCTCAAATGCCGCTTGACATTTATCAGTCCAACTGAATTTCTCATTCTTCCGAGTCAACCGAGTAAGCGGATCAACAATTCTGGAAAAGTTCTCCACAAATCTTTTATAATATCCAGCTAAACCAATAAAACTTTGAATCTCAGCCATATTCTTGGGAGTAAGCCATGATTTAACTGCTTCTATTTTCTTAGGATCTACTGTTATTCCCTCTCCACTTACTATGTGTCCTAAGAAAGAAATTTCCTTTAAACAAAACACACATTTACTCAGCCTTCCATATAGCTTTTCCAGCCGTAGAGTTTCAAGTACTATCCTCAAATGTTCTTCGTGTTCCTCCTTTTTTTTTTAGTAGACCAATATGTCGTCAATGAACACAATCACAAATTTATCCAAATATTGGTAGAATATTCTATTCATAAAATCCATAAATATGGCCGGAGCATTAGTCAATCCAAAAGGCATGACTTGAAATTCATAATGTCCATATCTGGTTCTGAAAGCAGTCTTTGGTATATCTTCTTTCTTAATCTTCACTTGATGATATCTTGATCTGAGATCTATCTTAGAGAATACAGTCTCTCCTCCAAGTTGGTCAAATAATTCATCGATCCTAGTGAGTGGATATTTATTCTTGATTGTCACTTCATTCAGTACTCTATAATCTATTACCAATCTCAAACTCCCATCCTTTTTCTTTATAAATAGCACAGGTGCTCCCCATGGAGAAACAGTAGGTCTGATAAACACTTTAGCCTATAATTCCTTGATTTGCTTATTTAATTCTGCTAATTCCTCCTTATTTATTGGATATATCTTCTTAGCAATAGGGGCAGCTTCAGGAATTAAATCAATACTAAATTCGACGGCCCTATCCGGTGGTAATCCGGGTAACTCATCAGGGAATACATCTTTAAATTTATCTACAATCCTTGGCAATTCCTCTATTACTTGATTCTGGAGACTCCTTAATTCAAACTTCTCTAACTCCTTTATATTAAGCTCCTTTTAAGCTCTAACAAATTTATGCAACTTTCTACTGGGTAAGGAAAACTGAACTTTTCCTTGTCCACAACCAATGATTGCCGATGTTGATATTAACCAATCCATCCCAAATACTACATCATAATTGTCCATGGGAAAGACTAATAGTCTAGTTCGAAAGCTTGCTCCTTCCATTTTGATTGGACAGTTTCTGTAAATTCGGCTTACTTCTACTACACCGTTGCCCGTAAGAATTTTCAACTTTCTAACTAGAGGTTGTGTCTCTATATTATACTCAGATATGAATGATGCAGATATAAAAGAACGAGTAGCTCTAGAATCAAACAGTACCGATATAGGTCTAGATGAAGCGAGTATAGTAACTGTCACTACGTCCCCTGCAATTCCTGCTTCATTGCTATCCATCATAAAGGCTTGACCGTGGTTCTTTTTCTTCTTCTTCTTCTTCTTCTTCTTGTTGTTGTTCTGACCAGCCTTCTGAGCCTGATGATATTGATGTGCTTGAGGTGCCAATACCGGTCTTTGTTGATATTCTGTCAGAGTATGACCTTGTGCTAGAGGCATATTAATTCTGAGCTCATTGTTCTGGAAGAAAGGCCGTTGCTGAAATCCCTGATTTGTAGCTCTCGGTCCCCGTGCATTATTCTTTACTACAGATCTTCTATTGTTTTGGGGACATTGGTTCAACCAGTGGTTGGAAGATCCATACTTCAGACACTTTCCCTGAAGTCTTCTGTAGTTATTCTTCGTATGTCCCGACTTCTCGCAGTAAGAATAACTTAGCGTGACTCTATTCTGTTCAGGCTGAGCACGCTTCTGTTGCCCTTGTCCCGAGGTCCTTTCCTGAGGTGAGCCGGTCTCCAGACTCTGCTTTTATCCTCCAGCCTTCGAGTTGTTCTTTTTATTTTGCATTCTCTCTTGGTCTCTTGCAGCTTCGGCCACCTCGGCATAAGTTTGACATCTGTAGGGGCAACCTTCATCTTCAATTTATCGTCCAGTCCTTCGCTGAACCGAACTACCTTTGCCTTCTCTGTAGTTACCATGCTCGAAGCATATCGGCTGAGTCTTGTAAATTCTGCCGAGTACTCATCGACAGAAGCTTTATTTTGCTTCAGATATAGGAATCTCCTTTCTAGCTCCAACTTGGCGCTAGGGGGAAAGAACCTTTCTTCAAATTCTTCCTTAAATTTTTCCAAGAATATAATTTCATCAGATTCTTCGGGGTGTAAGAAGCTCCACCAGATATCGGCTACATCCTTCAGTTGAATCCTTACTAGTGATACTATATCGTCTGGCGCGATCTTCGTGCCCTTCAGTAATCCTTCTGTGGTTCTAATCCACTATGCCGCTTCCATAGGAGTTTCAGTCCCCTTGAACTCTAGGGGCTTAATCGTCTTAAAATTAGAAATAGTCCCAGCCTTAGGAGTATCTGCGACATCCAACCTTTCCAGTAATTTTGCAGACATGGCTTGGGATAATTGGATCTGTTGGGTGTTAGCTTCCAAGACTCTTTGAAAACTCTCAAAGGCATCCGTCGATCGTGTCTCAGAAGTCTCCGTTTGTGATGCATTGGGTTTCGATGAAGAAGACATTTCCTAAATATTAATAATTGGAAAAACTTAATATATAATTTGGAAGAGGATCTTGAAGTAACTTAATCACTAAAGAGATGTGCTTGAAAACAAAAACAGTTACAATTTAGATAACCAGAACCAAAAGAAGCATATTTCATTCATTTCACAGAACATGGTTACAATATGCTCCAAGGAAGTCCTTACCACTTCTATTTTCTAAACCTAATAAAACACGATTTACATCTGTTGTGAATCCAAAAAGTTGTACAACAAACAATATTTCCCTTATACATCCATACATCATATCTATATATACACATCTGCTGATCCTTCAAAATATAGTACAGCAGACAAAACTATTCCATTCCCAGCTGTCCTACCTACCCCCTCGTCAGCTTTAGGTAAGTGATCTCAAGAATCTTATTGTGATTAGCATGTAATGGTAAAATATTATATAGATTCGAGGAAAACCCTCTAAAGGGACCATAAGTAATGGTAAAAAATTATATAGATTAGCATGTACCAAAGCAATAGAAGCTCTGGGATTTGTAGTGCCTATTACAGCAATATGACCAGTGTTCATAAGGGTACTATAGTATAGCAGAGCAAGTAGCCTATAGTACAACAGAATACATCACAACTATGATAAACAAGAGGTAAATATCTGTTTGTGCCTAACCGAGTAGTCGTATTGGTCCCTGTGCAACTCAAGGGCGGAGGATGGTGACCGACTACCCTATTTTGCATACTGTGGTAAAGGCTACATATCATTAAATCATAGATTGCAATGTAAGGGCAGTAGGTAGCATATAGCCAGACCCTAAAGACTACCCCAAAGCAGGGCACTAGGAATTGGTCTGTACCTAGTGCAGGTAGCATAGCTCTGAGATCACCCTTTGATATTATGTCCTACCTCATCGAGTATACATGTATACTCCATATTTTTATATAGAAATATATTGGTGTCCTTACCTACACTATCTTGGTCTGTCCATATTATCACTTTAGGTGCAGTCTCAATACAATGTTTCAGTCCATGCCTTACCATATAATAGTCCTCCATTTTTGAGTTCAAGTTTTGGATCCATCCTTTGTTTCAGTCACACTTTCCTTATGTGATGTGTCAGCCCCTAGCCTTTGATCAGGAAGAGGAAGGGCACAGGTTAGAGTGGGTATTGGTTTATCCCGGGTCCTGTACTGCCTATGAGGACAGTCCTTGTCACAATTGGGTATCAATCCACTTACATGAATCTATCCTGTATACCATAGAGCAGTCTCTCTTTCATCCAGGCTTGTCTTACCCTTGTGTGTAAGTTAGATGTCCTGTCCATCCCTCTTGAAAGTACTGCATGCCCTTAGTTCAATCACACCCTCAAATGTTCACATCAGATGTGTGTGAATATCCTGTATTTTTGCTTTCACTGCATACCTGTGCCTATTGCATTACCTGTCCATCTTGTTGTATAACCCACTGCATATCATGTTTCAGTCCACCCTAGGTATGTGTTCAGCCCACTTGTATTACATTTGGTACTGCCTCTATTTGACCTATTAATCAGCCCCAAATACCTTATCTGGGTAACAGATGATCAGTCCATTCCTACTGCTTAATCCATAATGTAAGGACATGTTCCAGATTTCCTCTAATGATTTTAGTCCACTGTTACTCTGAGTATCAGTCCCTTTTTATCCACAACCCATCATTTATCAGTTGCATAAGTGTTCAGCCACTCTATGATGTCAAATCCATATATGTGCACTGTTTACATATCCTGTTCTGTCCAAGTTTTCATTTATGTTCAGTCCAGTTGGGAAGGAAGGGGCATAATCAGGTTACAACCTTGCTTCCTGGTGCCATCCCTGAATATAAGTACATAAACCCAAGTTCTTCATTCTAATTATCTCATTTGGAGATATAGTTGGGTGTTGTTGCTCACTGCTAAAGCCAATTGCTTACTGATATCATTTTGCCTGGCATAACTGCACTGGTAGGCTTGATTCCCTGCTACATTAGAATTTTATTGAAAGTGATTTGTCTTATTGTTTTTCTTTTGAGCTAGCAGTTTAGCCTTATGCAGTCTGTAAGTTCACAGGGTTAGACTTGAACTTTATATATGATATCCTTCTTTAATTCACCAATGTATTGACTGATCAAACAACTTTCAAAGATGTCTTATCCTCTTTTAGATAACTTCTGAAATGCTGCCCATACTCATGGACTTGTATAGTTTCAACAATTTGGGTTCACCATGTGGTCAATGAATTGATAAAGACCAAATTCCAACCTTATCGATTGACAGAATTCTTCCCAACTCATGAAACCTCTTTTTTCATGATCCAGTCAAACCAGTAGGTAGTTTGTTCCTTTCAGTTGGACTGAGCAAACCCTGACCCTGTTCTATTCTGGAATATTATAGTAATTGAAGTAATGGTTGACTATGAGCAACCATTCTTCTACATCCAACTCTCTATCATAATCTGGAATCTTCAACCTCAGGTTTGGTTGGGTCCAAGAATGTCCAATAGGTGTTTGTGATGACATACAATATTGTGCTGCCATGTGCAAATGAGTTGGAAATGTGGGTGTATGAAAAGTACGTGAGTTTGGAGTGGACTGCAGGAATTGATTGAAATCCTTGTGTTGGCCTAGGATTCTATACACAAGAGTGAACATTCCTAAGCTATGTCAGTATTACATAGGTAGAAGTGGGCATGATTAGGAACTAGGTACCTTATGTGTATGTGCAAGAAGTATACATTAGATAGGAGCTATAAGTAACTTAGTTGGTTTGTCTATCAAACTAAGGAAACCAAATTGACTTAGGAATTGCCCTAGAAACCTAATAAGACAATGGATAGTGGATTTTATGTGTATTCAACCTTTGACATTTGTAAAATCATACAACAGGTTCATTGGACTTCTGACTCCACAGTTGACCCGTGCCAACAGCTCAGGACCGCAGGCAAGTATACCTTGCCAGCTTGTACAGTATAATTTATATGCATGTTCATTATCTTGCTGCTGTTCTTTTTCTTACATTCGTGATTGCTTTATTCCATGTCTAGTACACTCATCCTATTATAGTTTACTTTATATATTTCTAGTTGCCTGCACATTCTTGTTCCTTTCTGTTACGATATTTCTATTTGTTACACTGTGTTAGTTTCATAGGTATTCCTTGATAGAGTCGTCTAGTCCTATACAACGATTCCTTCAACTTGATTATAACTTGACTTGACTTGACATGACTTGAGTAGGACTTGACTTTGACATTCTATAGATTGGGAGTACTTACCTTGACTACGGTCTATAGGATTTTATACTAGGATTGGCTACCGTCTTAGTTGTGAGTACTTGCCTTGACTGCGATTGAGACACTATAGATTGTGAGTACTTGCCTTAAGTGCATTCTATAGCTTTGACATATTAGCCATTTCTAGTATGGCATGCCAGTGTCTTAGGATCCTTGCGTTTAGATCTTGTGTCTTAGTTCATTTTGTTTCGTTGGATATCCTTGATTGTTTATTACTTCTTTGTATATTTGTACTGTTACATGTTGGCCTGTATATTATGTATCTTAGTAGTCCTCTGAGGACCTGATGATCTCTTCAAGTTTAGCCGAGTATTGAACCAGGTGCACGCGAGCAGGTTTGAGCCAGCATTGGACCACGGTACCACTGCAGACGAAGGTACTTGGATGATTAGCATTTTTGATTTAGTTATTTCCATTCCATGTATTATTTTACTCTGTCTACTGGTAGTAGATTTGTGTCCACCGGACATGACCGGGATTCATGATGAGTTTGATATTTTTGTTTATTCATTTTATATTCAGTTGAATGTGTCATAGTTCTGTGGATGAGATCTAGACTACCTCTGTGACTTATTTATGTACTAGACATCGTTCTACCGCCAACATTGCGACATAGGTTGGACTTGGACACGCCTCGCATCTGAAAACCGGGTGCGGGTCGTGACACTTATCATAAGGATTGATCTCCTCCCATTCACTTAGGTCCCTTCATATCCATAAGTGAATGGAGTTGGGCCGCTTTTCATAAGAAAGAATATGAGGCATACTTCCTTCTCAAAGTAAACTTTGGCTCCATCCTCAATGTCCCGAATCTTGGGACGCTGGCGCTCGAAATACACTTCGAACACTGGAAGTTATTTATCCTTTGCCACTAACCAAGACTTCCAGGCAAACTGCTCATATCCATAATAGGTCCGATCGCTCCCGTTCCAGTAAACGCTAGGCATGAATCGAGCCATCACCTATACCCAAAACTCCTCGAATAAGAAATCTATGACATGAAATAATTCATCAGCAAGTTTTAATAAAGTTTAATCAAGATTCATATCCCAAACCCTTGTGAAATCCTCGATTCTTCAATTAGGAATTCAATCTTCAATTTAATTATTTCTGTCCTAGGGTAGTTCAAGTAATGTCACTACCACATTTTAGCTTGAGGGTGATGGTTGTTATTTTTGACCTTTGCTAGTTGAGACTATAGAGACTAACCTAGATGTTGACTTTAGCTATGGTGACTTGATTAGCTTGGTGGGACCCTAGTCTAACTTAAGTCAACCCAAGTTGAGTTATTTTGAATCAAGTTTCATATAGAGAATAAATGATTTAGTGTATGGACTTTTGACGTATGGATTGATTTTATTTAGCATTGAAACTTGGCCCAAGCCCATTAGTCATAACCCTAACCCTAATTTCTTCCTTACTTGGCTGGCCCCCTAGGGAATCCCCCTATTTAATCTCTCTTCCTAGTTCTTGCCTCTTTTTACATTCACAACAACTTTTGGCAAGAAAGAGGTATTGGTCTTTCTTCTTCAATCCATAACTCATTCATTTTAATTCACTTTTGACTCTAGTCTTTTATATTAGAATGTAATCCCACTCTATTTGCTGTTCATGGAGAGAAATCTCAGATTTGGTACAATTTGGAGCTTTTTACTTACAAGAGAAATCTTCCTATTTGGAGCTTTTCTTTGATTTGATACTCTATAGGTAAACACCTCAAACTATCATTTAATCTTGATTCCTTTGCATGATAGTCTAGATCTAGGTGTCCCCTAGCTGTGGTGTGTGTTTGGTGAACTTTTTGCATTGATTTTGTATCCGTATCGGACACGTATCTGTTTCCATTTACAAGTGTTTGTTAGAATGCCACAATAGAATTTATTTTGCTATTTTCGAAATGTATGTGAACAAATTTGTAGACTTATGAGTGTACTTTGTGTCACGACTCGTACCCACTTTTTGGACGCGAGCTCGAGAGCAAGCCAGCTACGTATCGAGCGGACTCCAGCCCAACTCGAATACGTAAACGTTGTCAAGGCCTAATCATGGTGAAGTAAATCTCTACCTCAATCCACAATGTGTATATAAACATGAATGGACACTATGGGTCGTGGTCTGCAGCCCACTACCATATATGTCCGATAAGATTCTAAGAGTATAACAAGAGTCTCTAAACTGAATCAATAAGCAGAATATCTCATGATAAGGAAAGAAAAGCATGAAAGGATAACAATATACTATCACTAACAAATACTTGAGACATTTATCACAATCATCCACCATCCCGCTCTGCCACTAACTCCATGCAATCGCTAAACCTGAAAAGATCATCAGGTCCTTAGAGGACATAGTAAGATACATATAAACATGCCTATCTAGCAGTTTAATTATGCATGATAATATATAAACATGATATAACAAGGAACGACACTTAATCATGGCAAGAGACTACGACCATACTGCTAACAAGTAACTAACGACAAGTGGATACTGACAGGTGACTATGAACTGGAATACGAGAACAACTACACGTAACTGAACTGCTGGATAAACAAGCGAACACGATATCAATGGAATACCAAACCCTCGCCCCGAGTGGACTAGCAGGTTTGAACTAATCTCTAACCCTCGTCCCAAGTGTGGACTCTCTGGTTAGTACTAACCCTCGTTCCGAGTCTGGACTCTCTGGTTACTTCATGGCAAGGCACCCTCGTCCCGAGTGTGGACTCTTTAGTGCAAGTATAACATCCTCGTCCCGAGTGTGGACTCTCTGATGTAAACACCCTCGTCCCGAGTAGACTTTCTGGTGCAAGTCGAGTCAACACCCTCGTTCCGAGTGTGGACTCTCTGGTGCAAATAATTGACATCCTCGTCCTGAGTGTGGACTCACGGATGTAAACAGATCAAGGCAAACACCCTCGTCCCGAGTGGACCCTCTGGTGCCAAGGAAACAATAACAAGGATTTAGCAGTTCAATTACACGTACTCGTTCTATGACACGAATCAAGCAAGGTACTGGTGAGACAAGGTACGACTCAGTCAAGACACAGTCAAGTCCAGTATAACTACACTGTCAAGTCAAGCAAGACCATAAATTGGTGAACACGGTATGTAGAACTAGATAAAACAAGTCAACTATAAAGCTAATAAATCATATAAAATCTATAACAAATAGAGTATCTAATGATAATACAATAATAACATGAAAACTATAAACATAGAATTAACTGTAGAGTGAGGCAAGGTATCTTGCCTTTGGCCCTTACACAAACCGTAGTCACAAGTCGAGGATGAGGGGATGCTGATCTAGGAGCTGTCAACCTATAACACATATCGCACCATGAACCGTGCACGAAAACTATAAATCAATTCTAATGTTCTAGTTCTAAATTCTTGGAATAGTGGCTTGTTGGGTTACTAATCTAATAATAATTAATTCTGGAATAATTTACTTAAAAACCTAATTTAACCTAATAATAATCTGAATATAATCTAAACATGCAAGTTTGGCCATCAAAAGTCGTGTTTCCAATTTTGGGAACCATGGCACGCAAATTGAGGCGTATCATTGAATATTTAGTTAAACGCTGTGAACTCTAGATTTTGAAAGTGAAGCTTGGTATATTTTAGTGCTACGAGTGCGCTGGAATAAATTGTGCCGCAAAATCACGTTTTGGTCAAAAGATATCACCGTTATGGCTAATCGTGACCAAAACGGTGATCAACCGATCAATTCTGAGTTCAACAGAAAAACTAAAATAATAGATGAATGAACTAATTTCTGGAAAAAATATATGTCGTATAGCTCTGTGTTAGCTTTCTGAAACTTCAAACGGTTGGTGATTTCGATTTCTGGTTCTCCCGGAATCTCGAAAACACCCAAACGTGTCAAGTTTCGGACAACCGACACTCTACAAATTTTTCAGAAATTTAGGAATAATATATACGAAAATAAATTATATATTCAGAAAGATTACCTCGATACGAATCCAACAAAAAAATGGCACACAAAAAGTACGTCGGAGTTGGCGGAAATCGCTTCGGAAACTCGAGATCTCTACTAGAACTCTCTCTCAAAAAGGTGACTGAAATTTTATTAGGGTTTCGAATATAATAGTATATATATAGGAGAGAGAGAGGCGGTTCAGCCTGGGCACCGACAGGTGGGCCCCCTGGGTGAATTATTGGGTAATTATTTATTTAATTCAAAAAATTATTTAAAAATCATATTAAGTCCAAATAAATTAAAATAAATTGCAGACAAATCCAGAAAAAATATAGAAAATTCTAGAAAATATTTCTAAGTGTCTAGAATCTAAATAAAATATTTTTAACACAAAATATCATCATATGACCTCACAGTAAATTCCCAAAGCCTATAAAATATAATTTTTATAGGTTTTAATTATATAAAAATTCCCAAAAATTCTAAAAAAGTCCAAAAAAATTCTAAAATATTCTAGAAAACATTTCTAACCTCCGAGAACCTAAATAAAAATAACTTGTCTCAAAATAGTCCCAAATGACCTTATACTAATTCATGAAAGTCAATAAAATAAATATATCTCTAATAAATAAATATCTAAAAATGTCTAAAAATCATAGGAAAATATAATATAGCTATAGCATGCTTATAAACCCTATCTAGAGATCATGTGACCACAAGATGGTCATAAATCGCCTGTGGGCTTAGTCACAACTCCTATGATCGTAGAAAAATTAAATGTAAACTAATCAAATAAAAAAATAAAAATATATCACAAAATTTTGGGAAGAGGAGTTACAAATCTACCCACCTTACAAATAATTTCGTCCTCGAAATTCTAATTCATAACTATCCCTTAAAATTCAAATTCTACTACTACCTTAATCTTCTCAAAATAGTTTATATCCTTCTCCTAGCCATTTGTAATTATGAAACCTCGAGGACTTCTACCCACCTTTGGTCACGCTACTCACTCAAGGGTATATCACTAAAACTTTATAACCTTCCATCAAGTTGCTAGAGTCATTATCCTTAGATATCTAAGACATATAGCATCTATATCCCCACATATCTATCAAACCACCAAATATTCTAAATCAAGCAATATTATAATATAACTTAAGAATCTCAGGTGAATTCTTGACAGCACGATCATTCGTCACCCCAAAATAGGAAGGGACGAGAATCAATGGTACGGAAAGCAAGAAAGTATATTCGAGAGCAAAAATGGAGTTTTTAAGGACGTAGAGAATTTCTAGGAGAATTTTCAAGGCAGAGTGGATTGAGATTTCTAAGGGTTTAGTCATAGTCGCAGGCTCGTATCAGTACAGTTACGTAATCGATACGATATGCTCTGACTTGTATGGGCCACCAAACTTTGATTTTGTGTCAGACTGAGAGTGTTTTCATGTCTGTGTCGTGTCCACGAGCAGCAGAACACGCCGTACGAGGGTTCGACCAGTGTCCTGCTACCCGTGAGGCAGTGTGAAGTATCTGTGTCACTTGGGGACACGATGCTTGGTGTGTGGCTAGGACATATGACTGACACAGCATCCTCCAAGTGCCAGGTCACATCGTGGCATGTCAGACACATTCTAGCCATCGTATCGATTTTACACTGAACACGCACACACAAAAACTCACTTCTGATACGGATCTCGTGTCCGCACAGGATACATCAAGGACTTATGTCAGGCTACTGGACACGTAGCACTATACCCCCTCTACACTCTGACACGAGCACGAGGTCATTGGTGTCGTATGTCGTGTCCACGAACATGGTGAACTCGTGCACGAGACAGTGCACTGTTTAGTGTTGCTCATGTGTTAGATTTGTATTGGACATGTTTGTGTCCACTTGGTTGGACACAGACACCCTACATGACATATACAGATGTGCACTATTATTTACCAACCCATTAATTGGATAATTAACTGAGATTCGAATTCCAATTTGTGTTTTCCCCAAATTATCTGATACTAGGTTCTGTCGAATGATTCTTGAGTTTTAATTGTGTTTTTACTGATTTTAGAAGATTAATTTACAATGTTAGATCACATATTATATCTGAGATTAAGTCTACATTGTTTGGGATTCATGTTAGTTTGGTTATTAGGTTTTCGTAATGCAAATGGATGTAAAACTGAAAACTGATTCTGTGTATACACTGATTTCTGAAACACACACACACATGTTCATACACCCTAAACAATGAAGAAAATCTGAACACAATACGCACACACACATGTCACAAGCCTGTGTCACATTGAACCCTCATATTGACTGAACCTGAAACCCCATGTTAACTTGCTGTCTTTGAAAACCTGAGAACACATTGTGTACTCACACACATTGAACTCTAAAAACCTGAGAACCCTATGTACTGCTACCATATACACATACTCACATACATAAGAACCTGAGGACACTACTGCTATACACACACAACCTCATATTCACTAAGCTGTGTTGTAACCTATACACACACACACCACTGCTACACTCTAAAACCTGTGAATACATATTGTACACATACACACATACACATGGTACACACACATATATACCACTGTCAATCTATCCCTCTCTCTCTATATATATTATATGTATTTATATAATCATGCATGATAATATGTAAACCCATGTGACTGAAAACTATTTAAACTTGACATTGCCTATACATGATAACCTATATGAGTGTGCCTATGAATGATTGCCTATACTAGTGTATGCAATATGTGAATTGAATATATATGTATATATAGGAAATTGTATGTTTGATAGCTTGTATAGCATTGTGATGGTATGTGAATGCGAGGATAGACATGGTTAGGCTTAGTGAGACTTGTCTGGGTTAGGACTTGACCTAGCTTGACTAGTGTAGTTGACTAGAGTTGACCAAAGGTTGACTTTAGCCTAGATTGACCCAAACATCATGTAGAATGTATTGTAGTGTTCTATTTTACCATTTTGCACATGTTGTGACTTGTGCTATTCTAAATAGGAGTCAGACACCTCTCCTCAGACAGTATATTCACTTCAGATACTCAGGATATCAGGTGAGTACATTCTCTAACCATTTCATACTTGATAGGATTTACATTTACGCTCTAGATTACTTTACTTGATGTTGTCACATTGTTAACACGGATTGGTACTATACGGATCCCTTCATGAGATGTTATCTCCCTCAGGAGCATCGGGTTACAGTATGTCATGTGCGTTTCACTTTCATCATATACTCCGGTGCTTTCACCATTCATGTGCACTCTTGTGATTCATGTACTCTCACGTTCACAGATCCCCCATATATACAATCATGTGTACCCATTTATGGGCCTTCATGTGATATCATGTGTGATAACATAACCTGTCTGGATCTTTGTGTATTGATTGGGGTATGGAAGAGTATAAATGGTCGTATAAACAATTCCAAAGTAGTATACTCATGTGCAAACTCTTAGATTACTCATGTGCAAATTCAAGCCATTTACATGTCTATCTTGTACTCTAAATCACTAGTTCACTGTTAGTTCTTTACTTATAGTAGATATTTTTTTACTGTCATCTCCTTTATTTCATATATTTCCCAGTGTTTCACTACTAAAATATGCTAAATTAGCGACGTAATTTAGCGACAGAATAAAATTATGTCGCTAGATATGTAATATAGCGACTCCTTTCCATAGACATCGCAAAATGTCGCTGAATAGCGACATCAAGTGACATTAGATAGATTACGTCGCTGAATAGCGACGTTCAGTGACATATTATTAAAATATGTCGCTATATATTAAAATATTTACGACGTTTAGCGACGTCCACTCTTGACGTCGCTAACTTTTTTACTTAGGGCACGCTGCTTCATTTTTCCCCCTCACTCGAAAATTAGAAATTTTGAGCTCTTCCCCCCAGCGATAAATCCCCCCCACCCCCCCCCCCCCCCGGCGACTCCCTCACCCCTTGGCGACTCCCTCCACCCCCGACGACCCCTACCCCCCCTCCGTCGAGCTCCTCTTCCTCCTCCCCCAATCCGGGCTACTCCTCCTCTTCCTCAGGTAAACCCTAACCTAACTCCTCTCCCTCCTCCTCCTCCTCCCACGGACACACACACACACACACACACACACACACAGACACACACACACACACACAGAGACACACACACACACACGGACACATACAGACACACACAGACACACACGAACACATACGGACACACACACACATGTCCACCGGCGATGTTTGGACTCCTCCATGTCGCGTCTAATACAGTCGACCTCCGACAATATAGAAATTGGTTGTCTCTCTAATATAGGTGATGGGTATGTAGGGGTATGCGGGAACGGAAGAGAGGATCATATTCTCTTGCTCTGTGTGTGTGAAAGAGTGAAGAATAAGGAGGAAGAACTGGAAAGTTTGTGTGAAATGAGTATGTATAGTTATGTAGTTAATCACCATCGGGTGCGGTTACCCTCCTTTTTATACCTCCTGTGGTGATGTGATCGTTAGTATAAAATGGGTGAAGGGCTAAAGTTTTAATGAATGGAAAATATATTGATAATAAATACGTTCTTTGGTGTATAAGAATGAAATAAATATGATGTAAAGGGAAAGAGTTGTGATTGAACTCATTAGAGGCAACAAAGGCCTTGGGGAATCTAGTGGCTGTTTGTGTGCATGTGGTGCACATGAATGTTTAAAAAGGACATGAGAGGGAGAGAGAGCTAAGGAGGATAGTGATGATAATGTATATAGTATTTGAGAAATAAGAGAGATGTATTGAACAATACGAGTAATTACAAGGGAATCGAGATAGAGAGTTAGATGATATAAATCAAAATTTCTTGTTGGTCTTGTGTGTGAATGTTTATCAACATTGTCTTGTAAAATTTTTTGGAATGAAATAGTTTATACTATAAAGAAAAAATTATTAACAGGGATGGGGACAAAAAATCTACTCCCAAAAGTGTTAATGGGGCAGGTTGCGGGGACGGGGAGTACATTGTTAAACGGGAACGAGAATGGGGATAAAAATTTCAACCCGATCGGGGATGGAGTACATTGTTAGATCATTAGCTAGTATTAGAGAGAGAATTATTGTAATTGCTAAGTGTAGGTAAGGA
Organism: Iris pallida; assembly: GCA_029216955.1. NCBI lineage: Eukaryota > Viridiplantae > Streptophyta > Magnoliopsida > Asparagales > Iridaceae > Iris > Iris pallida. Next base: position 19,202,838 of record JANAVB010025794.1, read on the forward strand.
TTGGGTATCTCAAGATACTAAGTTATAAGGTAAATATAGCTACACATATATGTGTGTGTGTGTAGAGTTGAGAGTAATTGATTAGTGTGTGGTACTAAATGTGTATGGGGATATAGATATTAGTGTGTGTACGCATTAGCTATAGGTTTGTGTAGTGTTTGAGAGTGTGTAATATTAAGGTATATATATATATATAATAAGGTAACAATTATGTGTGCCTATGTGAGTATAGTAGAGTGTTGTGTGAGTGTGTAGTATAGGCTTGAGTATGTGTCCAGAGGGTGTTCAGTCGAGTGTCAGTCAATCTAGTATACTATTTATTTACCTCTATATCATACTAGGAGACTTATTTAGTACTAGTTGTGGTTGTAATTAGTTGATATTATATTCAAGTCTTGTCAATAATGTCTTTGACTTTGTCATGGGGTCTTAGATATCGGTTGTAGGTGAAATTATATATATGGTCTAGCGATATCAAAATGAATCTAGTGTGTCTGAATGAGATATCGATTGTAGGTGATATTATATTCATGGGGTCTTACATATCGGTTGTAGGTGACATTATATTCAAGTCTTGAAAATTGATGTTAAGACAATTTTCTTGACCCTGGCGATAACGAAATGAATCTAGTGTGTCTGAATGAGATTGGCATCAGTAAGAATCGATAGCGTATGTGTACACGTTGGATACACAAGAACTTATGTGCGATATAGCATGGTTATTAGTAACTGTTCTCTACTAATGTGTGTCCCGTAATAAGACATAATATACGAATTTGTGCCTATTGGATAATGTGTGTCCATCTTTGCAGAGTTATTTCTAAATGGATATGAATTACTACTTGCAAAATCGTTCATGGATGTACAATCATCGTCCTGATGATATGTGTGGTATGCGGGATGAATACATAGCGAGAGTAGAGCAGTTCCTGCAGTTTGCTAAGGCGTTCCCTCAGTACATGGACAGCACTAAAATTAAGTGTCCGTGTATGAAATGTCATAACGTAAAATATTATCCCAAAGTGGAAGTGACATATCATTTGTACTCAAAGGGTTTTACGCCAAATTACTATCAGTGGACCGCACACGGAGAACTTGGGTCTTTAGCATCAGAGAATGTTGAGCCATATGTGTATGCGGGACCTAATTTTATTTCAGATAATCATGTATACGACGACGGGTGCATGAACATGGTTTTCGACGCTGTGGGGCCTAGTTTCGTTCATGATGCAGCTGAAGAGGCACCGAATGTCGATGCTACAAAGTTCATGGAGTTGCTGGAGAATATAAGGACTCCATTGTATCCTGGTTGTGAGGATCATTCACCGTTGGAGGTGGTTACAAGACTGTTGAGCATTAAGTCAGATTTTAACATATCGTAAGAATGCTACAACCGAGTGTTGGAGTTGATTATAGAGATCTTGCCGGCGGGTGCTAAGTTACCTAAAGACTTCTCTTGGTCTAAGAGGATGGTGAGATTGCTCTGGATGGGATACGAGAAAATCGATTCTTATCGCAATGGGTGCATGCTGTACTACAAAGACGACAAGGACGCAGATGTGTATAGATTTTCTGGTACTGATCGCTATAAGACAACTAGTACAGGAAGGTCTATCGGTGCAAGAAGACCGACCGATTATTTATGGTAAAAGAGATGGCCGAAAATATGAGTTGGCACATGCGAGAACAGATTGACGGAGTGTTGGATCACCCATCCGATGGAGGAGCATGGAAGCACTTTGATCGTGTGTATCCTAATTTTGCTTCAGATCCGCGTAATGTCAGGTTGGGGCTATCTTCTGACGGTTTTACTCTTTTTGGTCTTTCGGAATCCCAGTATTCGTGCTCGCCTGTGATTATCACTCCGTATAACCTACCGCCATGGATGTGTATGAAGACTTAGTACATGTTTATAACCATTATAATTCCTGGTCTGAACAATCCCAGGAGGAACATTGATGTGTACTTACAGCCTTTGATAGATGAGTTGAATCAGTTATGGGAAGTAGGCGCTAACACGTACGATGTTTCCAGGAAGCAGAATTTTCAGATGATGGCAACCCTTATGTGGACCATCAACGACTTTCTGGCCTATGGAATATTATCTGGATGGAGCACTCATGGCCGTCTCTCATGTCCGTATTGTATGGACCGTACTAAGGCTTTCCGTTTGAAACACTAAGGAAAATTGTGCTTCTTTGATTGTCATCAGCAATTTCTGCCAAAAGATCATCCGTTCAGGAGGAACAGGAATGTATTCTGTGCCGACATTGTAGAGAAGGGTGATCCACCGCCAAGATGGTACCGAGCCACGATTTGGAAGGAGGTTAGAGATTTTACAAGTGCTATCGAAGATCCTACAACTGGGTACAAGTGTAATGGATTTGGTAGAGATCATAACTGGACAAAGAGGAGCATATTCTGGAAACTGCCATATTAGAGTACCAATCTGATCAGACATAATCTTAATGTCATGCATATTGAGAAGAATATGTTTGATAACATAATTAATACTGTGATGGACGTAAAGGAAAAAATGAAAGACAATCCCAAGGCCAGGTTGGACTTAGAAGAAATATGCAAATGCTCTGCGTTGCATTTGATAGAGGAGAATGGAAAACAGTTCCTGCCGAAGTTAATTTTTGTTACGACCCGTACCCGCTTTGCGGACGCGAGCTCGTGAGCAAGCCAGCTACGTATCGAATGGACTCCAGCCCGACTCGAATACGTAAATGCTGTCAAGGCTATAGTATACTGCTAAATTATGGCAAACAAATCTATATCTCAATCCACAATAAGAATATAAAACATGAATGAACACTATGGATCGTGGTCTGCAGCCCCCTAACATATATATCCGATTAGACTCTAAGAAATGATATGAGTCTATAAATGTAACTAACAAGAAAAGTATATCATGATAAGGAACATAAGGCACGAGCAGATAATAAACATGATAACGATACCTGAATCCCGTAAGAACCGCAAAACCTCTGCCATCCAGAACTACTAGCTAACTCCATACAATCGCTAAACCTGAGGAGATCATCAGGTCCTCAGAGGATGTAGCAAGATACATAATATACATGCCTATCTAACAGTTTTATCATACGGGAGAAAATAAACAAGAAGAAACAGAACACGACAATGACTACGAACACGAACACGAACACAAACTCGAACACAAATACGAACACGAACACAAAAACGAACACAAATACGAACACTAGAACAACTACGCATAAAAGAACTGCCAGATGAATAAAACCCGAGATCAATAGAAGAAACCAAACCCTCGTCCCGAGTGTGGACTCACGGGTTTGAACTAAGCACTAACCCTTGTCCCGAGTGTGGACTCTCTGGTTAGCTCATGGCAAGGCACCCTCATCCCGAGTGTGGACTCTCTGGTACAAGTACTATATCCTCGTCCCGAGTGTGGACTCTCTGATGTAAACACCCTCGTCCCGAGTGTGGACTCTCTGGTACAAGTCAAGTCAAATCAAGTCAACACCCTCGTCCCGAGTGTGGACTCTCTGGTGCAAATAATCGACATCCTCATCCTGAGTGTGAACTCACGGATGTAAACAGATCAAGGAAAACACCCTCGTCCCGAGTGTGGACTCTCTGGTGCCAAGGAAACAATATCAAGGATTTAGCAGTTCAATTACACGTACTCGTTCTATGACACGACTCAAGCAAGGTACTGACAAGAAACTCCAAGTGTGAACCACAAGACCAAACATGAACACGGCTATATACAATGAAAACAACTCAAAAGAATATAATACGAAAAGCACATGTCCATAAACAATCAAAGACTGAAAACTGAAATAAAATGCATGTAAATAAAACTGTAGAGGGAGGCAAGGTATACTTGCCTGTTAGTTGTCCAAGTTCACGTTGAGTCTTCAAATATCAAGTCCTATTCAAGAATACACATATATATATAAATAAAATTAATATTCTCATATTTATCTATATATTGTATCTAACTATTTGTTGTTTAACTACCCCATTACAATTAGTCTTTATGAGAAAAGGTAGATTAAATTAAAAATAAATAGAAAGATGGAGGGGCTAAGCAAAAAGTTACTTGCTTGAATATGCTTCCTAGGGACAATATGCTGCTAGGAGGATTAAAATATATAATTGCTTCCTTTATTCTATTGTTAATTACTAGAAGGTGGAGGGATCTAAGTGAAATTATACACTACAACATCTAACTCTCCTGACTCTAAGAGTATAGAAATTAAATTTGTCTTACTCACGTGAGGGACTAGTAATGATTGGCTTTTCTAAAAAAAATAGTGTTACTTGTGAATAATGCTTGAAAAGAACAAGGATTGTTTATTTGTTTTTGGAACAAGAGTCCTAAGCTAACATAGTCTTTGATGCTATGAAATGAGGACAATTCTCAATTGGACTTCTTCTCCTTTCCTTCGTACTCACGTGAACAGTGACTCTTGTTTGCCATTAAAATCTTTTGATTGCAAATTTCAATACAAATAGAACAGTGTTACAATATAGTACTTAGACGTAGTCCTAGGAGTACACTTTTGTTTATCTGGGTCCCTTGTACCGATGGAGCGAGTGGTAATACGTTGACTCCATTGACGATCTGACGACGGTTATCGGTTCCCTGAAGGTTTGGATTGCTCTGGGTGCTGGAGCTAGCTGAGAGGAGAAAGACGTTGAGTGTCTGTATCTGTCTCTCTGGTTGTGCGATCTCTGTCCGTCTATGTATCTTCGTCTCTGTGTGTGTGGACGAAGGAAATGATCCCTCTATTTATAGTCTGCAGGCTGGATGCTCATGCTGCATATGTAGGATGCGCCTGGTCGTAGGGATGCCACGTGGTGATTGCTGATTAAGGCGCCTGGACGATGTGCCCTGATTGAGGGGTTGAATTCTTCATACTGTTGTTGTGGGCCGGCACGTAGCAGAGAAGGGGATTTTTCTGTTGCTGAGATCTTGGGTGAATCGAGTCAAAGGACACGTGTCATCGGCCCATGGCTCGGAGATCTCGGATTTGGTGGGGAATGATCTAGTAGGATGCGCCTGGGATTGGGCACATGCGGAGACTTTGGCTCGTAACTTTTGGGAGTCGCGAACCATTTGGGGCGCATGGCTTTTGAGGCGCATACGAGGCTTCGATGGTGACTTTACTTCTGCCTTTTGGGATCAGAAAGAAGTCTGGAATGCATGGCTTTTGAGGTGCATACAGAGCTTCAGTAGTGACTTTACTTCTGTCTTTGGGGATCAGAGAACAAGTCTGCGATGCATGGCTATTGAGGCGCATGCAGAGCTTTGGGCGCATGGCCGCAGAGGCGCATACGAGTGGTTGGGCGGCCACATGGCTTGTAACCGTCGGAGGAAAGTAATGATGATGCTGACGTTGGCGACGCTTCGTTTTCTGAAAAAGCTGTCAACTGCAGTCTTCCGGGGACGTGGTGCCAACTCTGTCAGACTTTAGCATTTAATGTTCTTTGGCAGGTGATGGGTTATTGGAGTGGGCGCATCGATCGGCGTTCCACTAGGCGCATGGGGCCGCATGGGGGCGCATGCTTGTGAAGCGCTTGGTGTTGAGGGGCGCGTCTGTGTGATGCACGGTCTGGCCGGCGCATCCGTAACGCTTTGACACGTCTTTTGGTACGACTGTTACGTTCTTCGAGTGCTTTAAATAGCCGTTTTTGACTTGAATGAATTCGAAGCGTCAGGTTCATCCATTTAATGCAAATTCATTGCACGGGATTATGAGAGCCATCTACTTGGCGCATGGGTTTGATTTGCCCGACCTACAAATAGTGGCATGGAGAGAGTTGGCTTCTCGTTCTCTCACGTCCTCGTGAAATGAACTTGTTTACTCGAGTGCATTCTGTTGATGAGATGCTCCCGAGGGTGAAGATGCGACGTATTGTCTTCTTTGATGTACTTGAAGGTGACTGTTACATCCAAAAGTTGGAGTCGAGGGCTTCTGAGGCAAGCAGAAGGTGCCTGTTGCATCCAAAGATCGGGATGCACGAGCCTCATCTCTGTTATATGGGAAGAGCTGCAGATCGAAAATGCGGTACTGCAGCTTTGGGGGCTCTTTCTTCCTTCAGAGTGGGTGTTGCCCATTCTGGTTGTGTTGAAAGCTGCCCCTTTAGCCGCGATTTCGATTGCGGTCTTCCTCAACCTTTGGAGGCTCTTTCGAAGCCTCCCCTGGCCACAGGTTGGCTTGCGGTGCTCTTCTCTTCCTCGCTTTGGGGAGCTCTTCCTCCAGCTAGAGGGTTGATTGCCACCCTCGTTCTGCTCAATAAATGCTTCATTAGTCGGAGCATTTAGACGACGGTGATCCTGGCTGGATGGGTGGCACATAACTGAGCTGCTGAAGGGATGCACATAACTAAGGATGCACATAACTAAGCTGCTGAAGGGATGCGCCCGGCTGGGAGCGCATGGTGAGATTCGCCTGACTGAGAGCGCATGGTGAGATGTGCCTGTTCGAGAGCGCATGATGATGCTGCGCATGGCTGTAGACTTAGGGTCTTTTCTTTTTGTAGAAGTTCTCCTTTGTACAGCCCTTTTTAAGACATGTAATAGACTTTTATATAAAATAAAAATCTTCTTTTAATGTCTCTATTCTTGTTTTCTTGTGTCAAAGTACTTTGTCTGAACTTCCTGGCGCATGTAGTGTTTGGCGTATAGGATTTCTGATCGTAAAATTCTATGCTTCTACAACTCTGTAATGTCTTCTTCTCTTATGTGAAGAGTGCACGTGAAATACAAGAAAGGAAATTTACTGCTACTTATAGTTGGGGTTTCCCCTGGTGGTAGCTACTGTTTCTTCTCCTTATTTAATATTAAAAAAATAAAGAGATAGCAAGAGCAAGAAGAGGGGTTAGGTACTCACGAGTAGTTTTTCGCTCTCAACAAGGCTCAGTTCTCACGAATCTTGAAGCGTCGATACAGCGGTTCGACTCAAGCTTGTACACACGAAAGATTACCCGACGTACCCTGAGCTCGGGGTCACAAGGACATCGCACCGTCAGGAAAGTCGAGTGGTGGGCTCCGGTCGGTTCGGAAACCTATCGAGTATGTGATGTCGGCCGAAAGGCAGGCAAACGGAAGCGGTTGCGAGAGCTTGGCAGCACGACACTGATTTCATGCGAGGAAGGATTAGAGATGAGAAGTTTAAGGTTGCGACAGATACTGCTTCTCCTTATATAACAGATAGGTCGGTTAGGTTTTCCTGCTCCAGTGGGCCGGTTGGCCGATGGATTGGTTTACAAAAAAAATGAACATGGTAATTACAAGGGAGATGATAAAGATCACTTATAGGTATAGCTAATAGTGCTAAGGATTAAGATATCTTATTCTTATCAACTAAGTATATATGGTCGGGAATAGGTCCGGGTGTATGGAAAAGGTGGTTGGCTTAGATGAATAATTATGTGGATATTTGATCCTTATCACATATGATCATGGTTATATATACATAGCTATATATATGTATGGTACTAGCTTGGCCATAGTGTTTTCATAGGAAAGAAGGATTTGGATTTATTCAAAGGAAGAAGTGATAGAGGGTTTTGATTTTAAAAAAAACAGATTTCAGACTATCCTCGAAGATTTAAAACAAAGACTTAATTTGGTCGACTGTTAATAAGTTTGAAATTGAGCCTTTTACACAAGGGGTCTCGAGAAAAAAATATATATGCAAGGAAACCCTCTTCCTATGCAAAGAACCCTTTTATATAGATTTGAAATTATCCACAAATCTAAAAAAGTCATAACTTGGGTAAATTGGTTATTAATAATAGAAAAATAAATTTACTAAAATATAAATTCAGGACAAGGGTTTACATTCTTCCCACCTTAAAATAATTTTGTCTTCGAAATTCTAATTTATAACTATTCCTTAAAATTCAAAATCTAATATTACCTTAATCACCTCAAATTTAATTCCTTAAAATACTTTATGACCTTCTCTAGTCATTTTATGACTCCGAATACTTGGGAACTTCTTAGAGCTTTTTGCCTGACTTTTGTTTTTATTGTATCAGTGTTGATGACAATCCCTTTGCTGAATGAAGTCCTTCTGGATGCTTCTCTTTGTCAAATGGGAGTTAATTTTGACGAGGAGGTTATCAACCCTACGAAGGATGCTATCCTACAGAATCAACCTCCTGAGATAATGCTGCAGATCTAGAATCAGTTGCTGATTTTCCTTCAGAGTATGATGGAGAGCGGTAAACTGAAATCTGCTGAATCCGAGGATGTGACCTTCTTAAAATCTGCCTTTTTGTTCGGTGACCGCCTGATCTCCACTGAGGCGAAGATACTGAAGATCAAAGAAGACTGGTTTTTTTCTGCGAAGGGCATGGTTCTGTATATGCGACAACTTGAACGCCAGTTGCTGCTGATGGCCTTCTACCGTTTAACTTCCAAGAGAAGGATGCCCTGGGAACTTACTCATTCTCAAGGAGGGGCATTGGGAGGTACTCTTTCGATTGATGCCACTTCGAATCAATGGGATACCTTGGCGGCTTCGTGAGCCGGACCCTCGTTTAGTTGTAGAACTTTACGTCTTGGGAGCCTTTATAGTGAGGTTCCTAATGACACCTTTGTCTTCAGTGCTTCGACCTTTGCAAATCGGATGCTAACATCGAGGGTCATGTATCCGAAAGGTAGGTTTAGGGTTGAAGGTTGGTGTCACCACATGCCGAAGTGGGACAACTTGACCGTTTGGGTGTTGTCGAAGTTCAAGGTTGAGCTTAAAGAGATTGGGCTGACGGCCGCTATCCGTGCCACACAGGCTGGCGTGGATCTCAATAAGCATATGTTCCTTGCTCTCTTGGAAATGTTCAATACCTAGACTGGCACTTTCTTTACTCTAGTGGGAGAGTTGGGATTGGCTCTCCACAAAATGTACGAGGTATCCAGGCTTCTCTGGGGCTCTGAACCGTACGAGAAATATTTTTCGTCAAACGAAGAGATCCTTGTCTTGGAAAAGAAGGACCCGAAGATGATGGCTGTTTTCAAAGAGGTAACGACCCATCATTATCTGATGCAACGGAGGAAGAAAGGCAAGTCTCAACCTCATGTGACTGCTTGGAGGGATTACGTCTTCAAGCAGGATTTGGCTGATTCTTTGAAGATCCGGTTTATGACTCCGCAAGGGCTGAAACCCGCAGAGATGACCTCTGAAATGAGCCGGTTGGACGAGAGGGCCCCTCGTTCAAATGAGAGTGGCGAAAACGCGTATAGCTGCCTCTGGTACTATGCGCACCGGATGTCATCTAAGGCAGTATTGGCTGCTTATTTGATGATATGGCTCCGGGATTGTGTGTTCGCGGGCGGATCGGGTTCCGTGGAGAGGGTACACCGGAACCTCATTTTGCCAGCAGTGAAATTGGCCTTTGGTCATCCTTTGGCTCTTCTTCCCGCGATGGTATGTAACCTGTTGCGGGGCTTGAGGACCTTTGCTGAGGACGTGATCCATGAGAGAGGTAGAAATGACAACTTTTCCCGGACCGAACTACCATTCCATTATCTGATGGGATGGTTGATTCTACATCATCCGAACGTGATGAGTCCAGGCTCGGAGGAGGATCACGTTGAAGGTGACACATTTATCCGTCGCTTTTACAAGAGGAAGTGGTTGCACACTGGGGTCGCAGGAGAGTTTTGTCCTATATTCAGGGATGGGAGATTGTCAAGGTCGGTCCCATCTTCAAAGATTTCGAGGCCGACCAAGATTTAGACGACTTTGGTGAAGATGCGATTACTCTGCCGAAATGGGGTTTTCGTTGGTTGCAAAGTATTCGGCCTTCCCACTTGGTCCACCGCAACCAGAATAGGTGTTATCTGGAGCCATATCTGCCAAGCCGGTTTGCTCGCCAGTTCGGCTACACCCAATTAATGTTATGGAACCCCAGTAATAGTTTGGAGTTTGTCGGGAGTTTGCTGGACGGAGCTCGGTGCTGGCAATATTATAATGCCGGGTGCACTGGTATTTATTTTACTACGCCAGTTTGTAACCCTCGGCCACAAATCCTGTATTCAGCCGTTAAACTGTATTGCACCATGAATACTGTATCTCCTGGTTATGATAGGGACCAGTTTCATCATTGGAACTCAGCTAGAGACTATGACAAATATATTGGTGGCGGCTTGGTCATATCGTCCACCAAAATTGGTGGGATATCGGGCTGTTGCTGTAGCATCAGTGAGAGATCCCCCTGTTGGGATGAGACGGGCTGACGCAGAGGCTGGTTCGTATGTACCAAAAAGGCCGAGGAAAGTGACGACTCCAAAGGCTGCGTCACTAGAATCAGTCCCTGCTGAGGTAAAGAGTCCTCCGTAATCTTGCTCATCATGTCATTTGGTGACTTGTGCTCTTCTTCTTGTAGGGATCGATGAAAAAGAAAACCCGTGTTTCAAAACCGGGTGCCAGTAAACCGAAGGAGGTGGCAAGCTCCTCTGATGAGCGAATTCCTCCGATGGTAATGTCTCCAATGGAGGAGAATCCTGAAGATGTTATTCCTGCGGAGATTTAAGTATCTCCGGACTTTGTCGGAAGAGACACTGAGGTTGCAGCAACTTTTGGGATGGTGCAAGCCGCCGTGGGGGCCTTGGACGTTGAGGGTCCTGCGGACACGGGGCTTCCTGATGATGAAGTGAGGTGGAGTTCGTCGTCTTCGGAAGATGTTACTCCAGAGATGCGTGAGTCTGTTGCGGGGGCAACAGACGTGATTGCAACAGAGGAGAGGGTTAATTCCCCTCCTTGTCATGATGCGGGGAGGTTGGCTATAGTATTGCCGAGCCCTACCCCAGGCTCAGCAATGGAAGCTGAGGTGGCTGCCGGCCAGGAGGTGGCGACAGATTTGGTCCCGGTGGAGGGATTCGATGATGAGAGGGAGACTCGTCTGCCGAGCCCGACCCCAGAAGACGCACCCCACCAGGAAACGGGAGCTGATCCGGTTAGCTTGCCAGAGGAAGGCTCCGTGCTGGTTATAGATCGCGCCTCGGTGGTAGAGGAGGCAGCTCCGGATGCTGATAGTCCCTTTGAGCCGAGAAAGGGCAAGGGCTTGCTGATGCAAGGGCCCTCTGTTGCTTCTTCAACTTGGGGAACGATATCGACACCCCACCCAACTCCTTCTGCACTCTTGGCATCTGGTGCTGGTATCGGAATTCAAGTTCCTGGTGCGGGAGAGTCTACTGAGGTCGATGTTCAAACCTCGCAGATTGAGATCGACGGGTCTTCTTCAGGTCCGCCATCCATGGTAACTCCTCCAACTCCTGCCATGACACCACAAGTATTGGCGGATGCAGATGAGTACGTGAAATTCATCGTTGAGGCAATGTATAAGATGCTGCAGAAGGGTGTGTCGACAGTGATGAACACTAATGGGAGTTTTACGATGGCAAAATCCATGGCACTTCTACACATCAACCTGATACGTCTCTACCAGGGCCATGATCATATGGCCGAGATACTGGAGGCCTCGGTGACTGAGCTGGATCAACTGCTTTTCGAGTTTCAGCGTATCCAGCGGAATGATCTTTCCGCCCTGATAGACGCAGAAAAGGAGAAGCTGATTGCTGAGATTGAGTCCTCTTATCAGGCCACCGTTGTCACGACCCGCACCCACTGTGAGGGTATGAGAACGTAACAACGCCCAGCCTACGCCGCAGTATCGGCGGTAGAACGCTGTCCTAGGTCTCATGCATCTAACAGTATAGGCTAAACAGTTTATACTCCCCGAATGAGGGTGACATAGCAGAATGTAAACTCAATCACATCTAGGGTAGAAGAAGTACGATAAGATATAAAACTCAAATAAAATACAGAAGATCAGAGAGTCTAAGTGTCTAAGATACACAAACCCAGAAATACTTCTCAAATCTCAAATACAGTAAACCATAATTACAACTCAAGATAACTGAAAATAAAAGAAGAACTCTAGCTATCTACTCCGACCTCTACTGTGTCTCCTCTAGGCTAGCAACAACCTCCAAGCTATCTGTAAAATTTATCAACAGGTCCAGTCAGGACAGGAACGAGCACATATCTCTCAAATAGTTCATAGCAGGTTAGGAGTATAAATCATGCAATAGAGTAAAATACATGAAGTGCTGAATATGAAGTACGAGTAAACAAGAGATATTTTGTAACTGAAAGTAAATACATGATAGTAGAGACTGTAAGTGGCTACGTGATTTAGAGCACAATATGGTTATGTAAACGGCTTAGGGGCACATGAATACAAATAAGGAGGCACATGAATACAGCTACTGGGGATAGTGTTCACATAACCAATTCTACTCACCCCGCCCCAATCAATACACAAGGATCCGTTCAAGTTATGTCATAAGCACATGAATACAGCTAAGATACGTGAACTCATGTAATAAGTAGTACATGAGGCACATGATAAGCACATGAAAGCACATGAAGCACATGAAGCACATGAGAACATGTAAAAATATGAACTAGTACGAGTACAAGGAGTACCTGATGCACATGATAAAGTACATGAACATAAAATACCCGATGTACCCGTAGAGGGATAATATCTCAGGAAAGGATCCATATAGTACTAATCCGTGAAGATACGTGTCAGCATCAAGTAGAGTAACCTAGAGCAAGAATATAATCCAGACAGGTATGAAAAGATTAGAGAATGTACTCGCCTGATATCTGAATGTCCAAGGTAAAGATACTGTCCGAGGAGAGGTGTCTGGCTCCTAATTAGAACAGCATAAGTCACAACATGTCCAGAAGGGTAATATAAAGCACTACAACGCATTCTACATGAATCTAGGTCAAACTAGACCAAAGTCAACCCTTGGTCAACTTTGGTCAACTGTACTAGTCAAACTAGGTCAAACTAGGTCATGTCCTAACCCAGCAAGTCTTACTAGGCCTAACCAAGACTATTCTAGCAAGCACACATCAATACAAGGCTATACAAGCCAACATACACCCAACTCTATATAGCATGCAATTATTCAATACTCAAATAGGCAAGAATTCACATTGGATATACACTAGGTAATCTATTACTTTATGCTATATATGTCTACACATATATACACATGCATATATTGGTATTCAACATTAGGTCTACAATTATGGCATTTCAAATGGTTATATAAACTTATATATTACAACACAATATGCTAACATATATATAATATACATACATAGCTAAGTTAACTATATTCGTAAATACTTATTTAGGAGGCTATGTGTGTGTATGTGAACATGGCAAAGGGGCAAGTGAGGGTTAAATGGGCATACATAGTGTATACATATCAAAAAGTGTCAAAGTGTAAGTGAACAAAGTGTCAAGTGTGATAGTGTCAACATAGTGTAACGGGGTACATGAGGTAATATAGGATTTGTGTTAACATAGAACAATACATCTCATTAACTTGTATATTACATATATTACATCTATTTTACATTACATTCATGCTTGCATTCATCCACCATTCATTTATTCTCTTGCACTACTATATGCACCATACATTACATACTATGGAACCTACATATTCATTACAAGCCATACTTATACATGCTTACATTAGATAGGATACTTACACCTTATATATCATTTATTTAACCATTTGCTCATGCTTGCATTCTCTATTTAATTACATAATGTATATACATTAACATGGGTTAAAATCAAATAGAACATTATATTACACACAAGGGTGCACAAAATGCATATGCCGAATAGTAACTCCTACTAATAACCAATACTGTACCATCTCAGCATGAATTAAATTCTAGGATTAAAGTATGTTATAGATCTATGTGTTGGCTTTCCGAAACTTCAAACGGATCGCGTTTTCGTTTCCGGAAACTCCTGGAATCGCAAAAACACCGAGAACGCGTTTGTCTTTCATACAGCTGACACTCAAATAATTCTCCAGAAAGTTACAGAAAGAATTAGGCCTATTAATACATGTTTTTGGAAAGCTAACTTCAATACGCTTCTTTTAAAAAAAATGGAAGATTAAACCGAGCTTTGAGCTAGAAGTTATGGCTGAAATTAAAAACGTGGATAAAAATCATGACGGATTTGGGTAGTTTGAGACAAAAGAACACAAGTATATAACATAATATATCAAGAACTCACTCTCGACACTAATATATATATATGAGACACTATAGAACACATCTCTAATACAAAAATATGAGATTAAATATGTAATAATTCATTCATACATAACAACAACACATAGTGTGTCCAAATTTGGGATTTTCCCACATGGACACAACCACAACACAAAGGACGCTCCTATGACATCCAAATGGACACAAAATGGACACAAATGGAGATACAACCATGGGGGTCATTCCTATGGGTTCAAAATAGACCTTTATGCATGAGGAAATGAAAAGGAGAAGGGATTTATACCTCCCGGTAGATCGAATCGAAGAAAAACCTTCCCGGAGCGATACCGACACGTAGAGATTCCAAAAGGACACGAACGAGCTCCGAATCCTCCCAAACTTGGGTAGCTTCCTCCTTGGCAAGAATGGAGAAGGAAAGAAGAAGATTTGGTGGCAAAATAGAAGGATTTGGTGGAGAAATTGCTAGGGATTGCTCTCTAGGAATTTTGGGAAGAACAAGAGAGAGAGTGTGGATGAGAATAATGAAATGAACTTGAGCCTATCCTCTCCCAAAGTGGCTGGCCATATGGGGCTATTTTTCCTATTATGGTAAGGTCCAAAATGCCCCCACTAACCTATTCTATGAGTATTAGGAAAGGGCTAATTGGTTGGGGCTAAATTAGTCATTTTAAAGTCTCTAATCACACTAACCTTATCCATAATAATTAGTCTAACCTCTAACTAAAATATTTCTATCATGTGGACTAAAATTAATATCATGTGGGCCATGCCTAACTAGTGTGTGGGTCCCACTAGAGTCAAACTACCCCCGGGTCCCCGTTACAAGTCGGATTGAGATGAAATTCGAACCCGACTCAAATAATCCCAAAACAATATCATAAATAATAAAATAATATCAAAATAATTCAAAGAGGTCAAATGCAAAAATTATCCTTAGGCCAAAAATGATATTAAAATATCATAATCACATAGTTAGGCTCTAGGTCAAACAGTCTCTAGGATTTCACTAGCAAAACGTCAAAACCACAAGTCATTGATTTAAATAATTTTAAAATGATTTAAAATCACTAAAAATTATATCATGAATTAAATATCATTATTAAAATAATTATAAAGACAAAATTTCAAAATTATCCTTATTTGGGAAACTGAGTGCTACAACCGTGGGTGTCTGGGAACGCGAAGTGGCTGAGACTGAAGCTACAGTGGAGCGGTTGTCTCAGTCTATGCCGGAGAAGGTGGAGTTACGAACTGCGTTGGACGCTAGTATTGCGGAGGTTGACACCCAGATTTGCCACCTTAAGGACCAGCGGGCCCGACTCCTATTGGATGCTGAGCGTGCCCAGGCTGAACATGTAGCATTCAAGAAGGAGGAAGCATCTTTCACCCACCGGGCTCTTACTTTGGCTCAGCAGCGGCAGCAGCTGGATGAGAAGCATGAGGATGACACTTCTCCAGAGGCCATAGAGGCGATGCGTCAAGAAGCTGAACGTTGGGTCCTGGCGACTGTGGAGACTCGAGCGACAGACTTGAGGTGCCGGATTGAAGAGCTTTCAGCCAACCCTGGGGAGGTTTAGGGATTGTAGTCTCTTCTTTTTGTGTATTTGCAACTCTTGCTGGGGGGTATAATCCTTTACTCTCTTTTTTTTAGAATAAAAAAATACAAAATTTTTATGATGTGTTCATTTTTGCTGTCATGAACTTGATAATTTGTGTAGACCTATTATCTTTTGCGTACCTTGGTTTTTAGGTACAGATAATAAGTTTGAGAGAACCAACATGTTTGCTCAGAGATGATGTGGACGTGGCAAATATGGGATCCAAATGATGGAATCTTCCTACTCAGAGGTGTTATGGACGTGGTAGGAACGATTCGGGAGGATATGCGGAACTACTCAGAGGTAATATGGACGTAGAAGTTCTGCAATCAATGTACGGCAACGCAGGGGTTGTTTGTACTGGATGTTTACTCAGAAGTAATGTGGTCGTGGTAAACATGATGGGTAGCATAGTCTCACAGAGTATAAAATTTTGTTTTATAGGGCGTAGGGGGACAACTTAGAGATGATGTGGACATGGTTGTCCTTCTACTGGAGGATGCTACGGAACAGCTGGGTTCCAGAAGCGTCTGATTTTATGGAAGTATATGTCTGAAAGATGTCAAGGATAGTACTTCTTTAGGAACTTGCTGTTGATGGGCATCATGAACAAGTCCCCATTGGGTTTAGCGAGGCGGTAAGCACCGTTTAAGTATACCGTCTCTATGATGATAGGTCCTTTCCACTTGGGCTCGAACTTTCCTGGTGTCTTGTGAATCAACACCATCGGCCTCCTGACTGCCAGAACCAGGTCGCTTACTTGAAAAGTCCTTTGCTTGACCTTCTTGTTGAAAGCCTGTGATATACGGGCTTGGTAGAGTTCAATGCGTTGTTGAGCTAGGAGAAACTTTTCGTCAAGTGCCTCCAGTTTCTGCAGACGACGACGTTGATTGTCCTCTTCTGTGAGTTGGTTTATGATTGCTACGCGGAGTGAGGGTATCTGGATCTTGAGAGACAGTACCGCTTCGCTCCCATAGACCAGGGAGAATGGTGTGTTGCCTGTCGGGGTCCGTACTATTGTACGGTAGGTCCAAAGGAATTCGCCGAGTTTTTCGTCCCAGTCGCGTTTGTTGGATGACATGACCTTTTTGAGTAGCCTGACGATAGTCTTGTTGAACGCCTCGGCCAATCCGTTTGCTGCCGGATTGTAGGCGGTTGAGGCCACGTTTTGAATGTGATTCTTGTCACAGAATCTGCTGAAAATATGGCTGATGAACTGAGGACCGTTATCGTGGATAATCCTCCGGGGTACCCCAAAATGGTAGATGACATGGTGCTTGATGAAGCTGATCACCCTGGGGCTCTTTACTTTCGCCAGCGGGACTGCTTCTGCCCATTTGGAGAAGTAGTCGGTGATGGCTAGGATGAAGCGGTATCCTCTCGATGAAGGAAGGGTGATCGGTCCAACAATGTCCATGCACCAAGCTTTGAAGGGCCAAGAGGCGATTGTAGGATGTAGTGGTTCTGACGGTGTATGAATGAAGTCTGCGTGAAGCTGGCACGCATGGCACTTCTTAGCATAGTCAACAGCGTCAGCGGCCATGGTTGGCCAGTAGTAGCCCATGCGTCGTAGTCGGTCCTGCAACTTAGGGCCAGGTTGATGGGCTCCGCAGGTCCCATCGTGAGCTTCTCGAAGAGCTTCGGCTGCTTTTTTGTTGGACAGACATCGTAGGAGAAGTCCATCGTAGGAGCGTCGGTACAGCATTTTAGTAGCTGTATCGTAGTAGAATCGAAGGGAGCGCCTCCTGACTGAGACGACTTCTTTCGGGTCTTCTGGGAGAATTTCGTAAACAGCGAAATCGATGAACGGGAATCTCCAGTCTTGGATATTAACACCAGCACTTGTTGACATGGCATGGGTCACTTGTGAGCACAGGTTGTTTTTAGGACAGACCAAGTCTCGACCAACTACCATGACGTAGTGTTGAGTCCCGAGGGGTGCTGCTAACGAGGCTGCGAGGCCAGCCAGGGCGTCAGCCTCCAGATTTTGTAAACGAGAAATATGTTCGATGAAGAACTCGACAAAGGTTGAAATAATATTCAACGCGACTTCATGGTAAGGGATCAGGTCTTCATGGCGAACCTCGTATTGCCCTCTGATTTGGTTTACGACAAGTTTTGAGTCGCCGTAGGCTTCCAGATGGTCCACCCCCAGCTGTCGTGCCAGCTAGAGTCCTATGATGAGAGCGTTGTACTCGGCAACATTGTTGGATCACGACTTCGAAAGGGAGTTGGCGTGCTGGATGACCAGTTGATCGGGAAAGACCAAGACTACCCCCACTCCTGCGATAATTTGGCCTTGGAGCCTGTTCTTGAAGCGCCATCGAAAAACATCTGCCAGACTGAGCTTTCTTCGGTGACGTTAGATTCTTGGACCTCATCCGGGATGTCTTCATAGAGTCTGGAGGATTCCGGGATGGGGTGTGCAGCTAAAAAGTCGGCCAGAGCTTGACCCTTGACGGCTTTTTGCGAAACGAACACCATGTTGTATGGCGTTAGCAGGATCACCCATGTAGCTAGCCGGGAGTTCAAGGATCCTGGCTTCGTCATGAGAACTCTGAATGGATTGACTCGGGAGATGACATGAATCGTCTGGCCCGAGACATAATGGCGAGTCTTCTGAATGGCAAATACCAACGCCAAGCACTTCTTTTCAATAGGGTTGTACCAGTGTTCGGCCCCGATGAGTATTCTACTGAGTTAGTAGATGGCTTGCTCATAGCCTGTATCGCTATTCTGAGCCAGCAAAGTGCCGAGGGAATGATCCATGGCACGGACGTAGAGGAGGAATGGTTTGCCGGCGACGGGCGCCACTAGGACTGGCGGACTCGTCAGGTAAGCTTTAATGTTGTCGAAAGCTTTTTGGCATTCCTCTGTCTAGATGTAAGAGACTCCCTTCTTCATAAGCTGAGTGAAGGGTCGACATTTTTCGAAAAGGTTTGCTATGAACCTCCGGATGTATGCCAGACGCCCCTGCAGGCCTCGAAGTTCTCGGAGGTTCTTCGGAGGGCCCATGTCGAGGATGGCTTTGGTCTTCTTGGGATCGACATGAATGCCTTTCGCCGTGATAATGAAGCCCAAGAACTTTTCGCTAGACTTGTATTCTGCCGATATCTGGTTCTGGCTCGAGTGACGGAAGGTCTTGATGACGCCCAACTTTGCCGAAAATGATGAATTCTTCGTCTCGACTCCGCGGTGGGACTACAAAATAGACCCCTTAGAACGGGACTACTCGATTTACATGATGGATAGTCGTTATTTGTGTTTGTAACGACCGTAGAGCGTTATCTAATGTATACATGGCATTCCAATGTGGAAGACTAGAATAATTAAAAGACACTCTATTATTGATAAAATACGAGATTTTATCCCATAGGATTACATTGTCCAGAGAGGGTGCATCTACATCAGCAGAGATATATTCCCCTAGCTCTTCATTGGTGAGTACTGGGATTTGATCGGGAGAGTCCACCACAGCTTTGATTTCGGGGCCCGAGAGGGCTCTGTGGGCCTTCTCTGGCAGCTTGGATTGCGGTGGCTTGCCTTTAAGATGCACCTTCAGAGGTGCCTCTACTGTGCCTCCGGTGATTGGTTCCTTCCCTTGTAGTTTTGCCACAAGGGGAGCCGATGTCTGAGGCGGTTTACCCTTGAGACGTATCTTCAAAGGAGCTTCAGGAGCAGTTGGTGCTTTACCGGGTAGCTTGATGTTCATGGGAGGCAACTTCTGAGGCGGTTTGCCTTTGAGTCGGATCTTCAAAGGAGCGTTGGAAGTCATCTTCGGCTCTATATCCGGCTCTGCTGCCATTTCTGCTTCAACGTCAGCATCATTGGCTTCCTCCTCGTCAAGTGACTTGTACAAGGAGGAATCAGTGAAGTAGGCTTCAACCCCTTTAAAAGGGTCAATGTCCGCGAACTCCGTCCGGATGACGTCGTTGGTGGACACGTACTTCATATATTGGTGGAGCGTGGATGGCACCACCATGAACTCATGCAGCCATGGACAACCCAACAGGAGGTTGTAGTTGACGTCGACATCCACAACATAACAAGTCACCTCAGTTCTGAGGTTACCGATATGGCACTTTAGTCGTATCTTGCCCAGTGGCTCGCTTTTGCTAGCGTTGAAGCTACTGATTGTTGTGTTAGATGGCGCCAGTCGGTACATTGGGATCCCTACTGTTGAGAGCAGCGTCTTCGGGATGATGCTGAGGGAAGACCCCGGATCGATCTGAATCCGCTTCACCTTGACAGAACCGATATACCCTGTATAATACAGCGGTCTGTTGTGTCGGTTGTGCTTGAGCAGCATGTCTTGTTAGGTGAAGGTTATATTGGGGATAACCTCATCCGCACAATGACAGTACGCACATGTAGTTGGGAGATCTTCAGGCTGCTTGACCTGACTGATGAAGGACTCAGCATCCTTCAGGGCTTCGCAGAGAGCTTCACGAGTGTCTTTGGAATGACGAAAGAGCTCAAACAAAGAAAGGCGGGCAAGAGTACTGGCAAGTTGTGCCAGTATGTCAAAGTTGTGGGGCTTGGCTAGCCCCGAAGCATTCTCCTTTCGCAGAGGTCTGTCAAAACGAGCCTCTACATGCTTCTACTTATTGGCTGCTGAGGGCTTAGACGGGCCCTCTTCCTGGGCAGCAGGGAAGGTGCAAGGAGGCACCACTTCGACGACAGCTTCGTCAGGTTGGGCGTTCTATTGTGAACGCATTTGTACAGGAAGAGCCTCTTCTGCGGAGGAAGAGACCATGCGGCAAGACTTGATCTTCATGCCTTTGGTTTTGGAGGCAGAGCTTACCTCCGGTTGAGTAACCTCGGAGACGAGATCAGGGTGAACCCATACGATCTCTTCCCGAGATGTGGTGAGTGGGATGAGTCCACTCACGTTGTCACGAGTAGGTGGTAAGTTAACCACCTCCATTATCGCCTTAGGGATGGGGACGACGCCATCTTGTGTTGTAGTTGGCGGCAAGGTGCCGAACTGGAGCGACACCATATTGGCTGAAACAGTTTTCTCCTCGTAGTCGACGGAGATAACATCCGTATTGATCATGCACTGGATGTAGTTTTTGAGGACGTAGTAGTCCTTGGTTGGATGTCCGACAAACTAATGGTAGTGACAGTACCTCGGATTGTCCACTTTCCCAACCTCATCTGGACGCTTTGGGTACGGCAACTTGATCTTGTCATCCTGCTTCAGTATCTCAAAGAGTTGCAGGGTGTCTTCATCGTTGAAAGAATAAACCTCCTTTGGTCTTGGTGCAAGTGGAGGCATCTGAGTAGGTGCTGATGCACCTTTTGAGGCATTGACAGTCAATGCCTGTTTCCCCTTCGTCTCTCGTCCGGGGTTGTTGGCTGCAGGCCGTTTCCCCTTGTCTTCAAAGGCGGAGAAACTGACTCCCAGAAGACGAGCATTGGCCGCCTTCTTTTTTTGCGGCCTCGGCTTCGATGATCAAGGAACTCCAGTCGGGAGGAGGAGTAGAGTTGAGCCAGAGTTTGACTGCAGGCATCATGTTCATGCTGCTGGAGGAGAGGAGCACATGTTCTGGCATGCCCGGGGACAGTCTGAAGCAGGCCTGTCGGAAGCGTTCGATGAATACCCAACTGTTTCCTTCTCCTTCTGGCGTATCTCTATGAGGGACGCCATTGTCATGTCCTTCTCGCCATCGTAGAAACGGACGAGGAAAAGGTGCATCAAATCGTCGAAGGAAGATATGGAATTGTCGGGGAGCCTGCAGTACCAGTCGTACGCCACTCCTTTCAGTGCGCCGACAAATATGCTGGTGAGTAGCGCATCCTCCTTCGAGACATGTCCCGTCTGAGGCTAGAAATACGTCACATAGCGACACGGAGAGTCCTTCCCGTCGTATGGCGTCAGTGTTTGTGGTTTATATTTAGGAGGATAAACCACTTTATTCTATTCGTGGGGATAAGGTTGGGGGATGCCCATCTTTTGGCGCTCCTCTTGTCTCGTCTTGGACTCAAAACGCTCGCGCAGGTCCCTGATCATCTCGACCACGTCTTCCGTGGAGCTGGATGTCGGGGAAGGTGGTACCACCTGGAGTTGAGCATTTGAGGGCTCCGACGCATGGGGGGCTTCGCGATGATCCGTAACCAAGGATACCCGTTGAGGGGGTACACTTGATTCTCCATTGGCCCCTGGGTCAGGACCGGTAGAAGGTGTCCTGGCCAAAGCTGACCGTATCTCAAACACTACTTGAGTCAGTGTTTGCATAGAGGCAGAGAGGGTTTTGATTCCTCCCTCCAAGGTATCCATGCACTGGACGAGGTCTGGTGGCGACACATCAGACTCGGTATCACCTCCAGCCATGTAGACTGTCATGACATGGCTGGAGTCGGATGGCTCAGTTGAGGCTTCACTTTCAGCCTCACTCTCCTGTAGAGGAGTTGTTGTTCCCGGAGCTTCGTCTTGGCTATCTCCAGCTATGTTCCTGAGGACTTCTTCGTCTTCGAGACTCGGATCCGCAGGGACTAGACTACCCCCAGCTAAGATGCCTTCGTCTTCGGGAGAAGTATCCGTAAGGGCCTGATTACCCCCAGTCATGTCTTGAAGGACTTCTTCATCTTCGAGATGCTGGTCCACAAGGGCTAGACGACCCCCAGCTATATCGGGGAGGCTGACTTCGCCCTGAGGATGAAGATCCACCCCAGCTGTGCTTTGGAGGTCACCCTCGTTTTCAGAAGGAGGATCAAAAAGGGCTTGACTACCCCCAGCTTCTTCCAAGATCTTCTTCCTCTCCCGAGTGCCTTCGAACACTCCGGAGGACGAGACGGTCGTATTGGTTTTCCTCGGCTGGCTCTTGGACGAGGAATTGCCTGTCGCCTTTCGGACTGACGAGGAGTTGGAGAGTACATTGCATGAAGCAACCTTTAGTTCTGGCTCCTCTTTTGTTGACACTTTCTTCCCGAGGCGACGTCGAAGGGGTGTCGATGACTGCAGCCGCTGGAATACCGACAGTCTTGGTAGGACTGCTGCCTTGCAACAATAATTGATGGTGACTACAGCACAAGTGTGCCCTGTGAGGGACGCATCGTGCTTGTCAGTCGACTCTCCTGATCGACGCTTGTGAGTGATCATGTTACGTAGATCGTTGGAGGAGAGTGCTACCTTCGTACCCCCTTCAGGCGCATGGCAAGGCCAAGCGTCGGGGTGGTCAGGTGAATGCTGCGCCCCCTGATCCAACACCAAACAGGTGCTCAGATCAGTAGTGGGGGAACAACATTTAAAGTGACTTGAACGAACCTCTGACGCACAACCAGAGGGGGCGCGGGAGTTCAAGACCACTGGGTTTGCCTTACTCGACTTGGTTACGAATGCAACAGATGCACCCAAGTGAGATAAGGACTTTGAAGGTCGGCTCGTTTCTGGCGCAGAAGCACCTGAGTCAACCTTATACAGCTTACCATCAGCAGCGCGCATGATTGTGAGCGCATGCTTCTGGCTTGCTGCTGGCATAGCACGTTTGGGACGTATGGCCCGTACTGCCTTGGACTTCTACGTACTAGCCCGCTGGGGCACGTAGTACTCAGAATCCAAATTCTCCTTGCCACTACAGTGAGTGAGTCTGTCAAAGACAGAGACCTTCTGTGGCGCATCGGAGGTGATGTGCGGGGCATTAGCTGCGCCCTTGCTCCATCGACGCATCTTCCTTGTCTCAGAGGAAGATGGCTGGAGAATGTGGTCAGCTGCATGTTTCCCCGAGAGATGCGCTGCACCGGTGGGCGCATCTTGGTTGCTGAGGACGTCAGCAGGAAAGAAAGGCTGGATTGGCGTATCCCCTTCGGTGGTGGTGCTAGAGGCGTCGACCTTGCGCACCCAGACTCGGCGGGTCTTCTTCGGCTTTGACAGCCGCTTCGAAGGACTCGCACTGCCTTCAGAGATGAACTCCTCATATGCCTGTTGATTGAGGCGTACGACCAGCGTCTTGTGGGAGGAGCCCACCTTCACATCGTCGGATTGTGACACAGCTTTCTCGGTGGAGGAGAAAGAGGTCCCCAGCAGAGTCGCCAGCTTGTTTGCCATTAAAATCTTTTGATTGCAAATTTTAATACAAATAGAACAGTGTTACAATATAGGACTTAGACGTAGTCCTAGGAGTACACTTTTGTTTATCTGGGTCCCTTGTGCCGATGGAGCGAGTGGTAATGCGTTGACTCCGTTGACGATCTGACGACGGTTATCGGTTCTCTGAAGGTTTGGATTGCTCTGGGTGCTGGAGCTAGCTGAGAGGAGGAAGACGTTGAGTGTCTGTATCTGCCTCTCTGGTTGTACGATTTTTGTCCGTCTATGTATCTTCGTCTTTGTGTGTATGGACGAAGGAAATGATCCCTCTATTTATAGTCTGCAGGCTGGCTGCTCATGCACACATATGTAGGATGCGCCTGGTCGTGGGGACGCCACGTGGTGAGTGCTGATGGAGGCGCCTGGATGATGCGCCCTGATTGAGGGGTTGAATTCTTCATACTGCTGTTGTGGACCGGCACGTAGCAGAGAAGGGGATTTTTTTGTTGCTGACATCTTGGGTGAATCGAGTCAAAGGACACGTATCATCGGCCCATGGCTCGGAGATCTCAAATTTGGTAGGGAATGATCTGGTAGAATGTGCCTGGGAATAGGCGCATGAGGAGACTTTGGCTCGTAACCTTTGGGAGTCGTAAACCATTTGGGGCGCATGGTTTTTGAGGCACATGCGAGGCTTCGATGGTGACTTTACTTCTGTCTTTTGGGATCAGAGAGAAGTCTGGGATACATGGCTTTTGAGGCACATGCTGAGCTTCAGTAGTGACTTTACTTCTGTCTTTAGGGATCATAGAACAAGTCTGAGACGCATGGCTTTTGAGACGCATGCAGAGCTTTGGGCGCATGGCCGCGGAGGCGCATGCGAGTGGTTGGGCGGCCACATGGCTTGTAACCACCGGAGGAAAGTAATGATGATGCTGACGTTGGTGATGCTTTATTTTCTGAAAAAGCTGTCAACTGCAGTCTTCGGGGGACGTGCTGCCAACTCTGTCAGACTTCAGCATTTAATGTTCTTTGACAGGTGATGGGTTGTTGGAGTGGGCGCATCGATCGGCGTTCCACTAAGCGCATGGGGCCGCATGGGGGCGCATGCTTGTGAAGCGCTTGGTGTTGAGGGGCGCGTCTGTGTGATATACGGTCTGGCCGGCGCATCCGCTCTGCTTTGACACGTCTTTTGGTGCGACTGTTACGTTCTTCGAGTGCTTTAAATAGTCGTTTTTGACTTGGCTGAATTCGAAGCGTCAGGTTCATCCATTTAATGCAAATTTATTGCACGGGATTCGGAGAGCCATCCACTTGGCGCATGGGTTTGATTTGCCCGGCCTATAAATAGTGGCATGGAGAGAGTTGGCTTCTCGTTCTCTCATGTCCTCGTGAAATGAACTTGTTTACTCGAGTGCATTCTGTTGATGAGATGCTCCCGAGGGTGAAGATGCGACGCATTGTCTTCTTTGAAGCACTTGAAGGTGACTGTTACATCCAAAAGTCGGAGTTGAGGGCTTCTGAGGCAGGCAGAAGGTGCCTGTTGCATCCAAATATCGAGATGCACGAGCCTCGTCTCCGTTATGTGGGAAGTACCGCAGATCAGAATTGCGGTGCTGCAGCTTTGGGGGCTCTTTCTTCCTTCAGAGTGGGTGTTGCCCATTCTGGTTGTGTTGAAAGCTGCTCCTGCAGCCGCAGTTTTGATTGCGGTCTTCCTTCGCCTTTGGAGGCTCTTTCGAAGCCTCCCCTGGCCACAGGTTAGCTTGCGGTGCTCTTCTCTTCCTCGGTTTGGGGAGCTCTTCCTCCAGCTAGAGGGTTGATTACCACCCTCGTTCTGCTTAATAAATGCTTCATTAGTCGGAGCATTTAGACGGCGGTGAGCCTGGCTGGAAGGGTGGCACATAACTGAGCTGCTGAAGGAATGCACATAACTGAGGATGCACATAACAGAGCTGCTGAAGGGATGCGCCCGGCTGGGAGCGCATGGTGAGATGCGCCTGACTGAGAGCGCATGGTGAGATGTGCCTGTTCGAGAGCGCATGATGATGCTGCGCCTGGCTGTAGACTTAGGGTCTTTTCTTTTTGTAGAAGTTCTCCTTTGTACGGCCCTTTTTAAGACATGTAATAGACTTTTATATGAAATAAAAATCTTCTTTTAATGTCTCTATTCTTGTTTTGCTGTCTCAAAGTACTTTGTCTAAACTTCCTGGCGCATGTAGTGTTTGGCGCATAGGATTTTTGATCGTGAAATTCTATGCTTCTACAACTCTGTAATGTCTTCTTCTCTTATGTGAAGAGTGCACGTGAAATACAAGAAAGAAAATTTACTGCTACTTATAGTTGGGGTATCCCCTGGTGGTAGCTACTGTTTCTTCTCCTTATTTAATATTAAAAAAATAAAGAGAGAGCAAGAGCATAAAGAGGGGTCAGGTACTCACGAGTAGTTTTTCGCTCTCAACAAGGCTCAGTTCTCACGACTCTTCAAGCGTCGACACAGCGGTTCGACTCAAGCTCGTGCACGCAAAAGATCAACCGACGTACCCTGAGCTCAGGGTCACAAGGACATCGCACCGTTAGAAAAGTCGAGTGGTGGGCTCTGGTCGGTTCGAAAACCTATCGAGTATGTGATGTCGGCCGGAAGGCAGGCAGACGGAAGCGGTTACGAGAGCTTGGCAGCACGGCACTGATTTCATGCGAAGGAGGATTAGAGATGAGAAGTTTTAGGTTACGGCTGATACTGCTTCTCCTTATATAACAGATAGGTCGGTTAGGGTTTCCTGCTCCAGTGGGCCGGTTGGCCGATGGATTGGTTTACAAAAAAAACGAACATGGTAATTACAAGGGAGATGATAAAGATCACTTATAGGTACAGCTAGTAGTGCTAAGGATTCAGATATCTTATTCTTATCAACTAAGTATATATGGTAGGGAATAGGTCCGGGTGTATGGAAAAGGTGGTTGGCTTAGATGAATAATTATGTGGATATTTGATCCTTATCACATGTGATCATGGTTATATATACATAGCTATATATATGTATGGTACTAGCTTGGCCATAGTGTTTTCATAGGAAAGAAGGATTTGGATTTATTCAAAGGAAGAAGTGATAGAGGATTTTGATTTTAAAAAAAAATAGATTTCAGACTATCCTTGAAGATTTAAAACAGAGACTTAATTTTGGTCGACTGTTAATAAGTTTGAAATCGAGCCTTTTACACAAGGGCCCTCGAGAAAATAATATATATGCAAGGAAACCCTCTTCCTATGCAAAGAACCCTTTTATATAGATTTGAAATTATCCACAAATCTAAAAAAGTCATAACTTGAGTCAATTGGTTATTAATAATAGAAAAATAAATTTACTAAAATATAAATTCAGGACAGGGGTTAACATCCTTCCCACCTTAAA
Organism: Iris pallida; assembly: GCA_029216955.1. Classification (NCBI taxonomy): domain Eukaryota; kingdom Viridiplantae; phylum Streptophyta; class Magnoliopsida; order Asparagales; family Iridaceae; genus Iris; species Iris pallida. Next base: position 19,230,007 of record JANAVB010025794.1, read on the forward strand.
ATAATTTCGTCTTCGAAATTCTAATTTATAACTATTCCTTAAAATTCAAAATCTACTATTACCTTAATCACCTCAAATTTAATTCCTCAAAATACTTTATGACCTTCTCTAGTCATTTTATGACTCCGAATACTTGGGACCTTCTACCCACCTTTAGTCATACTACTCCTAAAAATACGGTCACTAACATCTTATGATCTTCTAACTAGTTGCTAATAATTCTACCAACAGATAACTAGGGCTTATGGCATCTATACTCCCTAATATCTATAAACAACCAAAACTCAATAACCATGCAATATTAAACTTTAATTTAAGAATTTCTAATGAATTCTAGAAAGCACGATTATTCGTCACCCCGGAATAGGAAGCGACGAGAATCAATGGTACGGAAAGCAAGAAAATATAATCGAGAGCAAATATGGAGTTTTCAAAGACGTAGAGAATTTCTAGGAGAATTTTCAAGGCAGAGTGGATTGAGATTTTTAGGTTTAGTCATTATCGCAGGCTCGTATCAGTACAGTTACGTAACCGATACGATATGCTCTGACCTGCATGGGTCACCAAAAAAACTTGTCATGACCCGCACCCGCTTTTCGGACGCGAGCTCGTGAGCAAGCCAGCTACGTATCGAGCGGACTCCAGCCCGACTCGAATACGTAAACGCTGTCAAGGCTTTGGTATACTGCCAAATCATGGCAAACAAATTTATATCTCAATCCACAATAAGAATATGAAACATGAATGAACACTATAGATCGTGGTCTGCAGCCCACTAACATATATGTCCGATTAGACTCTAAGAAATGATATGAGTCTATAAATGTAACTAACAAGAAAAGTATATCATGATAAGGAACATAAGGCACGAGCGGATAATAAACATGATAACGATACCTGAATCCCGTAAGAACCGCAAAACCTCTGCCATGCAGAACTACTAGCTAACTCCATGCAATCGCTAAACCTGAGGAGATTATCAGGTCCTCAGAGGACATAGCAAGATACATAATATACATGCCTATCTAACAGTTTTATCATACGGGAGAAAATAAACAAGAAGAAATAGGAACACGACAATGACTACGAACACGAACACGAACACAAACTCGAACACAAACACGAACACGAACACGAAAATGAATACGAACACACGAATACTAGAACAACTACGAATAAATGAACTGCCGGATGAACGAAACACGAGATCAATGGAAGAAACCAAACCCTCATCCCGACTGTGGACTCACGGGTTTGAACTAAGCACTAACCCTCGTCTTGAGTGTGGACTCTCTGGTTAGCTCACGGCAAGGCACCCTCGTCCCGAGTGTGGACTCTCTGGTACAAGTACTACATCCTCGTCCCGAGTGTGGACTCTCTGATGTAAACACCCTCGTCCCGAGTGTGGACTCTCTGGTGCAAGTCAAGTCAAATCAAGTCAACACCTTCGTCCCGAGTGAGGACTCTCTGGTACAAATAATCGATCGGCATTCCACTAGGCACATGGGGTCGCATGGGGGCGCATGCTTGTGAAGCGCTTGGTGTTGAGGGGCGCGTCTGTGTGATGTGCGGTCTGGTCGACGCATCCGTTCCTCTTTGACACGTCTTTTGGTGCGACTGTTACGTTCTTCGAGTGCTTTAAATAGCCGTTTTTGAATTGGCTGAATTCGAAGCGTCAGGTTCATCCATTTAATGCAAATTTATTGCACGGAATTCGGAGAGCCATCCACTTGGCGCATGGGTTTGATTTGCCCGGCCTATAAATAGTGGCATAGAGAGAGTTGGCTTCTCGTTCTCTCACGTCCTCGTGAAATGAACTTGTTTACTCGAGTGCATTCTGTTGATGAGATGCTCCCGAGGGTAAAGATGCGACGCATTGTCTTCTTTGATGCACTTGAAGGTGACTGTTACATCCAAAAGTCGGAGTCGAGGGCTTCGGAGGCAGGCAGAAGGTGCCTGTTGCATCCAAAGATCGGGATGCACGAGCCTCGTCTCCCACTACAAGAAAAATGATCATTTACGGCGTACAATTTACGGCACGCATTGCCTGTGCGCCGTAAATGACACTCTTTTACCGCTTACAATTCTGCGTGCCATAAAAGAGTCAATTTTTGTGTTTTTTTACGGCGTATTTTACCCACACGCCGTAATTGCAAACGCATTTACGGCACGTATTTTCCTACGCCGTGAATGATAACTTAATTACGGCATTCGTTTTTGCATGCCTTAAATGTTAACTTATTTACGGCATGCATTTTTGTGCGCCGTGAATGAATCTCAATTACGGCGTTCCTCAGCACGCCGTGAATGTTGTTTTATTTATGGCATGCATTGCACGCGCCGTAATTGACAGCTTTTTTACCCAGCACGATATTAAGATTAAAATTAAGATCATAACTTATTTTGGCACGATGTTAAGATTAATAATAACTTATTTACAACATCTTTTTTCCATTTTGGCATGATGTTAAGATTAAGAATAACTTATTTAATCTATATATTTATGTTAATTTTTAATATTAATGTTAAGATTAAAATTAAAACTAAATTAAAATTTATCGATCCATATTTTAAAAATAAAAAAATGATTAGATATGTATTATTTTTAATATAGCGATAAGTTTTTTTTTTAAAATTAATGTGATATTTAAATTTTGAAACAAAATTAAAACGGTAATTAAGCAAAACAAAAAATAGAAATGTCCATATAACTTTAATTGAAATTTAATTTCAAATAGTAATTTTAATAATAATATTAATGTTGACCATACCCAAATGAAACCTGAATGTTTTCAATAGGGGTAAAGGAAAACCAAAATTCGCTCCGGCTAAGACAATACAAGATCCTGGATCGGTCCTGGGTAGGATCAGAAGAACAGTACTACAAGAACATGTATGGAAGTTATTTACGGCATGCAGCAGTGCATGCCGTAAATGATAGCCCTAATTTAGATACACTTTTATATATATACCAAATACGTTCCAAATACCCACCTCAAAATTGCAATTCTAATAATCTTTCGATTATGCCTCCTTTTTTTTCCAGATTCTGAGAAGAAGCCTCCATGACCATCTACTTCATCCTCCTCCACAAAACCCTATCCCTCAATTACTTCACCTCACCATAAGTTAGCCCTAATTTCTAATCTCCTCAACAACCCTTCCCCTCATCCTCTCTCCTGGCCCCGACTCCACCCTCATTCCTTCGCACGGACGAATTCTAAAGCCGTGGCACGTGGGGACATCGCCAGAGTTCCCGAGTTCCTCGAGCTCCTCCGTTGCGTCTCCTCCATCGATGGCCCAAATCCCTTTACCATATCATCTCTCTTCTCACTTTCCTCTTCTCCTACCAGGCGCGGCCTGTGCACGGATGACCGATCAGAGTCAAACACCATCGACCTCCCTCAGCGCTCTAACTCCTTCACTACCGCCATCCACCACATCATCACCAATCTTCCTTTCTTACCATAGTCTTTGGAAACCCTTCTCGAACAAAGCCTTCTCCAATTATAGTCAAAGGGGTGACTGCGACCCATGGCTCTAATGATCATTGTCGACAACAATCTCTACATGTGCTTCTCCGCTAACCAAGACCGTGCAAATTTTGGATGTCTAGGTCATAATTCTTACTTGTCATGACATGTGGTGCAATAGTTTGCTTATGCAGTAATGGAGGACTTGATTTTTTTTACAAAGATGAAGGATATTGAGGAGTCTCTAGAAGCGAAGGATAAAGATAAGGTAATTCATGTATATGGTCTTTGCTAATCCTAGATTCATACATTATATTGTCGAAGTGTTTGTGAGCTCATAGTCAATACTCAATATACTGAAATGCAATATATGAATGTCCTGTATTTGTGGGTCCATATTTGAATTTTTCTGTGGTATGATTGGAGATTAGATTGAATGGCACATGTTCATTTTTACTTTCTCAACCAAAATTATGTTTTCTGTCCAGAGGTGCTACTGATCAACCCATGATAGTGTTAACCAAGATCGCACATGAAGCCACATTCCAAGATATATTTTACTTGGGCTCTCCTAACATGGATGACTGCTTCTTTGTACATATAGTCATTGTCGTAGATAAAAAATTGGAGATCAAATCAGAACACATTTGTTTAGTCGAGAATATAGCGTTAAAAACTAAGATAAATACATAATAGCTTTATTCTTCCTTCACAAGGAAACAATAGGTTTTGCAGTCGCTGGAAAGGTAGTGTCAACTTTCCTGGAGGCCCAATTTACTGATTTAGATCAAATAATTTGTTCTTTGACTATTCAGTACGTATCCTAAAGCTCCTTAATTCTTTTAAGTATTATTATTAATGATCATAAGTTTCTACTTACTATAATTGATATATAGTGTACCACTTGCAAGATTACATGTAGAAAGATGTGTTGCTTTTAGTATACTAGATGTATCATGCGAGGCCCAATTTCTTTTGGTCTCCTGAAAGAACTTCTAGTTCAATTATTGATTTTCTTACGACTGTATGGTTTTCATAACTTAACTGATATTTGTTCCCTGATGCAGGCTTTCTAATTGTTCACTAATTTTCTTGTGTTGTGTTCCAAAGCAATTCAAAGTAATAAAGTTTAACTCCTTTCCTGAAGTTCTTCTTTTCTTCCTTTTGGAGGACTCTACTTTATATATGTAATCGATCATTTCGAGTAATATGCTAGCAACTTTTTCATATCTAACCCACCATCTTTCACCATCTACAAGGAGAAGAAAAGGTGTAGGGCCTGAAACTTTTCTTACTTCATAAGAAATTTACGACTACATTATTCTCAATTACTGAGATCTAGAGCCTGTATACATGACTGTTAACTAACTCGTCGAAAATATAATCCCTTCATATGTGAGATCTAGACTGCAGGACATGGACATGGACACAACAATATGGATCATAATCAATTAATGAATTTACACTACAAGTAAACCACCAACTCTGGTTTCATTAGGGTCTGCTTGGTAATTGTAGGGATTTCTAATTTTAATTAAATCCAGTTAGCATTATTTATCAAGTATTTTAGCTGATTGTGAGGGATTTCAGCTGTTATCTTACCTTTGATTTGACTGTAAGATCCTTCTAAATGTCTAGAAATTAACTTGGATTTCATATATATAGCCATACAACAAATTTTCTCGATTAAGCCGCCTATTTTATACTTCCACAAAATCTAGTAGCCAGAATTCCAAGGTTCCAAATCCTGCTGTCTCATATCCTAATGGTAACCTTGGAAATACTAATTTCTTCCTAAATAGGAAATGTTTCAGAGGATCAGTTCCATTGCACACTCTTGCATCAACTTGTTGCACGGTTCTCCTGCATCAACTTGAGTCGATATTTGTTACGTGTGTTGACTTGGCTGAACCTGTTTAGACTTGTTTTCGCTCTGAAAGTGTAGTATTTAAATAATTATGCTAACAGACATTGAGAAGGGTATATAGTAGTATGGTCTATTATCAAATGATGGGGAGGAGGGTGCTACCCTCCTGATTTTTTTTTCTTCTTATTTGTGGTGGTTGCCTATCCTACCTTAAACTTTACAGATAATGTTTGTTAATACTGATATAATTACATTAAACAATCTTCCTTAGAGGCATTAAACATTATATAGAACCCATCTACTGTTCATAGGCTATTTGTATCATATGGTACCCTTTGGCAAGGCTGAACTAAAGAATATTTAGAAATTAAATATTCTTCATTTTATTTTTCTTATGCTTGGTGCAATTTTGCAATTATACGTCAATCATAAATCGTTTAAACAAATGGACATGATACACTAACTACATATTTTCATCCATTTGTTGCTTAAATACGAAAATGGTCTGGATGCATCTAGTTTATATTCTTACCTGGTTATGGTGGTGAGAGCTATATATTTTATGTTGTTCTATCATAGTACATGTTATTCAAATCCTTAATTTGACATCAAATCATTAAGTTCCTGTGTTGCTTACGAAAGATTACAACTTAGTATTTCATTTTGGCTCTTAGGAAAGCAATTTTGCCTAAAAATGACCTGGTACTTCTTTCATGTTAACTAAACTCCAGTTTTAAAAAAAATCCAGTTATACTTTTTTATTGTTCCTCATATGCGAATTTGATGTATTTATAAGAAAATATTGGAAGAATTAGATTCTTTAATGCAATTAGGCCTTTTGGTTGGTGTAAATGGCATTTATAAGTTCTAGTTAACAAAAAAAATTCTTTCTAACGGTTAAATTACAGAAACATGAAATTGCAGTTTCTACAGAACTAACTTTTGCAGCTAAATTTCATTACAACTTGATTTTGATGCCAATACAATTATACAAACCAAATTGACTTTTAATAGTGCTTAGTTCCAACATTGGATGTATAGTTGCAAAATATAATAAAAAAATCATACAACCATTGTCATCTATAGGCTTCCTTCTAACCTCCAGTTTCTTGATCATGGGCAAGGTTTAGGTACTCGTCGATCGTAGACACTACTTAGATGTTTACGTCTGATACGTCTAATTTCAACCCCAGAGACTTTGTCTAAGAAATGGTAATACTTTTGTGCAAACAATCACGAAGACCTTAGTGAATCATAAGAGGCCTGCAGACTTGCAATTCTGTAGTTTTTGCCACAAGAGAGAGATTGATGTCTTCAGTTATGGCATGATACATTACTCGTGAAGAACCGACCCTTGCTCACCAAAGATCAAGAATCAACTCCCATTTACCTATTTACCATGTTGTGTGCTTATATTTGACTTATTTCGTTATTCCATCTGCCATTTTGGAATTGGATATGAACTCTTATCTTAATCGACAAAGGTCAAAAGCTTTTACAAAAGTGTGCTCTTCCATAGGCACAAGTTGTCCCATGTTGCCTATATTGTTGTCCCAGGCTGCTTATATTTCTATTTTGTGCAAGTTGTCTCCTGAACAATTACACACACTAGTTTCATATTGAAGCAAATGGTGCAATTATTGGTGAAGGCGAGAAAAAATGGAGTACTAAATATGGAAAATTGATTCGAATTCACATTCCTATTGTTCATGAAATCAATCTATTTTTTTAGTCCAGATATCTATTTATTTTTGTGGTCTGGTCATAAATATTTTGAGACAAAAAGAGTTTTATATTGTAGCTTTCGGAGGTTTGCAGGTAACAATTGACTTAGTACCTCTAAATGCTAGAAAGGTGGCTATTAAATTTATTACATTAAAAAAACAGGTGGATTGGTATGTTCTCTTTTGTTAAGTGAGCTCTATTATGAGCCCAGGAATCTTTACATGATCTCGGATATTCGATTTGAGGCCTCAAGGGATTCAGGCCTTGTGGTCTTGAGTCTCCTATATTTGATTGATATGTTCGTGAACACAGTGAGTGTATCCTCCCTACAACGTGGCTAGTAACATTTTTTTTTGAATCTCAAGTAGTTTCTTAATTAACTCGACTGAGTTTGGTTTCAGGCTAGATGGAGGCTAGATGGATGAAACTTCCTACGATTGTCTCAAAGGCGAGGACCATTGAGGTCCTCACAACTGGACTAGCTAGAAGCATGAGCGGGTCGCTAGCACTGGTAATTTTTAAATTCAATGTTATAGCTAAAAATTTACACATGTTCTTATATGGATCATTTTCTAACTCTGACTGCAATTATTCAAGAGGATTTAACAAAACATACGTTTGATGAAATAAGAGGACCCTTGTACAAAGGAGCCCTTGCATTCAGTATCTGTTGGCTTGCGAGAAAATCTGGAGAAACATCAGATCGTATAATCATTGGGACCACGGTCTTCAAAATAGGTATGAAAATTTCATGGATACACTCAAAACTTACTTGCCAAAGTAAGTAATACGATATATACTGATATATATTGGGACCACGGTCTTCATCATAGGTCTTCATCATAGGTCACGACCTTAAAACTTACTTGCCAAAGTAAGTAATACGATATATACTGATATTTTGTTAGATATTGTAGTTTATATACTTACAGTTTGTGTACATACACACGTGAGTCATTGAAACTGCCTCTTCTTAAATGGGATGTTTCTAAAAGTGTTTGGGATAATCTTATAGTTGGCTATCATTATGACATGTTATAAAAATATAAGTATTACTTTTTGTTGGCTGTATTTTTTTCCAGGTTCCATAATACCTTGATGAAGCAACTTGATGGGGACGGGAGAGTTTTGAGCTTAAGAAACAATCGAAAGATGCTCGAACAAAGGGTATATCAGGAGGGCACTAGTCGTAATAAAGCCAGGTAATCCAACTGGATAGGTTTTCTTTTGTAACTTTATGTTTTATGTCCGGAAGTGCAAGGAGCCTTCTTATCTTTTTTTTAATACACGGAAATAAAACTCTAGTGAAGTTTATTAAACGATGAAAATGAAATAAATCAAGTAGATGCACCAATTTGTTCCTAATTCTATTTCTTTCTGGAACCAAATATTATAGGTAATGTTTTGGTATGTGCAAAATATTTGTTGTGCTTTTTAAGGCACCGACTATGGACATTCTCCTTGGTGTTAATATTTTATCTTATTTTTCAGGTTCTTGCAGAAGAAAACCAGTTGGCAATAGTAGAATCTTGCAAGAAAAGTCTTGTTCTCTTTGAAGATGAGGTGGGACTTATTTGTACCAAGCCTTCATTTAAAAATAAAGATATAATTTTACTAGTTAAATATGTTCGAGATCCACCACCGACTTCACCTTCTCCCTCTCCACCTAGCGGGTCTTCGAGTCTACTGTCGAGTTCTCCAGGAACATGGGCTACAACTTCATCGCCCCCTAGTACATCCCTAGCGGACTCTTCATTGTGGCCGACGGAAGCGATGAGCAGGTCCTCAAGAGGTACCACTCAAACCAGATAAGCAATGTAAGCAATGTGAGTATCCATAAAAATCTTTAGTATAATGTTTCAATGAAAAGAATATACAAATAACTATGATTCTTTTTGGCTTGCATCTTTATCACTAGTTCTATATCTACCAAACATATCTCATCCAATGTAGGGATCATGCTAATGTGAATGTTGATACCCAAGTTAAGTTCGACAAAATGTCTCAGTTACATAATTCCTTATATTGAATTATTATGTTTGTGATAAAATATGGAGTTATCACAATACAAGTTTTCTTGGTGACAATACAAGTTTTCTTGGTATTCTTTGATCTAATTTTCCAGGTCACATTGTTTTCTTGGTGACTTGTGTGTATTTTATGTCTTTAGGTTCATTAATTCCACTATACATGTTGGATAGATATTGAACTTGGACCATATCCAGTCAGGTTCTCTTATACCAAAACAATGGGATTACATTGGTGATAATTAACAAAACCTAGACCCAACTACAAGAAAATAATTCCCACAAAACAAAAAAATAAACACAATAAACAAACTTGCAAGCTAAAGGAATAATATGTTGATAGCTGATACTTGATAGCCTGCTGCAACTGGAATCCATTGCTTTTGTCGAGAAGAATCGAACATCAACTAGAGCTTTCTCGTCTTCGAACGACCCTTCCCTTTTAACAATTTGTTGTATTAGGAATTGAGGTTAGTGTAAACTAAATAGCAGGAAGGCTTAATAATTTTCCTTGTTCACCTTGCCAGCGAGTCTTTAGAGCCGCTTGTTGTCCGAAACATCACCACTTTCATTTTTAGGCCCCTTGATGATCCAACAGATCACAGATTCCCATATTCTGTTAGGCCCTTTGCAAGTAGACATCCTTTCCCATTGCGTTAGTCCCCTTTGCATGCCAATTCCCATGCCACATGAATGTTTAGGTCCCCTGCCAATTCGACACCACCATAATCCCCATCCCAAACTCTTGCCATGTTAACACATACCAACTCCCATGCCAAACCCTCTACACAGGCCAACTACCAATATGAGAGACTGTCCTTACTAATCCCTCGCATCTTGGTATGCTGATTGAAGTCATGAAAAACACTCTGACACATTACTTTGATGCACATCCATTCAACAACAAATCCAAAATTTTAGAGGGGTCTAACTTCCTTTTCGAAGTATCTAATTCCTAATTTAATTGGCTACCACTTAATACATCGTAGACAAGGCACATCCAATTTCTGATTCTCTACTTCATCTATCAGGGATGTCTTTTTTCACAATCTAATGATTGGGACCTTAATAGTGGCTTGAAGTTAGTTATCAATTGGATTACATTGTCAATATCTAATGTCTTCGAATTATAGGTCCTCACACTACTGTGTGTAGATGAGTAGTTATCAATTCGATTACATTGTATATTTTTTTATTGTTGTGTTTATATATACATCAAATTGGATATAATGAACTAAAACACATTTTATGTTTGTGCAGGTTATCAATCAATGAAAAAATCTGGGTATTGTGTTTGAAGCTTCTCTTTTGCAACCATTTGAGCTGAAATTTGTCATAGAAGACAATTTATATTATATTTTTCCCCGAAGTAGGGCAAAGTATAAAACAAGATCAATTTGTATTGAAATATTGTATTGTTCTTAATTCAGTACTACAATAGTTTTGTAGTTCATGCAATAATATGGCATGATATACTTTGGCATGACCTTTTGTTTGCTATTAATGTATTTTGGCTGTTGAATTCGATTATTTTTTATGATCTCACGTACCTGGGTTTATTTGAATTACTTTTCACTTTTGTAATTTGATTGAGATTATATGTCAGTCAACTATTTCTTTAACTTATTTTTGCTATGTTATATACTTTGTTTACCATTGATATCCTTGTTTAAATAAATAGAGATTGGTATAATAATAATAATAATAATAATAATAATAATAATAATAATAATAATAATAATTCATCAAAATTTATTTACGGCACTTCAAAAATGTCACAAAATGGTAAACATAATTTGTCGGAAATATCTTTTACGACATCAAACTGAACGCCGTATTTGACCCTGCGTGAATATCTATTACGGCGTCCAAAGGTATGCCGTGAAAGAGCAATTACGGCACACTAAATATGCTGTAAATGGTTGTCAAAATATTATGAGAAAATCAATTACGACGTTCATTTGTGATCATTTACCACGTGTATATTAACATTTACGGCGCTCTCCAACGCGCCATAAATAATATAGTCATTTACGGCATGATCTTTTACGGCACAAAGATGTACGCCGTAATAGATCATTTACGGCGCGTTTCGTGTGCCGTAAATGATCATTTTTCTTGTAGTCAGGCGAATGCTGCGCCCCCTGATCCAACACCAAACAGGTGCTCAGATCAGTAGTGGGGGAACAACATTTAAAGTGACTTGAACGAACCTCAGACGCACAACCAAAGGGGGCACGGGAGTTCAAGACCACTAGGTTTGCCTTACTCGACTTGGTTACGAACGCAACAGATGCGCCCAAGTGAGATAAGGACTTTGAAGGTCGGCTCGTTTCTGGCACAGAAGCACCTGAGTCAACCTTATATAGCTTACCATCAGCAGCGCGCATGATTGTGAGCGCATGCTTCTGGCTTGCTGCTGGCATAGCACGTTTGGGACGCATGGCCCGTGCTGCCTTGGACTTCTGCGTACTAGCCCGCTGGTGCGCGTAGTACTCAGAATCTAAATTCTCCTCGCCACTACAGCGAGTGAGTCTGTCAAAGATAGAGACCTTCTATGGCGCATCGGAGGTGATGCGCGGGGCATTGGCTGCGCCCCTGCTCCATCGACGTATCGCCTGAGAGGGAGATGGCTGGAGAATGTGGTCAGCTGCATGTTTCCCCGAGAGATGCACTGCACCGGTGGACGCATCTTGGTTGCTGAGGACGTCAGCAGGAAGGGAAGGCTGAATTGGCGCATCCCCTTCGGTGGTGGTGCCAGAGGCGTCGACCTTGCGCATCCAGACTCGGCGGGTCTTCTTCGGCTTTGACAGCCGCTTCGAAGGACTCGTACTGCCTTCAGAGATGAACTCCTCATACGCCTGTTGATTTAGGCGTACGACCAGTGTCTTGTGGGAGGAGACCATCTTCACATCGTCGGATTGTGACACAGCTTTCTCGGTGGAGGAGAAAGAGGTCCCCAGCAGAGTCGCCAGCTTGTTTGCCATTAAAATCTTTTGATTGTAAATTTCAATACAAACAAAACAGTGTTACAATATAGGACTTAGATGTAGTCCTAGGAGTACACTTTTGTTTATCTGGGTCCCTTGTGCCGATGGAGCGAGTGGTAATGCGTTGACTCCGTTGACGATCTGACGACGGTTATCGGTTCTCTGAAGGTTTGGATTGCTCTGGGTGCTGGAGCTAGCTGAGAGGAGGAAGACGTTGAGTGTCTGTATCTGCCTCTCTGGTTGTGCGATCTCTGTCTGTCTATGTATCTTCGTCTCTGTGTGTGTGGACGAAGGAAATGATCCCTCTATTTATAGTCTGCAGGCTGGCTGTTCATGCGCACATATATAGGATGCGCCTGGTCGTGGGGACGCCACGTGGTGATTGCTGATGGAGGCGCCTGGACGATGTGCCCTGATTGAGGGGTTGAATTCTTCATACTGCTGTTGTGGACCGGCACGTAGCAGAGAAAGGGATTTTTCTGCTGAGATCTTGGGTGAATCGAGTCAAAGGACACGTATCATCGGCCCATGGCTCGGAGATCTTAGATTTGGTGGGGAATGATCTGGTAGGATGTGCCTGGGATTGGGCGCATGAGGAGACTTTGGCTCGTAACCTTTGGGAGTTGCGAACCATTTGGGGCGCATGGTTTTTGAGGCGCATGCGAGGCTTCGATGGTGACTTTACTTCTGTCTTTTGGGATCACAGATAAGTCTGGGATGCATGGCTTTTGAGGCACATGCAGAGCTTCAGTAGTGACTTTACTTCTGTCTTTAGGGATCATAGAGCAAGTATGAGACGCATGGCTTTTGAGGTGCATGCAGAGCTTTGGGCGCATGGCCGTGGAGGTGCATACGAGTGGTTGGGCGGCCACATGGCTTGTAACCGCCGGAGAAAAGTAATGATGATGCTGACGTTGGCGATGCTTTATTTTCTGAAAAAACTGTCAACAACAGTCTTCGGGGGACGTGCTGCCAACTCTGTCAGACTTCAGCATTTAATGTTCTTTGACAGGTGATGGGTTGTTGGAGTGGGCGCATCGATCGACGTTCCACTAGGCGTATGGGGCCGCTTGGGGGCACATGCTTGTGAAGCGCTTGGTGTTGAGGGACGCGACTGTGTGATGCGCGGTCTGGCCGGCGCATCCGCTCTGCTTTGATACATCTTTTGGTGTGACTGTTACGTTCTTCGAGTGCTTTAAATAGCCATTTTTGACTTGGCTGAATTCGAAGCGTCAGGTTCATCCATTTAATGCAAATTTATTGCACGGGATTCGAAGAGCCATCCACTTGGTGCATGGGTTTGATTTGCCCGGCCTATAAATAGTGGCATGGAGAGAGTTGGCTTCTCGTTCTCTCACATCCTCGTGAAATGAACTTGTTTACTCGAGTGCATTCTGTTGATGAGATGCTCCCGAGGGTGAAGATGCAACGTATTGTCTTCTTTGAAGCACTTGAAGGTGACTGTTATATCCAAAAGTCGGAGTCGAGGGCTTCTGAGGCAGGCAGAAGGTGCCTGTTGCATCCAAAGATCGGGATGCACGAGCCTCGTCTCCGTTATGTGGGAAGAGCCACAGATCAGAATTGCGGTACTGCGGCTTTGGGGGCTCTTTCTTCCTTCAGAGTGGGTGTTGCCCATTCTGGTTGTGTTGAAAGCTGCTCCTGTAGCCGCGTTTTCGATTGCGGTCTTCCTTCGCCTTTGGAGGCTCTTTCGAAGCCTCCCCTGGCCACAGGTTGGCTTGCGGTGCTCTTCTCTTCCTAGGTTTGGGGAGCTCTTCCTCCAGCTAGAGGGTTGATTGCCACCCTCGTTCTGCTCAATAAATGCTTCATTAGTCGGAGCATTTAGACGGCGGTGAGCCTGGCTGGAAGGGTGGCATATAACTGAGCTACTGAAGGGATGCACATAACTGAGGATGCACATAACTGAGGTGCTGAAGGGATGCGCCCGGCTGGGAGCGTATGGTGAGATGCGCCTGACTGAGAGCGCATGGTGAGATGCGCCTGTTCGAGAGCGCATGATGATGCTGCGCCTGGCTGTAGACTTAGGGTCTTTTCTTTTTGTAGAAGTTCTCCTTTGTACAGCCCTTTTTAAGACATGTAATAGACTTTTGTATGAAATAAAAATCTTATTTTAATGTCTCTATTCTTATTTTGCTGTGTCAAAGTACTTTGTCTGAACTTCCAGGCGCATGTAGTGTTTGGCGTATAGGATTTTTGATCGTAAAATTCTATGCTTCTACAACTCTGTAATGTCTTCTTCTCTTATGTAAAGAGTGCACGTGAAATACAAGAAAGAAAATTTACTGCTACTTATAGTTGCGGTTTCCCCTGGTGGTAGCTACCGTTTCTTCTCCTTATTTAATATTAAAAAAAATAAAGAGAGAGCAAGAGCATGAAGATGGGTCAGGGGTTAACATCCTTCCCACCTTAAAATAATTTCGTCTTCAAAATTCTAATTTATAACTATTCCTTAAAATTCAAAATCTACTATTACCTTAATCACCTCAAATTTAATTCCTCAAAATACTTTATGACCTTCTCTAGTCATTTTATGACTCCGAATACTTGGGAACTTCTAGCCACCTTTAGTCATACTACTCCTAAAAATACGGTCACTAACATCTTATGATCTTCTAACTAGTTGCTAATAATTCTACCAACAGATAACTAGGGCTTGTGGCATCTATACTCTCTAATATCTATAAACAACCAAAACTCAATAACCATGCAATATTAAACTTTAATTTAAGAATTTCTAATGAATTCTAGAAAGCACGATCATTCGTCACTGTCACGACCCGCACCCTAGAGTAAGGGCACGAGACGTGGGTACGTCCAGCCTACGCCGCAGTGTCGGCGGTAGAACGCTGTTCTAGGTCAAACATCTAACAATATAAAGGTACCTGTACAGTATATACTCTCCGAATGGAGATGACATAGCAGATACAGTCTCAATCACAACTAAGGTAGAGCGAGATAAAAGATAGGTAAAACATGAAATCCAAAAGAGATATAGCAGATAGAAGTCTAAGTGTCTAAGATACACAAACCCAGAAAACATCTCAAAGCTCAATACAGTAAAACATAGAATAAATACAACTCAATACAACTGAAATAACTAACTATACAACCTCTACTGTGGCTCCTCTAGGCTAGCAGGCAACCTCCAGGCTATCTGTAAAATTTATCAATAGGTCCAGTCAGGACAGGAACGAGCACATCTCATCTAAAAAACCCAAGTAAATGACAGAGAACTATACAACAGTTATAGACAGTTATATTGATGAAAATGGCAGTTTATATTCAGGTAATGGTAAGAAAGAGAGATAAAGTGCAAGAAAAGTAAATACTAAACAAGAGAAGAATCATAGCAATGAAGACTGTAAAAATAGAACTAGCTGAACCAGGATAATATGATATAAAGTCCAGACAGAAAATGTAACCAGTGTAAAACCTATGTAAATCCAGTACGGGATGAATCTAATACAAGATGAATCCAGTAAGGGACGATTCCAGTTATAGTGATCAACGATTCCAGGGTGAGTCTAGCCTATACTCTAGCAGTGTGTTTTAAAATACCGAGTTTGACATGTAAACGGCTGTAGGTAATACAGCACATTACACACCTGGCCGGGTGTGAGATGGCTATCATTCCAGTAGATTCCAGTTGGGAGATTCCATATTGGGGTATGTCTACATGTCTTACTCTAGTATTTTCCCTCCCAGCAAGTGAATCCAGAATTCCGACACAATGATTCAAGATGAATCCAGCCAAAATATAATGATACCAGTAAATGATTCTAGTAAATGATTCCAGTAAAATGATTCCAGTAGGTGATTCCAGTAATAGAGATGATACCAGTAATAGAGGCCAGAAAATAAAAGTGTGTCGTATACATGAATCCAGAAATATCCACACGTGTTGTAACAGAGAATCGCATACAACTAACTAGAACTGAAGTACAGTAATTGACAAGTAAATGAGAGAACTATCAGAGAATGTACTCGCCTGATGTCTGAATGTCCAAAGTAAATATACTGTCCGATGAGAGGTGTCTGGCTCCTAATCAGAACAGCACAAGTCACAACAAGTCCAAAATGACAATATAAAGTTCTACTATACATTCTACATGATTCTAGGTCAATCTAGACCAAAGTCAACTCTTGGTCAACTTGGTCAAACTAGGTCTAACAAGTCTAAATTAGGTCAAACAAGTTATTCTAGGTCTAAACAAACTAAGTATATGCAAATCAAGTATCCAAGATAGCTACTAACTCATAGCCTAAGTCACTTGCTAAACCAAGCACAAAACTAAACCATAAGCTAACAAGGCACACAAACTTAGTCATATAATGTATATATATTATTCACATTCACATATTCATATACATAGATATATATAGGAAAGTTATATATATAGGCACATACATATATATATATATATATATATAGAAAGAGAGGTAAAAGAGTAAGTGAGTATGTGTGTGTTTGGCATGTGTGTGAAAAGATATGTGTTAATGTTCTAAAATTTAGTGATAGGTAGATGTATGTGACATGGGATACATGCTGTCAAAGGGTGTATGAATGCATGTGTGTGAAAGGTTACAGGTTAACTCAGTTTATAGAAATACATACATACATACTTACCTTGTATACATGCATACATACATATCATGTATATTACATTTACATGATACATACATGTATACTTGTATTATATTATACTTACATTCATGCATATTAGATACTTGTATTTATATTCACATATTGCAAACATTCATTTCATTCATGCATCTATGCATTACCTACATATTTTATACATATGCATACATTGTATATCATTCTTTCATTCATGCATTGCTTATATGCATTATATTAATAGCATTCCTACATGCTTACATTCAACCATATATATAAATTAATGTAAAGAGAATATATATCATATATATATCATTTTATTCATCTAACATATCATGCATTACATACTCTATATTCATTTAATATCCATACTACATAGGCTCATAGGTTACACAAAATGCATATATCGTATAGTTACTCTTCTACTTAAAACCAATACTATACCAATTGGGCATTCAATAAATTTTAGGATTAAAGTATGTTGTAGCTCTTCGTGTTAGCTTTCCGAAACTTTAAATGGATCGCATTTTCGTGTCCGAAAGCTCCCGGAATCGCAAAAATACCGAAACACGTTCGTCTTTCGTACAGCTGACACTCAAATAATTCTACAGAATGTTACAGAAAGAATTTGGCTTATTAAAATATATATTTGGAAAGCTAACTTCGATACGGTTCTTTTAAAAAATAGGAGATAAATTGGAGTTTTAAGCTAAAAGTTATGACATTTCTAAGTTGCCATTGCTACTAAAAACGTGGATAAATATTATGACGAATTTAGGTAGTTTGAGACAAAAGAAACACAAGTATATAACATAATATATCAAGAACTCACTCTCTACACTAATATATATATATGAGACACTATAAAACACATCTCCAATATAAAAATATGAGATTAAACATGTAATAATTCATTCATACATAACAACAACACATAGTGTGTCCAAATTTGGGGTTTTCCCACATGGACACACCCACAACACAAAGGACACTCCTATGACCTCCAAATGGACACAAAATGGACACATATGGAGATACAACCATGGGGGTCATTCCTATGAGTTCAAAATATTCCTATATGTATGAGGAAATGAAAAGGAGAAGGGATTTATACCTTCCGGTAGATCGAATCGAAGAAAAGCCTTCCCGGAGCGACACCGACACGTAGAGATTCCAAAAGGACACGAACGAGCTCCGAATCCTCCTAAACTTGGGTAGCTTTCTCCTTGGCTAGAATGGAGAAGGAAAGAAGAAGATTTGGTAGCAAAATGGAAGGATTTGGTGGAGAAATTGCTAGGGATTGCTCTCTAGAAATTTGGGGAAGAACAAGAGAGAGAGTGTGGATGAGAATAATGAAATTAACTTGAGCCTATCCTCTCCCCAAGTGGCTGGCCATATGGGGCTATTTGTCCTATTATGGTAAGGTCCAAAATGTCCCCACTAACCTACTCTATTAGTATTAGGAAAGGGCTAATTGGTTGGGGCTAAATTAGTCATTCTAAAGTCTCTAATCACACTAACCTTATCCATAATAATTAGTCTAAACTCTAACTAAAATTAATATAATGTGGACTAAAATTAATATCATGTGGGCCATGCCTAACTAGTGTGTGGGTCCACTAAAGTCAACACTGCCCCCGGGTCCCCGTTTCAAGTCGAATTGAGCTGAAATTCGAACCCGACTCAAATAATCCCAAAAAAATATCATAAATAATAAAATAAATTTCAAAAATATTTCAAAAATGCAAAATAACAAAAATACCCATGTTCCTGAAAACTGGGGGTGACAAATTCCTCAAAATTAAAACCAAACAATAGTAAAATGTCAAAATCACAAGTCATAATTTTAAATAGTTTAAAAATGATTAAAAATCACCAAAAATCATAATATGAAATAATAATCAATAAATAATAATTATAATTACAAAATTTTAAAATTACCCTCATCTGGAAAACTGGGTGTTATAATCCTACCCACCTTATAAAATTTCGTCCTCGAAATTAAGATGATCGCACCCCCTTCTATGTCAAACATAGTCAAGGGTCAATCACTAGTCAATTTCTCAACATCCAAGTACTTGGTCATCAACTGGTCAACTTCTTAGGGTTTTACCTATGCTAGCTATCTAGGTGTTGGCAACTAGAATTTAGCAAAAGAGAAACTCTATAATAGAGTAGCTCTTAACTTCCCAATCCTATCAAGTCACCTATAACTAAATACCTACAAGCTAAGCACATGAATATCAAATACCACATATATATATATATGCTCAAGAACAACAACCCATCACATATATCCTAAGTATATCATCTATATATATATATATATATATATATATATATATATATATATATATACATGACTGATCAACCAAGGGTTAAGGCAGACTAAACTTATAAGGGTCTGAAACAATGCTTAGAACAAGGCTAAGGATGAATGGTCTGAATCAAGGGGACATGGTATCTAGTGAAGGGTCTGCACACTGCCTATAAAGGTGATCAACACAAAGGAACTCAACACGAAGAGAAATTAACTAAAATGGAAAACTGAACCAAGTATAGGCTAAACAACATGTTTATAACCCTATACAATAATGGCCTATAGATACCAACTAACCTATATCCCATATGCCAATATCATCTGCAATCTATCTATGCAAATAGACCTCTCAGTCTTAGGTGAAACTACAACTATACTCAAAGACAGGCTCTGGTCATGGGTGTCTCACTGGAAAAGGTAAGGAAAAGTAGTAATAATCATCAAGGCTGTAAGGCATACTAACATCCTATGTGTAACTGGTTGGTATTATAGATAACATGAGAATTATCTGCAATGGGTTACTATTCTAACACCAATGCTAACTATCACCTCTAGGGTACAGACACTCAACAAGTCATCATACCATTATACTATGAAGGAACTACCTATGAATAAGCTCTACAAAACTAAATATCCCTACTCCTAAGTCATTTATAACAATCAAAAGGGTATGATGTTTAAACCTTCTCAAGATACAATCTGTTAATCATATGCGTCTGTCCAAAATCATATTGTCCAGAGTCTTCATCATGATAGTGAGCAAGGCTACGATAATCACAGAGTCCTTGACTAAGGTACGTACCTCTAGGTTCATGGTATTTAAAATTTTTGCACTGCCGTATGCGACGACGAAAACCTTAAATTTCCATACTCGAGAATACATCCAAAATCTGACTATATCCTCACTATGCCAACTAACACGACTATCGAGGATTCTAGATTCTATGATTTAGGCGACCTAGCCCATATGATTTTCTCAGAAGAAAAACAACACAACAAAAGAGTAACATGACAAAATTAATCAATCAACAAAGAACAGATGGAATCGGATTTCAAGATAATTATAAAAGACAATTGCGAGAATAAAATTGAGAAGAACGGAACTTGCAGCAAGATCTCCAACGGTCTGTGCATCCTCGACTATCCTGACGATAGCTCGCCCTGCTGGTTTCCTCCAGCATGATGCTGATACTACACAAATCTCTGCTGCTGATGCTGCATGAATCGCTGCTGCTGAGAGAAACCGAAAACGAAGGGAAAAGTCTCTGTACAGACGGAGGTGCACCTCCAATATAGCAGAAATGCCAACCTGAGTCGGCACAACAGAAGCTGCGGTCTCGAGGCCCTGATGAACAGGACGAGAGGTGGCCAGCCTCTCGATAGTATCCCCCGAACCGAAGCGATGAGATCGTGTCTTCATAACCATCATGAAGACAGATCAAAACAAGAAGCAATTTTTGAGAATGAAGCAAAAATTCAAAGGAAAACAGTTTATATTCAAGGAAAGTCAATAAGCAACAATTTTAGACAAATGAAATCGGATTAAGAGTTTTTCCTAATGTGATTGAGTACCTCCAAAAATATCCTAATCCTACTGCAGGCTGTAGTGATACTCTAGTTCGAATACCACTACATAAACTCGACCTGCATGGGCCACCACTAAAAACGTGTCACGACCCGTACCCTAGAGTAAGGGCACGAGACGTGGGTACGTCCAGCCTACGTCGCAGTATCGGCGGTAGAACGCTGTCCTAGGTCAAACATCTAACAATATAAAGGTACCTGTACAGTATATACTCTCCGAATGGAGGTGACATAGCAGATACAGTCTCAATCACAACTAAGGTAGATCGAGATAAAAGATAGGTAAAACATGAAATCCAAAAGAGATACAACAGATAGAAGTCTAAGTGTCTAAGATACACAAACCCAGAAAATATCTCAAAGCTCAATACAGTAATCCATAGAATAAATACAACTCAATACAACTGAAATAACTAACTATACAACCTCTACTGTGTCTCCTCTAGGCTAGCAGGCAACCTCCAGGCTATCTGTAAAATTTATCAACAGGTCCAGTCAGGACAGAAACGAGCACATCTCATCTAGAAAACCCAAGTAAATGACAGAGAACTATACAGCAGTTATAGACAGTTATATTGATGAAAATGGCAGTTTATATTCAGGTGATGGTAAGAAAGAGAGATAAAGTGCAAAGAAAGTAAATACTAAACAAGAGAAGAATCATAGCAATGAAGACTGTAAAAATAGAACTAGCTGAACCAGGATAATATGATATAAAGTCCAGACAGAAAATATAACCAGTGTAAAACCTATGTAAATCCAGTACGGGATGAATCTAATACAAGATGAATCCAGTAAGGGACGATTCCAGTTATAGTGATCAACGATTCCAGGGAGAGTCCAGCCTATACTCTAGCAGTGTGTTTTAAAATACCGTGTTCGACATGTAAACGGCTGTAGGTAATACGGCACATCACACACCCGGCCGGGTGTGAGATGGCTATCATTCCAGTAGATTCCAGTTGGGAGATTCCAGATTGGGGTATGTCTACATGTCTTACTCTAGTATTTTCCCTCCCAGCAAGTAAATCCAGAATTCTTTACACAATGATTCAAGATGAGTCCAGCCAAAATATAATGATACCAGTAAATGATTCTAGTAAATGATTCCAGTAAAATGATTCCAGTTAAATAATTCCAGTAGGTGATTCCAGTAATAGAGATGATACCAGTAATAGAGGCCAGAAAATAAAAGTATGTCGTATACATAAATCCAAAAATATCCACACGTGTTGTAACAGAGAATCGCATACAACTAACTAGAACTGAAGTACAGTAATTGACAAGTAAATGAGAGAACTATCAGAGAATGTACTCGCCTGATGTCTGAATGTCCAAAGTAAATATACTGTCCGATGAGAGGTGTCTGGCTCCTAATCAGAACAGCACAAGTCACAACAAGTCCAAAATGACAATATGAAGTTCTACTATGCATTCTACATGATTCTAGGTCAATCTAGACCAAAGTCAACTCTTGGTCAACTTGGTCAAACTAGGTCTAACAAGTCTAAATTAGGTCAAACAAGTTATTCTAGGTCTAAACAAACTAAGTATATGCAAATCAAGTATCCAAGATAGCTACTAACTCATAGCCTAAGTCACTTGCTAAACCAAGCACAAAACTAAACCATAAGCTAACAAGGCACACAAACTTAGTCATATAATGTATATATATTATTCACATTCACATATTCATATACATAGATATATATAGGAAAGCTATATATATAGGCACATACATACATATATATATATATATATATATATATATATATATATATATATATATATATATATAGAAAGAGAGGTAAAAGAGTAAGTGAGTATGTGTGTGTTTGGCATGTGTGTGAAAAGATATGTGTTAATGTTCTAAAATTTAGTGATAGGTAGGTGTATGTGACATGCGATACATGATGTCAAAGGGTGTATGAATGCATGTGTGTGAAAGGTTATAGGTTAACTCAGTTTATAGAAATACATACATACATACTTACCTTGTATACATGCATACATACATATCATGTATATTACATTTACATGATACATACATGTATACTTGTATTATATTATACTTACATTCATGCATATTAGATACTTGTATTTATATTAACATATTGCAAACATTCATTTCATTCATGCATCTATGCATTACCTACATGTTTTATACATATGCATACATTGTATATCATTCTTTCATTCACGCATTGCTTATATGCATTATATTAATAGCATTCCTACATGCTTGTATTCAACCATATATATAAATTAATGAAAAGAGAATATATATCATATATATCATTTTATTTATCTAACATATCATGCATTACATACTCTATATTCATTTAATATCCATACTACATAGGCTCATAGGTTACACAAAATGCATATATCGTATAGTCACTCTTCTACTTAAAACCAATACTGTACCAATTGGGCATTCAATAAATTCTAGGATTACAGTATGTTGTAGCTCTTCATGTTAGCTTTCCGAAATTTTAAACGGATCGTATTTTCGTGTCCGGAAGCTCCCGAAATCGCGAAAATACCGAAACACGTTCGTCTTTCGTACAGCTGACACTCAAATAATTCTACAGAATGTTACAGAAAGAATTTGGTTTATTAAAATATATATTTGGAAAGCTAACTTCGATACGGTTCTTTCAAAAAAAATGAAAGATAAATCGGAGTTTTAAACTAAAAGTTATGACATTTCTAAGTTGCCATTGCTACTAAAAACGTGGATAAATATTATGACGAATTTATGTAGTTTGAGACAAAAGAAACACAAGTATATAACATAATATATCAAGAACTCACTCTCTTCACTAATATATATATATATTAGACACTATAGAACACATCTCCAATATAAAAATATGAGATTAAACAAGTAATAATTCATTCATACATAACAACAACACATAGTGTGTCCAAATTTGGGATTTTCCCACATGGACACACCCACAACACAAAGGACACTCCTATGACCTCCAAATGGACACGAAATGGACACAAATGGAGATACAACCATGGGGGTCATTCCTATGGGTTCAAAATATTCCTATATGCATGAGAAAATGAAAAGGAGAAGGGATTTATACCTCCCGGTAGATCGAATCGAAGAAAAGCTTTCCCGAAGCGATACCGACACGTAGAGATTCCAAAAGGACACGAACGAGCTCCGAATCCTCCCAAACTTGGGTAGCTTCCTTCTTGGCTAGAATGGAGAAGGAAAAAAGAAGATTTGGTGGCGAAATGGAAGGATTTGGTGGAGAAATTGCTAGGGATTGCTCTCTAGAAATTTGGGGTAGAACAAGAGAGAGAGTGTGGATGAGAATAATGAAATTAACTTGAGCCTATCCTCTCCCCAAGTGGCTGGCCATATGGGGCTATTTGTCCTATTATGGTAAGGTCCAAAATGCCTCCACTAACCTATTCTATTAGTATTAGGAAAGGGCTAATTGGTTGGGGCTAAATTAGTCATTCTAAAGTCTCTAATCACACTAACCTTATCCATAATAATTAGTCTAACCTCTAACTAAAATTAATATAATGTGGACTAAAATTAATATCATGTGGGCCATGTCTAACTAGTGTGTGGGTCCACTAAAGTCAACAATGCCCCCGGGTCCCCGTTTCAAGTCGGATTGAGCTGAAATTAGAACCCGACTCAAATAATCCCAAAACAATATCATAAATAATAAAATAAATTTCAAATATATTTCAAAAATACAAAATGACAAAAATATCCATGTTCCTGAAAACTGGGGGTGACAAATTCCTCGAAATTAAAACCAAACAATAGTAAAATGTCAAAATCACAAGTCATAATTTAAAATAGTTTAAAAATGATTAAAGATCACCAAAAATCATAATATGAAATAATAATCAATAAATAATAATTATAATTACAAAATTTTAAAATTACCCTCATCTGGAAAACTGGGTGTTACAGTCACCCCGGAATAGGAAGCGACGAGAATCAATGGTACAGAAAGCAAGGAAATATAATCGAGAGCAAATATGGAGTTTTCAAAGACGTAGAGAATTTCTAGGAGAATTTTTAAGGCAGAGTGGATTGAGATTTTTAGATTTAGTCATTATCGCACGCTCGTATCAGTACAGTTACGTAACCGATACGATATGCTCTGACCTGCGTGGGCCACCAAAAAAACTTGTCATGACCCGTACCCGCTTTTCGGACGCGAGCTCGTGAGCAAGCCAGCTACGTATCGAGCGGACTCCAGCCCGACTCGAATACGTAAACGCTGTCAAGGCTATGGTATACTGCCAAATCATGGCAAACAAATCTATATCTCAATCCACAATAAGAATATGAAACATGATTGAACACTATAGATCGTGGTCTGCAGCCCACTAACATATATGTCCGATTAGACTCTAAGAAATGATATGAGTCTATAAATGTAACTAACAAGAAAAGTATATCATGATAAGGAACATAAGGCACGAGCGGATAATAAACATGATAACGATACCTGAATCCCGTAAGAATCGCAAAACCTCTGCCATCCAGAACTACTAGCTAACTCCATGTAATCGCTAAACCTGAGGAGATCATCAGGTCCTCAGAGGACATAGCAAGATACATAATATACATGCCTATCTAACAGTTTTATCATGTGGGAGAAAATAAATAAGAAGAAACAGGAACACGACAATGACTACGAACACGAACACGAACACGAACACGAACACGAACACAAACTCGAACACAAAGACGAACACGAACACGAAAACGAACACGAATATGAACACACGAACACTAGAACAACTACGCATAAATGAACTGTCGGATGAACGAAACACGAGATCAATGGAAGAAACCAAACCCTCGTCCTGAGTGTGGACTCACGGGTTTGAACTAAGCACTAACCCTCGTCCCGAGTGTGGACTCTCTGGTTTGCTCACGGCAAGGCACCCTCGTCCCGAGTGTGGACTCTCTGGTGCAAGTACTACATCCTCGTCCCGAGTGTGGACTCTCTGATGTAAACACCCTCGTCCCGAGTGTGGACTCTCTGGTGCAAGTCAAGTCAAATCAAGTCAACACCCTCGTCCCGAGTGTGTACTCTCTGGTGCAAATAATCGACATCTTCATCCCGAGTGTAGACTCACGGATGTAAACAGATCAAGAAAAATACCCTCGTCCCGAGTGTGGACTCTCTGGTGCCAAGGAAACAATATCAAGGATTTAGCAGTTTAATTACACGTACTCGTTCTATGACACGACTCAAGCAAGGTACTGACAAGAAACTCCAAGTGTGAACCACAAGACCAAACATGAACACGGCTATATACAATAAAAACAACTCAAAAGAATATAATACGAAAAGCACATGTCCATAAACAATCAAAGACTGAAAACTGAAATAAAATGCATGTAAATAAAACTGTAGAGGGAGGCAAGGTATACTTGCCTGTTAGTTGTCCAAGTTCACGTTGAGTCTTCAAATATCAAGTCATATTCAAGAATACACATATATATAAACAAAAATAATATTCTCATATTTATCTATATATTGTATCTAACTATTTGTTGTTTAACTACCCCCATTACAATTAGTGTTTATGAGAAAAGGTAGATTAAATTAAAAATAAATAGAAAGATGGAGGGGCTAAGCAAAAAGTTACTTGCTTGAATATGTTTCCTAGGGACAATGTGCTGCTAGGAGGATTAAAATATATAATTGCTTCCTTTATTCTATTTTTAATTACTAGAAGGTGGAGGGATCTAAGTGAAATTATACACTACAACATCTAACTCTCCTGACTCTAAGAGTATAGAAATTAAATTTGTCCCACTCACGTGAGGGACTAGTAATGATTGGCTTTTCTAAAAAAAATAGTGTTACTTGTGAATAATGCTTGAAAAGAACAAGGATTGTTTATTTGTTTTTCGAACAAGGGTCCTAAGCTAACATAGTCTTTGATGCTATGAAAAGAGGACAATTCTCAATTGGTCTTCTTCTCCTTTCCCTCGTACTCACGTGAACAGTGACTCTGTAATGTCTTCTTCTCTTATGTGAAGAGTGCACGTGAAATACAAGAAAAAAATTTGCTGCTACTTATAGTTGGGGTTTCCCCTGGTGGTTGCTACTGTTTCTTCTCCTTATTTAATATTGAAAAAATAAAGAGAGAGCAAGAGCATGAAGAGGGGTCACGTACTCACGAGTAGTTTTTCGCTCTCAACAAGGCTCGGTTCTCATGACTCTTGAAGCGTCGACGTAGCGGTTCGACTCAAGCTCGTGTACGCGAAAGATCACCCGACGTACCCTGAGCTCGGGGTCACAAGGACATCGTGCCGTCAGGAAAGTCGAGTGGTGGGCTTCGGTCGGTTCGAAAACCTATCGAGTATGTGATGTCGACCGGAAGGCAGGCAAACGAAAGCGGTTGCGAGAGCTTGGCAGCACGGCACTGATTTCAGGCGAGGGAGGATTAGAGATGAGAAGTTTTAGGTTGCGGCTGATACTGCTTCTCCTTATATAACAGATAGGTCGGTTAGGGTTTCCTGCTCCAGTGGGCCGGTTGGCAGATGGATTGGTTTACAAAAAAAAATGAACATGGTAATTACAAGGGAGATGATAAAGATCACTTATAGGTGTAGCTAGTAGTGCTAAGGATTCAGATATCTTATTCTTATCAACAAAGTATATATGGTAGGGAATAGGTTCGGGTGTATGGAAAAGGTGGTTGGCTTAGATGAATAATTATGTGGATATTTGATTCTTATCACACATGATCATGGTTATATATACATTGCTATATGTATGTATGGTACTAGCTTGGCTATAGTGTTTTCATAGGAAAGAAGGATTTGGATTTATTCAATGGAAGAAGTGATAGAGGATTTTGATTTTAAAAAAAACGTATTTCAGACTATCCTTGAAGATTTAAAACAGAGACTTAATTTGGTCGACTGTTAATAAGTTTGAAATCGAGCCTTTTACACAAGGGCCCTCGAGAAAAAAATATATATACAAGGAAACCCTCTTCCTATGCAAAGAACCCTTTTATATAGATTTGAAATTATCCACAAATCTAAAAAAAGTCATAACTTGGGTCAATTGGTTATTAACAATAGAAAAATAAATTTACGTCCTCCCGGTCCGTCGACGACGCTGACTCCAGACATTGTACTGCCTCCTATGCCCCTACGGTGCAGCTCATACAGGAGTAGTGTGAGTACATGCTATCCCAGATGCGCGGCAGGGGTCCTCAGTGATCCAGTAGCTTTTTTTATCATCTTTGTATGTATTGGCCCTATGGGACCATTGACCGTTCTGTACACTGATTCTCATTCTTATTTGCCCTCCATTGTGGACATGTATGTTTGTTGGATTTTACTTTATGATATTTACATTGTTGGTATTTTTATTGTGATATTTACTTTGTGATATTTACTTTGTGATATCTGCGACGGGGATGACAAATATACCTACGCTGGGTTATAAGCGATGATCTGATATACAAAGGAGGTGCTGCCCAGTTTTTAAAAAAATATGTTTGGTATTTTTGTGATGATGTGTGTCTGTGTAAACACAGACACACAGCATGACAAAAATACCAAACATATTTTTTTAAATTTTTTTCATAATATCTACGACGTATAGCGACGTTCTGCGAAGTATAGCGACGTAAACAGACGTCGCTAATTAGCACCGTCACGTCGCTATCCGTCGCAATCCGTCGCTCAGTAGCTGACATGTCATAGAGATGACGTCACTAATTTGGTCGCCATACGTCGCTAAACTGCTGACGTGGCATGCATGACATGTCAGCACATAAAAAGGAACGACGTTGCTACGTAGTCGCACAATGTCGCTAATTTGGCGACGTTCCTATTCGTCGCCTTATGTCGCCAAATTTGCGACGACCCAGCGACATTGTTGTGACGTCGCAAACAGCGACATAGGGCGACGAATTTGTCATCTGCGACTAGCTTTTTTGCGACCTTTATTTTTTGTCGCTAAAGTCGTCGCTAATTACCTTTAGCTACGTATTTTCCTTAATTAGCGACGTATCTTGACGTCGCTAATTTGGCTTATTTTAGTAGTGTTTCATGTATCTTACTCTATTGCATATTTATATATCCTGTCATATTATGAACTACGTGAGATGTACTGTGCTCGCTCCTGTCCTGACTGGACCTGTTAAAAATATTATAAAGGGCGAGGATGATGCATGCTGTACCACCTACTATGGGGCAGCATTAGAGGACACCTGTGACTTGGACTTCCAGCAGGATCCATTACCTGCTGACGACACTCCCATAGTTTAGTTTCTTATTTCAGTTATATCTCATCTGGATATTGTATTAGAGATTATGATGATGTAGATTTGTGGATCTTGTTAGATGTTTATCTTAGACACTTGGATTCTCTCTTTTATCGTATTTTATCTGTGGATTCTGTTGATATTCTTATCTATCTTAACGTACATCTTCCTTAGCTGTGATTGAGACTGTACTTTATATTGTTCCTCCATTCGGAGAGTATAACTGTGCAATGTACCTTATAACTGTTAGATGTATTTGACCTAGGACAATATTCTACCGTCGATACTACGGGTAGGCTGGACGTACCCACTTCTTGTGCCCCTACACTGGGTACGTGTCATGACACATTTTTAGTGGTGGCCCATGCAGGTCTAGATTTGCAGTAGTATTCGAACTAGAGTATCACTGCAGCCTACAGTAGGATTAGGATATTTTTGAAGGTACTCAATCACATTAGAAAAAACTTTTAATCAGATTCCTTTTATCTAAATTTGCTGCTTATTGTCTTCCCTTGAATATAAACTGTCCTCTTTTGCTATTTCGACTCATTCTCAAAAATTGTTTTTTTATCTGTCTCCAGGATGGTCGAAACTAGATCTCATCGCCCAGGACAGGGGGACACTGATGAGAGGTCTGCCATCTCTCGTTCTGTACAACCAGCCCCCGGTACCGTACCACAGTTATGCCAGCTGGGATAGGTTTTTCAGCTGCATTCGGAGGAGCCCCTCCGCCAGTTCGCAGGTAGAGGCCAGTTATTCCGGAGATGCTCCAGCAGCAGAAGCCGCCTCCAGGATCCATCGATGCAGCCCAGCTGTTCACTTTCTTCCAGCAGTTCATGGAGGCCCGACAGGTCAGCAGCAACATCAGCCGAAGGAGAAGGGCATACAGAATTTCCAAAAGATGCACCCGCGAGACTTCAGGGGTACAGAGGGCATCCTGTACGCAGATGAATGGATCGATCACATGGAGGAGATCTTCAGGCCAGCAGAGATTCCAGCGAGACTGTAGATTGTGGCGGCGGCTAGTATGATGCAGGACTTGGCTCGCACGTGGTACCAGACAGACCGAAGGGTTGGTACAGTTGGGCAGACTTGGGCAGCTTTCAAGAAGCTGTTCAAGGAGAAGTTCTTCCCTGACGCAGCGCTTGGTGCCCTCGAGACGCAGTTCGAGGCTTTGGTGCTGGGCAGTCAGACTGTCGAGCGTACGTCGGGGAGTTCTGCCGTCTGGACAGATTTGTTGTGGGGTTACCTGAGGCGATGAAGGCCCGGAGGTTCAGGAAGAAGATAGTCAAGGAGGTGAAGTCCTACACCAAGAGTGCCCGTAATGCCACTTTTGAGGAGATTCTGGTAGGTGCCTTAACAGCGGAGGATGATCTTGAGCTAAGGATTAAGAGGGGCTGAGACACTCAGGGAGCCAGTGGTAGTGGAGGACCGGCCAAGAGGCCGTACTTTCAGCTGCAGCATCAGTAGAAACAGTTCCAGGGGCAGGGTCGTACACCTTTTCAGCAGGTACAGCAGCAATCGAGGGTTCAGCCGTAGGCACTCAGGCAGCAGCCCATTAGTTGTGGTTTTTACAAGAAGCCAGGGTATGTGAGGAATGACTGCAGGAAGAGGCTTGGGAGGTGCCTACTCTGTGGTTCGGCCGAGCACCAGTTGAGGGAGTACCCTCTATCTTTAGGACGAGCAGCTCAGGAAGCGGGGGCCAGAGCCCCAGCAGTACAGGAGAAGGGACCACTGTCGACTCAGCAGCAGCGGTTTGTGCAGCATCAGCAACAGGCCAGGAGAGGCCAGTAGGGGCGAGCTTTCGCCATGGTGGCCGAGGATGCAGAGACTATTGGGGAGCTGATCGCTGGTTCAGTTCTTGTCGACTCCATTCCAGCTTTTGCCTTATTTGATTCCGGGGCTTCCTACAGTTTTGTGTTTGTATTATTTGCTATTAGATACTGCCTTGTATCTGAATCGTTGCCTAGGACTTGTAAGATCACGACCGGGGGTGGTATTATCCTCGTGAGTGATGTTTGCAGAGGGCAAAGTGTTATTTTGGAAGACCGAGAGTTGCAGGTGAGTATGCTCGTAATGCCACTACCGAACTACGACATTGTATTAGGTATAGATTGGTTGAGCAGACATCACACCAGCATAGATTGCCAAGGGGTAGAGTTTTTTTTGGAGCGCTAGAAGAGCCAGAGTTCGAGTTTACCCGACGGCAGGCAGAGCAGAGCAGCAAACTTTTCTACGGAGTTTCAGTCGAGGAGGAGGAGATTCCACATCCTTTGACTACGGAGTTTATGGACGTCTTTTCGGAGGATTTGCTAGAACTTCCACCGGACAGAGACATTGAGTTCTCGATAGACTTGGTTCCCAACACAGAACTGATTTCTCAGCATGTCTATCGAGTGAACAAGAGCGAGTTGGGAGAATTGAAGAAGCAAGTGGATGAGCTACAAGACAAGGGCTTCATCCGATCGAGTTTTTCACCTTCGGGTGCACCGGTACTCTTTGTACCCAAGAAGGATGGGTCGGTACAAATGTGTATCGACTACAGGGCACTCAACAACCTTACGATCAAGAACAGATACCTACTGCCATAGATTGATGATCTCTTTGATCAGTTGAGCGGAGCTCGGGTTTTCTTAAAGATTGATCTGAGGTCAGAGCATATCCCGAAGACAGCATTCAGGATACGGTATGGTCAGTTTGTGTTCTTGGTTATGCCGTTTGGGCTGACCAACGCTCAGGCGGTATTCATGAACTTGATTAACAAGGTGTTCCACCAGTACTTGGACAAGTTCGTGTTGGTGTTAATCGATGATATCCTAGTGTACTCGAAGACTGAGGAAGAGCATGAGGAGCACTTGAGAGTGGTTCTGGAGACACTCAGGAGGGAGGAGCTTTATGGCAAGCTCTCGAAGTGCGAGTTCTTTCTGGACAGAGTTGACTTCTTGGGTCATGTGGTGACTGGAGATGGGATCTCAGTTGACCCGAAGAAGATCACGGCAGTTGAGGCCTGGTCGGCACCAAGTTCAGTAGTAGAGATCAGGAGCTTCTTGGGATTGGTAGGCTATTACAGGAGGTTCGTGCAGGATTTCTTTCGGATTGCAGAATCATTGACTAGGCTGACCCGGAAGGATGCAAAGTTTGTCTGGTCAGAGGAGTACATGTCACTTTTGATGAGTTGAAGAAGCGGCTGACGACAGCTCCGATTCTGATACTGGTCAGAGGAGTACATGTCACTTTTGTCTGGTCAGAGGAGTACATGTCACTTTAGGTTGTGTCTTGCAGCAGCATGGAAAGGTGATTGCCTATGCTTCCAAGCAGTTACGTTCCCATAAGAAAAACTACCCTACCCACGACTTGGAGTTGGCAGCAGTTATATTTGCTTTGAAGTTAAGGAAACACTACTTGTACGGAGAGCGGGTGGAGATCTTTACAGATCATCAGAGCTTGAAGTATGTGTTTACACAGAAGGAGCTCAACATGAGGCAGCGCAGGTAGTTGGAGTTGATGAAAGACTTCGATATTTTACTACAGTATCACCCAGGGAAGGCCAACGTGGTTGCCGATGCCTTGAGTAGGTATCCGACAGCCATATGTTTGACTATGGATCGTCACTTGCTTGCAGATTTGGAGAGCCTGGGGATTGAGGTGATTGTGCTAGGAGTTCAGATGTAGATATGGGGCCTTCAGATTCAGTCGAACTTGATAGAGAGGATCAAGTCGATGCAGTTCGAGGATATCGCTCTGCGGTATATCCGAGAGCAGGTTCGAGCAGGGCTGGTGGATGATGAGTTTACTCTTACAAAGGATGGCTCTTTGAGGCACGGTTCCAGGCTATGTGTGGCCAGTGGAGAGCTTAGGGAGCAGGTCATACAGGAGGCCCACTGATCTCAGTACTCTATACATCCAGGTGCCAACAAGATGTATAGGGACCTGAGGGAGCACGTCTGGTGGTATGGGATGAAGCGGGAGGTAGCTCGCTTCATTGCCAGATATTTGGTCTGTCAGCAAGTCAAGGCAGAGAGGCAGAAGCCAGGAGGTTTGTTGCAGCCATTACCCATTCCAGAGTGGAAGTGGAAGCACATTACGATAGATTTTCTTTCTGGATTGCTGCGTACACCAGGAGGGAAAGATACAATTTGGGTCATCGTAGATAGGTTGACCAAATCAGCCCACTTTTTTCCATTTAAAGTGGATACGTCTATTGAGAGGTGTGCAAAGATATATATGTGGCAGATTGTCAGGATTCATGGAGTTCCGGTCAGTATTATCTCAGATCGGGATAGTCGCTTTACATCCCATTTCTGGCAGAGTTTACAGACTAGTTTGGGCACTCAGCTCAAATTTAGTACCGCATACCACCCTCAGACGGACGGACAGTCAGAGAGGACTATTCAGATGCTCTTGGACATGCTGCGGACATGCATCTAGGATTTCAGAGGATCCTGGGAGGATCACCAGCGCTTGGTGGAGTTTGCTTAAAATAACTGTTTTCAGGCCAGCATTGAGATGCCACCCTTCGAGGCACTGTACGGACGTAGATGTCGTACACCCTTATCTTAGGATGATGTTGGAGGGCGATCTTTATTGGGACTTGAGATGGTTGTTGACGCAGCCGAGAAGGTGAAGCTCATCAGGGACAGACTTCACGTGGCGCAGGACAGACATCGACATTGGGCCGATAGCCACCGGAGGCCTTTGGAGTTTGAGGTGCAGCTTAGAGATAGGATTAGAAGTATGTTGTTTGTTGTTTGTTTAATCATGTTTAATTATTTTGTAACTTGAGGCCTTGTTTGTGTTTAGGCCGGAGACATATTTTTTCTGAGGATATCTCCAACTCGTGGTACCATACGTTTTGGTAGAGGTGGAAAGCTTAGTCCGTGCTTCATCGAACCTTTTGTGATCAGTGTGAGACGTGGCATACAGGCTTGACTTGCCACCTGTACTAGTGGGTGTCCATAACGTATTCCACGTATCACAGTTGAGACGGTATATGGCTGATCCTAGCCATGTACTCAACCATATGAAGATTGAGGTGGGGCCTACTCTCAGTTATCCAGAACAGCCAGTAGAGATTCTGGATCGTCGGGAGAAGGTACTGAGAAACCAGGTGATACCCTTGGTTCGTGTCGTATGGAGGCATCATTCTCCAGGAGAGTCTACCTAGGATCGGGAGGATGAGATGCGCGAGCGATACCCATATCGTTTTGGACCTTGAGGTATGATTGTCTATCCTTCTCATCAGTTTAGTTTCGTCTTTCAATTTTGAGGACGAAATTCTTTTAAGGAGGGTAGATTTGTCACTACCACATTTTAGCTTGAGGGTATTTTGGTCATTTTGAAAATTTTGGATTTATTTTTGAATTATTGGAGTAATGGTTTTTATTTTTGATCTTTGCTAGTTGAGATTATGGAGACTAACCTAGATGTTGACTTTAGCTATGGTGACTTAATCAGCATGGTGGGACCCTAGTCTAACTTAAGTCAACCCAAGTTGAGTTATTTTGAATCAAGTTTCATATAGAGAATAAATAATTTAGTGCATGGACTTTTGACTTATGGATTGATTTTATTTAGCATTGGAACTTGGCCCAAGCCCATTAGTCATAACCCTAACCCTAATTTCTTCCTTAAAATAGCCGACCCCTAGGGAATACCCCCTATTTAATCTCTCTTCCTAGTTCTTGCCTCTTTTTACATTCACAACAACTTTTGGCAAGAAAGAGGTATTGGTCTTTCTTCTTCAATCCATAACTCATTCATTTTAATTCATTTTTGACTCTAGTCTCTTGTATTAGAACCTAATCCCACTTTATTTACTGTTCATTGAGATAAATCTCAGATTTGGTACAATTTAGAGCCTTTTTACTTACAAGAGAAATCTTCCTATTCGGGGCTTTTCTTTGATTTGATACTCTATAGGTAAATACCTCAAACTATCATTTAATCTTGATTTCTTTGCATGATAGCCTAGACCTAGGTGTCCCCTAGCTGTGGTGTATGTTTGGTGAAGTTTTGTATTGATTTCATGTCCGTATCGGACACGTATCTGTACCCCTGAAGTCCCTCGGGTATATCTTCTTGAAGTCTTAGATGCCCTTCTCCTTCGGCTAGTGCGGCTGCTGAACTGCCAAAGGCTGAGCTGCTGCCCTCTTAACTACGGTCAGGGCCAGATCAATGCCCCGACTAACTTCTGCAGTCTGATGCTGCTGCTGGGCCTCCATGAACTGCTGAAAGAATGTGAACAGCTGAACTACGTCAATTATCCCCGAAGGTGGCTGCTACTGCTGGAGCATCTCTGGAATTACCGAGCTCTGCCTGTGCACTGGTGGAGGGCTCCTCCAAAGGCAGCTAAAATACCTACCCCAGCTGGCTGAACTGGTGTCGCGATATCGGGGGCTGACTGCACAGGACGAGAGATGGCAGACCCCTCAACAGTGTCCCCCGGTCCGGGGCAATGTGATCTAGTCTGGACCATCCTGGAGACAGATCAAACAAGGAATCAATACTGAGATAAAAGCGATAAATCAAGGGAGGACAGTTAATTTCAAGGAAGACAAATCAGCATGATGTATAGATGGCATGAATTAAAGTAGAGTTTTTCCTAATTGTGATTGAGTACATCTCCGTTAAAGCCTTTTTTCGAAACCTATTGCAGGCTCGCAGCAGTACAACTAAGTCGCCGTACTACCACGATATCGTACTAATGCGACTCTCGACCTGCATGGGCCACCACTAAAAATGTGTCACGACCCGCACCCACTGTGAGGGTACAAGTACGTAACAGTGCCCAGCCTACGCCACAATGTCGGCGGTAGAATGCTGTTCTAAGTCTCTAACTAACCATCAACTCATGCATTATATAATATACTCATCATGATCAACTCAGAACGGAGGACAAGTATAAGATATTATAACTCAATCACAGTCTAAGCACGATAGAAATAAATAAGAAATAGAAAGACAACTACTATAATAATAACAAAATCTCAACAATCTCAAATACAACACAAGTCTCAAATCAAATACAACAAGTTCTACATAAAAACAGATGCAAGTCTACTAAACTAAATCCCGATCACTCCTGAGTGTCGGGGCGAAAGGTAGCCATCCCGTCTCCGGGTCCATAATATGTAGGGCATGCATCCTCAGCGCAAGTATCTGTAATATTTTTAACAGGTCCAGTCAGGACAGGAACAAGCACATCTCATCTAAAAAAGCCAAGTAAATGACAGAGAACTATAAAGTAGTTATAGACAGTTGTATTGATAAACATGGCAGTTTATATTCAGGTGATGGTATAGAGAGACAGATAAAGTACAAGAAAAGTAAGGTAACTAAAACAAGAGAAGAATCATGGCAAAAAAGACTGTAAAATAGAAAATAGCTGAACTAGAGTAACATGGTATAAGTCCAGACAGTAAATGTAAAACAAGTGTAATACTATGTAAATCCAGTACGGGACGAATCTAATACAAGATGAATCTAGTACAAGACGATTCCAGTCATAGTGATCAATGATTCCAGGGTGAGTCCAGCCAATACTCTAACAGTGTGTTTTAAAATACCAAGATCGACATATAAACGGCTATAAGTAACGCGGTACATCACACACCTGGCCGGGTGTGAGATGGCTATCATTCCAGTTTGATTCTAGCATGAGGGTAATTCCAGAATTGGGGTATGCCTACATGTCTTACTCTATTATTTCCCTTCCCAGCAAGTGAATCCAGAAATTCGACACAAGATTCAAGATGAGTCTAGCCAGAACATGATGATTCCAGTAAATGATTCCAGTAATAGAGGCCAGACAATAAATGTGTGTCGCATACATGAATGCAGAAATATCCATACGTGTTTTAATAGAGAATCACATACAACTAACTAGAACTGAAGTACAGTAATTGATAAGTAAATGAGAGAACTATTAGAGAATGTACACGCCTGCTACTCTGAAAAGAGTAGGGCAATATCAGATGTCTGCACCGGAGTCACAATGTCCTAAATAAAGCAATATGGGTTAGAATATGTTTAAAATAAGGTAAATAAAGTTTATGATGCAATCTAAATGATTTCTAGGTCAATCTAGGTCAAAGTAAACTCTAAGTCAAACCTGGTCAACTGTCTAGGTTAAACTAGGTCCAAGTCAAACTTGGTCAACTCTGGGTCAACCCAAGTCATCACTTAGTCAAACTAGGTCAATTGGTCACATTTAGACTCAATGTTGATGTTTGGTCAACTCTAGTCAATCCTGAACTATTGGGTCAAACCTTGGTCAACACTCTAGTCCATCAAGTCTCACTAGGCCAAACCCAAGCCTATACTAGCAATCTAGCACAAGTACAAGCCAAACTAGGCTATCACACACATACGTTTAAATATACTCATAATATAGATAGGTATCCACATAGGCTATAGCCTAATACAACAATGCACATACATAGATACATACCTACTTGTATTTCATTACATAACCTACATGCTTGCATTCATCCATTTCTTCATGCATTGCATTCATTCTTGATACTTACATATTTAGCATACATAGATACATATAGAGAAGTAGAAAGGGGCTGTGTGTGTGTGTATATAATAGTACATGTGAGGGTGCGTGAAATGAACATAAGTGTGTGTCCATGTGTATTCAGGATTAGGCCTAGAGAGTACGTGTATGTGGCTAACATGTGTGTGTGATTCACATATAGAAATTAGTGTGTGTGTGATTGGTTTTAGGCTTTTAGTAAATAATGTGTCAAGTGACAGTTAAGTGATAGTGTGTCAATGTGGATTAATGTGTGTGTGTGACTGATTAGGAGATAGGGGGTTGTGTGTGTCTAAATCAGTGCATTGGAAGAGTGTGTATCAGTCCATCCATATGTGATAGTGAATCAATGTGATATGGATAGGTTAGTGTGACAGGAATTTATGTGACAGTTAGCTAGGTTAGTGAAGAGTGTAGCTCAGGCTTGAGTGATGGGTGTGTGATCATAATGACAGTCTAGGGGGGTTAGTTCCTGTGTTCTCAGGATTGTGTTATATGATAGTGTGGTTAATCTCAGGATATTCAGATAATTGATAGTTCAAACAATTAGCTAACAGTGTATGGGAACCCTGTGTACAATCTCAGGAAAAAACAATGTATTTAATCTCAAAATTTAATGAGGTGTAACTCAGAAAAATTCAAGTAATGACAGTTTCATAATCAGTGATCATCCATTTCGAAACCTATCATCCAAATTCCCACACAAATGATAAACTAACCCTTCAGTAATCTAATTCACATGTGAATGAATTAATGTGGTAATTAAAACATCAAAAATTTAGTTTAACATAGAAATCTAAACTCAGAATTTACAAAACAGGAAACTGAGTATCAGGAATTATACATCCATGTACAGGAAAATGCCATTTTCGAACCCAATCAACCAAATCATGCAAATCAGTACAAACCCAGTCATGTAACTATTATCCAGACATTATGTACACATAAACATCATCATATTAACATAGTTTAGCATTTAATTATCATTTTAAAGCCCTAAAATAGGTGATGAACAGAATGTATCAGAAAAATATAGGAATCCCTAAATTAGGATTCGAAATTCTATTAAACATCAAATTGATCATTGACATAGGTTCGTGTATACATGAAGGTGTCCCGCAACTCCACTCGTGTCCAAACATTTGGATATGAGGTGTCCAATCAAGTAGAAACACACACAGATACGTGCATACAGTGCAGTATCGTGCTGTGAGGACAAGGTGTCGTACATGCGACACAGGGTACAACACGACTCTTACTCGTGCCCACGTGTTCGCCCCACATAGGGCTACACTCATGTCACCCTGCACTGCATCCCCGTGTCCCCGTGTCTTGTTAAAATGTGCGTATCAGTGCGCATTTTCACGTGCGTGTAGCACAGGCAAGGACCAGTGCGATCGAGTTTTCTCTCGATCCACTCGATCATTTTGTCTCAAATTTTGTATGGGTGATGGCAGACAGTGCCCCCACGTGTCCACCAAAAATTAGGTCATGAGAGTCCGTGTCGTGTTCTGTGTCGAGCCCGTACAGCAGGACAGTACACGGTGTCTTCGTGTGTGCGTGTGTGTCCCATTTTGGACACAAAATGTTGACACAAAGTCACAGTCAACCAAATATGGATAGAATTGACTAAATAATACTTGTGATAATTCAATACGACACATAAAAACTACATCCAGCTCAAGTCAGACGACAGCTCAGTTTTGCAAATGCAAGTCTTTTTTGAGTCTATATTTTATAATTTTATTGAGTCTAGACTTATGTAAGCTGAGTTGTGCTGAGCATCTGAGACTTAACCTATACCCTATCCAAAATCCAAAAGCTCCACATACATCAAAATAAGCCTATTGGACCAAAGACCCATTCTGTGCTCTGAAGACAGAGTTCGGGCCGAACTCTGCCTCCACACAGAGTTCGGGCCGAACTCTGTCCCCTAAAAATCAGCACCCTAATTTTTAGGGTTGGCTGGTTGTAAGTTGTCCAACGACCAAATATTTGAAAATTTCTACCAGAATTCTGGTCGAATTCTGCCTACTGGTATCCTATAAATAGGCCATGAATTCCCTCATTTTCAATCATCCAATCTTCTCTTCTCTTCTCTCTAAAGCTCAATACAAGCCATACCCTTCTTCATCTACTAGCCAGAAGCTCCCTAAGCCTCAAGTGCTCAGCATTTTTTAGTTAAGAGTTTGTGCAAGAGTTCAAGAAGTCGCTTGGAAATTCCAAGCATCGCCACTGCGATCTGTGTAAGATGTTGACGTGCTCTTCTGAAGAAAAGGCACGGGGTGTAACTACTATTTCACAAATAGTGGATTTAATCCTGAGCTAGAGTTCTCAGGCCTGGACTAGTCCTCCACGAGGGAAACCAGGTTAAAAATCGGCTGTGTTTGCGTATGCTTTCTTGCTCCTTATTTATTTCCGCATTTACTCTGATTAGTTTTACTTGTGAAAGAGTTTATTTTTTTAATTGGCTATTATCGCTATAAACTCTATTCACCCCCCCTCTAGAGTTGCCATCTGTTCTTCACAAAAAGTGTCCAAAAAAGTTGTCAGTAAGATACAAATATAATATACATGTATAAAACAATATTCCCATTCAATCAATTTTCAAAATTATTAAAATAAATCCTATTGAGGCATTCTAACAAACACATACAATTACACATTGACACGTGTCCGATACGGACACCAAACGGACACGGTTTCCTAAGAAACTTGAGGGACAGCTAGGGGACACCTAGATCTAGCCTAATATGCAAATAAATCAGAATTAAAATACAATTTGAGGAGTTTTACCTATAGGTGCAAAGATCAAGAAAAAGTTCCAAATCGGTTGATTTTCGTTGCTAGCCAAATCCTCCAAATTACCCTTAGACTGAAATTACTTCTCAAAATCAGCAAGTAGAGGTGGATTAGAATTATATGCAAAATATTTGGGTCAAAAAGGATTTAAAATGGATTTTCTATGAATTTTGGAAAGTGGAGATTTACCTTTCCTTCAAAAGAGTTGGTTGAGCACAAAAGAGGCAAGAACAAGGTGAGGGGCATTAAATAGGAGTGGTAATCCTATTGTGGCTGGTCACTTAGGTTTTGGTTAGGGTTAGGGCTTCTAGTTATGGGCCTATGGGCTTAAGTCACGAGTTATGAAATAAAAAATCACAAGTCATAAGTCATTTCACTTAATCTTAATCCTTCATATTGAAACTAGATTCCAATGACTAAAAATAGGTTTGACTTAAGCTAGAATAGGGTCACACCATTGCCTACTAAGTCACCATGGCTAGTGTTAGCTTCTAGGCTAGTCTACAAAGTCACAATGAGTCAAAGTCAAGGATAGCAATCACCAATTCAATAAATTAAAATAAATTCAAATTTCACTAAATAACAAAAATACCCTCAAGCTAAAATGATAAATAAATCATCCTAATAACATGGTTAGGCTCTAGGTCATGCAGTCTCTAGGGTTACACTTGCAAAGCATCAAAATCACAAGCCATGACTTAAAACAGTTTTAAATTGATTTAAAATTACCAAAAATCATATCATGATTTAAATAGCAATAAAAATGATTATAAATGCAAAATTTCAAAAATACCCTCATTTCAGAAACTGGGTGTTACAAGTC
Source organism: Iris pallida (assembly GCA_029216955.1). NCBI lineage: Eukaryota > Viridiplantae > Streptophyta > Magnoliopsida > Asparagales > Iridaceae > Iris > Iris pallida. Next base: position 19,271,088 of record JANAVB010025794.1, read on the forward strand.
TACCCCCTAGAAAAATTTTGTCCTCAAAATTAAGATGATCGTACCCCTACTAGCTCACACCTCTAATCAAATCAAAGTCGACAGATAACATGCAACACAGTCCTACTGGTCATGATTTCACAGTCTCGAACAGGGTAGCTACACTATCTAGCAAATCACAACAATATCCTGGCAGGTACTAATGGAAATCACACATGAAAGTGGGGAGGAAGAACAAGAAGGACAAACCTGCTAACCCCTCACCTGCAACGTCAGTCTCCTCGACTTTCATCGCAAAAGCTCCACCCCTCTGGTGCTGAGCTACAGGTGGCCTAACTCCCTCAAAAGGGGGTACAATGTGACAATCTATTTTCTGGTGGGCACCGGACCCACAGAAATAGCAAACTTTCAGCCTCTTCATGCACTGCTCCCAGATGTGTCCCAGCTTCCTGCAGTAGGAACAACTGATCGCCTTCGGGTCCTGACCCCGATACTGATGCTGCACCTGCTGAACTCCTACTAGTGCCTGCATCTGATGAATCTGCACATGAGGCCTCTTGGCCTGGCCTCCGCTGCTGCTGGTACCGTGAGCGTCCCGTCCCCTCTTGAGCCTCAGCTTAAGATCATCCTCTACTGCTAAGGCGCCCACCAAGATCTTCTCAAAAGTGGCATCGTGGGCACTCTTGGTATGGGACTTCACCTCCTTGACCAGTCCCTTTCAGAACCTCCGGGCCTTCGTCGCCTCGGATAATCCCTCGACAAATCTGCCCAGACGGCAGAACTCCCCAGCATACTCCTCTACAGACTGATTGCCCTGGACTAAGGCCTCGAACTGAGTCTTGAGGGCACCTAGCGCTGCATCTGGGAAAACCATTTCCTTGAATAACTTCTTAAATACTTCCTAAGTCTGTCCTAGTGTACCAACCCTCGGGTCGGTCTGGTACTAAGTGCGGGCCAAATCCTGCATCATACTGGCTGCCTCCTCGATCTGTAACCTCGCTGGAATCTCTGCCAGTCTGAAAATCTCCTCTATATGCTCTATCTACTCATCAGCGTACAGAATGCCCTCTGTACCCCTGAAGTCCCTCGGGTGTATCTTCTGCAAGTCTTTGATGCCCTTCTGTGAAACCCATGTTTTGTAATTTATTAATATTAGTATTTTTGTATTAAATATTAGTATTTCTAATATTATTATTATTATTATTATTATTATATATTTTTGAGTGCAAATGATTTCGAAAAAATTAAATAACAAGGATTTTTGAGTTCAAACCCAGACCCGAGTCCGAACCCAGACCCAGGCCTGAGCCAAAACCAATCCCATTTTTATTTCTTTCCATCTGTTGGTTAATGTTATTAATAAAAAAAATTAATTTTGAGCTGGTCCCGTAGGACCAGCATACTTGTGCAACTCTTTCAAACCCATTCCTATTCTTCCTCCCTACTTTTTCTCATCACCACTCAACACCACATCCACCAACCCCTTTATTACTCCCACTCCCCCACTCCTCTCTGCTCACAGAGAATAAACTCTCTTTCCTTCCAACCTCTTCACGAACTCAATAGAAGACTAAAACTTTATCTCTCTCCCTTACTCTCCCAACACCCCCAAACCCTCTTCCCGACCCCACGCCCGCGGCCACCCTCTCCAGGCCAGCTCCCCCGTGAGCGCGCCTCCTCCCGTGCGGTGTTTCCCGCCGGCGCTCCCTGCCGATCCGCTCCAGCCCCGACGCCCGACTCCCCTTCGGCGCCCCGCCCTCCGGCCGACCCGACGCCGCCTCTGGCCGCGCCCGCCCCCTCTGGCCGATCCCCCTCTGGGCCCAAGCCGCCGGCGACCCCTGCTGGCCGCGCCCCAGCGCGCCCTTCGTCGTCGTCCTGTGCGTGCGGCCGAGCTCCCCGGCAGCACCCCGTGCGGCCTCTTCCCAGCGCCCCCTTGCGCGTTCTGGCCGCTGCCCTAGCCCGCTGCCCCTCTTTCCCCGCTGTTCCAGCGTTCCAGCCGCCCCTGTCGGCTTTCCCGCTGACCTAGGTGCGTGCCCTAGCCCGCGCTCTCCCCGATCTGCTGGTTTTCGACAACGACGCTGCTGGTCGCTGCTGTTCCAGCGCTGTTTCGGGAATACTTTCGCTGATCGGAGCTCTATATTCTTTCTATTATTCATCTGAGAGCTTTAGCCGAGCAACCCGAGGTATAACCCCCTATCCCGCTCATTTTATTTTAGTCGATGATGAGAATTGGTCCCCGATTCCCTTTGGAAATTCGGTTTTAGCGACGTCGTAATTTTTTGGGACTTTCGGAAAGGTCATGTGAATTATTTTGGATTCCCGGAATATTTCGGGAATTGATTTTTGTATGTTTTAGCTTTCCGGATTTTTTCGGTAGCGTTCTGTGATTTGTGGGATTGGAATCGGACTTCCGAAATTATTTCGGGTCGTTCCGATTATTCTGTGGATTGGTTGTGGATTTCATATATATATAAATTTGGGTTTTTCCTTGGTTTAGGATTTGCAGGAAATTATCGGCGCTATTTCCCAGTTTTTGGGTTGACCAAAAACAGAGGAGATGCTGCCGGATTTTTCGTAAAATTCCAGATTATTTTAAAAATGAATTTAAAACGGATTTCGGAATTTTATTTGATATTTGGTTTTGGGCGACGACCGTATCGGTCAATGGGCCCGGCTAAGTGCAAACGAAACCGGCTCCGCCCGGACGTTGAGGTATTAGCCAAGTTGAGGATTGGACCATATCTGAGACTTTATAATTATTTTTATTTTTACTATTAAATTCTGTTTATATTTTATTAATATTTCAGTTTAGGACTAACGTCAGTTTTGTCTTATTTTAATTTATGTAAATAAATTGTAATGGGCATAAGCCCAGCTGGCTGTGGTCTGTAACTGTAATTGATAGCTTAGATTTTTGTTATTTCTGGTTTTACGAGTTTTTCTATTAAACGATTAAATTGAATAAAAGTATTTTTGTATAAAAATAATTAAGATTTTCTCACCTAAAATTGACAAGTTTATTATTAATTAAAAATCATGTATTTCTTACTAAATAAGAAAATTAGCTTTATATTTATATACTACAAAAATACCAAGTTTTAACAATTAATCTGGTATCGACGAAGTTTTCCGAATTCAAAACATAAAATGATCTTTTTCCCTCGTATTAAATCAACGCACAAATAATCGTGTTTTCGTGTTTTATTAATTAAAAGAATTAAAATTGGAATTAGGACACAAATAGAGATTTCAACTAGCGTAGCTAGATTGGTAAACCTAAAATCTGAGTCAATTCTCAATTGTAGGGTTTCGAGGACTGTACTAGCATCACCCCGGAATCACCAAACGAATCCAGTCAATAAAACAAAGGCAAGTACATTTCGTGTTAGTTTACAATTATTTAGTAATCGTTTTATTGCAAGTTTAAACCACGATGCAACACGAGCACTGACTGTAACTACTGTAACTATTGGGGACTGGAGGAATAGTGTAATGAGTATGACCATACTGTAACTTTACTTTAACAAATCCTATATCCTTTACTGTAACAAATCCTATATCCTTTACTGTAACAAGTCCAAGCCGGTCATATTTCATTGCCTATTCACATCACAGAACTGTAACTGTTTTAAAACTGTAACTGCTTAATTGTTGATTTCAAAACTGTTTAAAAGTGCATGATTCTATTATTATTTTAATTGTCAAATTAGCATGAATTGTACTTTGCTCCCTCCTGACTAGAGATATATTTTTAGGGAACATTGAGGATGCTGAGCTGTTATACTATACAACAGCTAATTTTGACCCAGTTCTGTACCCTGTTGGAGGACGCTGGACTTGAGGCCGGCGAGCCGAACACTTAGCTATATTTTCTGTTTCTAGATTTGTTGTTTAGAATTTTGTAATTTGACTTCAGCTTTTAATTCAGTTCTTTCACATTCCAGTTGTACTTATTTCAAAGTTTAATAAAAATTTATTTTCCGAATTTTGAGTTGTGACAAATTTAGATGTTGTTGTGGATTACCTGCTAATGGAACAGCTTACTGCCGCCGTCTCAACAACGGTGCATGCTGGGCATGATCCGGTTCGACCCAATTATTTGGGATCAGGTCGTGACATGTTTTTAGTGGTGGCCCATGCAGGTCTGAACAACAACTTAGGAAAACATATTTAGAAACAATTAGAATACTAGAACATCAATTTGTCACAACATAGGACCGAAATATATTATAAATAAATATTTTTGTTTGATTATAGACTGGTAGGATACCTTGCTTATGTTTGCATCCTAAACCTTCCAGAGAATGACCATTGACAAGACCAATCCTGCTGGCGATGAGGTGTCATCTCTGGATCATACCTCATCTCCTCAACCAAGTCCAGGGTTTATTCCTCCGCAGCTGATTGACCGTCCCCATAATGCATCCAGTGAAGTTTTCACTACACTGGCGATTCCTACCTCTTCTCAAACTGAGTTGCATTTTCTTGGGGAAGTACCTATTCCTGTTGCTCCACCAGTACCAGCAAATGCCTCCCAAATGGTTGCCCTATTTCAAATAATCATGGAGTCCCAGAAAGCTCAAGATGAAGCCCAGCAGGAACAGATAAATATCACGAGAGAAGACATGAAGAACGTCAATGATGTAGCCTTAGCTATCTTAAACCAAGTTGGAGCAGAATCTCACCCTAGGAGGGGTACCCCTGAAATCTAGAAGACATTTTGAGCCCTATCCGGCAGTTATATCGTAAGAAGCTATTGGTTTGTGACTACTGTAAAAGGACTGGTCACCAAGCCAATATTTGTCGTAAGAGATTGGGGAAATATTTGGTATGTGGATCGGCTGAACAACGGGTAAAGGATTGCCCCTTATCTTTCCATCATACCAGAATACCTATCCCAGCAACACCTATTAGGCCACAACCTAGGGACTCTCTTCCTATCCAGCAGACCCTGCCTCCTACTATAAGGCATGATGCAGACTCGAGGTTCATAGAAGAGGAAGCAGTTGGAGACTGCTCATGCAAGAGCCAGAGCCATGAGGATTAATACCTAGGACTGCTGAATGCATTGTCTATTGTTGTAACAGGGTGACCTTAGATCAATCATAAGAGTTTTTGCTGTAATTCTCCACATGAATAAAATTCTTAGTTACACTTTTATGGCAGATGTTTTTCCTGATAGTCTTCCCGAATTATCCCAGATCTAGGCATAGGATTCACCATTGACCTAGTCCCCGGCTCTTTTTCTATTTCTAAAGGATGTTATAGAGTCAACCCGAAGGAGGCCAAGAAGATGAAGGACCAGATCAATGAAGGCTCTAGGATTTATTCAGGATGGAACTTCACCTTAGGGAACACCTATCTTGTTTGTGCCCAAGAAGGATGGAACAACGGATGTGCATCGATTACCAGACACTAAAGAACAAGTACCCTCTGCCCGGATCGAGGATCTGTTTGATCTGTTTGTGTGGAGTTAGGGTGTTTCGAAGTTTGACTTAAGATCTGACTACCATCAAATCAAAGTCAGGAAGGAGGACATTTCCAAGACGGCGTTCAAACACCAAGTATGGGTAGTTTTCTTTGGTCATGACGTTGGACTGACAAATGCTCCTGCTGTGTTCATGAATCTCATGAACAGAGTTTTTCATGAGTATTTGAATCAGTTTATCTTCTCCATAGATAACATTCTGATATATTCGGAGATTGAAGAAGAGCATGAAGAACATCTGAGGAAAGTTCTGGAAACTTTGAAGAAAAAGAAGTTTTATGGTAAGTTATCTGAACGTGGATTTTCTTTGACAAGGTGGATTTTTGGCCATGTTGTCAAGAGAAAAAATTTCGATAGAAGATAGCTGTTGTTGAAAAGTGGTATACCCCAAGTTCAATTCGGAAGTTTCTTGAACTTGGCTGGCTACTATCAGAAGTTCGTGAAGGATTTAGCCAAGATTGCTGAGCCGATGACGAAGCTCACTTGGAAGAATGAAGAGTTCATCTGGACGAAAGATTGCCAGGCGGCATTGAGGAGCTGAAGAAGAAACTTACCACTACACCAATCCTTGCGCTACCCGCAGGAACCGGTGGTTTCTCAATTTACAGTAATGCCTCTGGAAAAGGACTGGGTCGCGTTCTTCAACAACATGGGAAAGTAATTATTTACACATCTAGGAAACTACAGACTCATGAGAAGAATTATCCTACACCTAATTTGGAATTTGCTGCAATTATCTTTATTTTGAAAGCTATGGAAGCATAATTTTTATGGAAAGGGAGTGAAAATATATACGGACTACAAAAGTCTGAAATATGTCTTCACTCAGAAAGAGCTGAATGTTAGACAAAGAAGATGGTTGAAGCTGATGAAGGATTTCAACATCGACCCGCTATACCACCCGGGTAGGGCTAATGTGATCGCTGATACACTTAGTCGATACCCACTGGCGATGTTCTTAACCAAGGAGTGGCACCTACTAGAAGACGTCGAGAAGCTTGGACTGGAGGTTATACTACCTGGAGATAGAAGGACGGAGCTAGATGCTGATTCAGTATTGATGAAGTTCGAGGCTGATGGACAAAATCAAGAGGTCGTAGTTTCAAAACGAGGCACTTTGCAGGCTTAGAGATCAAGTGTTGGCAGGAACACTTGAGGGTTTCTAAATTGACCAGCAGTGGAACTCTGAAGAATGGTACGAGGCTTTGCGTATCGGCTGACAAACGGAGGAACGAGTTGATGAAAGAAATGTACCAGTCACAGTATTCCATATATTCAGGAGCTAATAAGATGTATCGGAATATGCCTCAATTGATTGGTGCTTTGGAATGAGGAAAGACAATTCCAGGTATGGGATTAGATATGAATTTGTCAACATGAGGAATTTAGCAAGAGAACAACAAGTTTGTTGCAGCCGCTGGACAATTCGGAGTGGAAGTAGAAGCATATAACAATGAACTTTGAGTAAGGATTACCTTGTTCCCAAGGAGGAAAGGGCACCAATTGGATTATAGTGGTCCGACTGACTAAGTCAGCACACTTTATTCCCTTCAAGGTTAGTTTATTCACCGAGAAGTTGGCAGCATTGTACGAGAGGCACCCCTACCGGATTTATGGAGTACAAGTCGGCGGACAATCAAAGAAGATAATCCAGACGCTTGAAGATATGTTAGATCTTGTGTTTTGGAAATTGGAGGGTCTTGGAGAAGATTATTTAAAATTGGTAGAGTTTTCTTACAACAACTACCAAGTTAGCATCGTCAATCAGTGGAGTTTGAAGAAGGAGATAGCGTTTTTTGTGAAGATTTTCTCCTACCAGAGGAACGATCAGTGTTAGCAGAACAGGAAAGTTGAGCCAGCTCAGACGCTACATTCCGGATCCGAGTCCCATATTGGATAATCCAGAGCTGAAGATTGGACTCAACCTTTCAGTGCCAGCGAAACCAGTTGCAAGCGTAGTCAGAGGTGAGAAGAAGATCAGAATTTGGGCCATCATTTAAACTCCTACTTCTTATTTTTTCGTTCTAAACTTGACTGATGCTGCTAAGTCAGCCTAATTTTGCAAGCTATCTCTTTATCAAGCTTGATCATGACAGTATTTTATTGGGTGCACCCACTAAAATATTGTCTAATCAGGACCGGTGCATGATGGTATGATCAACCTCGTGTACTTGTGTTCGCTTTTGTATTTTTCTACATGGATGATATCATAAACCGTCTCATCCACGACTGCCTTGAAAATTCTTATTGTTGGACCTGAGTTACGGGCGTAGTACCCGTAGCTGTTCGATTTTCCTACTCTACCTTTTAAATTTCGAGGACGAAATTTTCTAAGGAGGGAAGATTGTGAAACCCATGTTTTGTAATTTATTAATATTAGTGTTTTTGTATTAAATATTAGTATTTCTAATATTATTATTATTATTATTATATATTTTTGAGTGCAAATGATTTCGAAAAAATTAAATAACAAGGATTTTTGAGTTCAGACCCAGACCCGAGTCCGAACCCAGACCTAGGCCTGAGCCAAACCCAATCCCATTTTTTATTTCTTTCCATCTGTTGGTTAATGTTATTAATAAAAAAAATTAATTTTGAGCTGGTCCCGTAGGACCAACATACTTGTGCAACTCTTTCAAACCCATTCCTATTCTTCCTCCCTACTTTTTCTCATCACCACTCAACACCACATCCACCAACCCCTTTATTACTCCCACTCCCCCACTCCTCTCTGCTCACAGAGAATAAACTCTTTTCCCTTCCCACCTCTTCACGAACTCAACAGAAGACTAAAACTTCATCTCTCTCCCTTACTCTCCCAACACCCCCAAACCCTCTTTCCGATCCCACGCCCGCGGCCACCCTCTCCAGGCCAGCTCCTCCGCGAGCGCGCCTCCTCCCGTGCGGCGTTCCCCGCCGGCGCTCCCTGCCGACCAGCTCCAGCCCCGACGCCCGACTCCCCTTCGGCGCCCCGCCCTCCGGCCGACCCGACGCCGCCTCTGGCCGCGCCCACCCCCTCTGGCCGATCCCCCTCCGGGCCCAAGCTGCCGGCGACCCCTGCTGGCCGCGCCCTAGCGCGCCCTCCGTCGCTGTCCTGTGCGTGCGGCCGAGCTCCCCGGCAGCACCCCGTACGGCCTCTTTCCCGCGCCCCCTTGCGCGTTCTGGCCGCTGCCCTAGCCCGCTGCCCCTCTTTTTCTGCTGTTCCAGCGTTCCGGCCGCACCTGTCGGCTTCCCCGCTGACCTAGGTGCGTGCCCTAGCCCGCGCTCTTCCCGATCTGCTAATTTTTGGCAATGACGCTGCTGGTCGCTGCTGTTCCAGCGCTGTTTCGGGAATACTTTCGCTGATCGGAGCTCTATATTCTTTCTATTATTCATCTGAGAGCTCTAGCCGAGCAACCCGAGGTATAACCCCCTATCCCGCTCATTTTATTTTAGTCGATGATAAGAATTGGTCCCCGATTCCCTTTGGGAATTCGGTTTTAGTGACATTGTAATTTTTCGGGACTTTCGGAAAGGTCATGTGAATTATTTTGGATTCCCGGAATATTTCGGTAATTGATTTTTATTGTTTTAGCTTTCCGGATTTTTCCGGTAGCGTTCTGTGATTTGTGGGATTGGAGTCGGACTTCCGAAATTATTTCGGGTCGTTCCGATTATTCTGTAGATTGGTTGTGGATTTCATATATATATAAATTTGGGTTTTTCCTTGGTTTAGGATTTGCAGGAAATTATCGGCGCTATTTCCCAGTTTTTGGGTTGACAAAAAGCAGAGGAGACGCTGCCGGATTTTTTCGTAAAATTCCAGATTATTTTAAAAAAGAATTTAAAACGGATTTCAGAATTTTATTTGATATTTGGTTTTGGGCGACGACCGTATCGGTCAATGGGCCCGGCTAAGTGCAAACGAAACCAGCTCCGCCCGGACGTTGAGGCATTAGCCAAGTTGAGGATTGGACCATATCTGAGACTTTATAATTATCTTTATTTTTACTATTAAATTCTGTTTATATTTTATTAATATTTCAGTTTAGGACTAACGTCAGTTTTGTCTTATTTCAATTTATGTAAATAAATTGTAATGGACATAAGCCCAGCTGGCTGTGGTCTGTAACTGTAATTGATAGCTTAGATTTTTGTTATTTCTGTTTTTGCGAGTTTTTCTATTAAACGATTAAATTGAATAAAAGTATTTTTGTATAAAAATAATTAAGATTTTCTCACCTAAAATTGACAAGTTTATTATTAATTAAAAATCATGTATTTCTCACTAAATAAGAAAATTAGCTTTATATTTATATACTACGAAAATAACAAGTTTTAACAATTAATCTGGTATCGACGAAGTTTTTCGAATTTAAAACATAAAATGATCTTTTTCCCTCGTATTAAATCAACGCACAAATAATCGTGTTTTCGTGTTTTGTTAATTAAAAGAATTAAAATTGGAATTAGGACACAAATAGCGATTTCAACTAGCGTAGCTAGATTGGTAAACCTGAAATCTGAGTCAATTCTCAATTGTAGGGTTTCGAAGACTGTACTAGCATCACCCCGGAATCAACAAACGAATCCAGTCAATAAAACAAAGGCAAGTACATTTCGTGTTAGTTTACAATTATTTAGTAATCGTTTTATTGCAAGTTTAAACCACGATGCAACACGAGCACTGACTGTAACTACTGTAACTATTGGGGACTGGAGGAATAGTATAATGAGTATGACCATACTGTAACTTTACTGTAACAAATCCCATATCCTTTACTGTAACAAGCCCAAGCCGGTCATATTTTATTGCCTATTCACATCACAGAACTGTAACTATTTTAAAACTGTAACTGCTTAATTGTTGATTTCAAAACTGTTTAAAAGTGCATGATTCTATTATTATTTCAATTGTCAAATTAGCATGAATTGTACTTTGCTTCCTCCTGACTGGAGATATATTTTTAGGGAACATTGAGGATGCTGAGCTGTTATACTATACAACAGCTAATTTTGACCCGATTCTGTACCCTTTTGGAGGATGCTGGACTTGAGGCCGGCGAGCCGAACACTTAGCTATATTTTCTGTTTCTAGATTTGTTGTTTAGAATTTTGTAATTTGACTTCAGCTTTTAATTCAGTTCTTTCACATTCCAGTTGTACTTATTTCAAAGTTTAATAAAATTTCATTTTTCGAATTTTGAGTTGTGACAAATTTAGATGTTGTTGTGGATTACCTGCTAATGGAACAGCTTACTACCGCCGTCTCAACAACGGTGCAGGCTGGGCATGATCCGGTTCGACCCAAATATTTGGGATCAGGTCGTGACACCTTCTCTTTCGGCTGGTGCGGCTGCTGAACTGCCGAAGGCTGAGCTGCTGCCCTCTCAATTACTATCAGGGCCAGATCAATTCCCCGACTAAACTCTGCAGTCTGATGCTGCTGCTGGCCTGCTGGGCCTCTATGAACTTCTGAAAGAATGTGAACAGCTGAACTGTGTCAACTGTCTTCGAAGGTGGCTGCTACTGCGGGAGCATCTCTGGAATAACCGGGTTCTGCCTGTGCACTGGTGGAGGGGCTCTTCCAAAGGCAGCTAAAACACCTACCCTAGTTGGCTGAACTGATGTCGCGATATCGGAGGATGCCTGCACAAGACAAGAAGTGGCAGACCCCTCAGCAGTATCCCCCGGTCCGGGGCAATGTGATCTAGTCTCGACCATCCTGGAGACAGATCAAACAAGGAATCAATACTGAAATAGAAGCGATAAATCAAGGGAGGACAGTTAATTTCAAGGAAGACAAATCAGCAAGATGTATAGATGGCATGAATTAAAGTAGAGTTTTCCTAATTGTGATTGAGTACCTCTCCGTTAAAGCCTTTTTTTTAAACCTATTGCAGGCTCACAGCAGTACAACTAAGTCACCGTACTACCACGATATCGCACTAATGCGACTCTCGACCTGCATGGGCCACCACTAAAAATGTGTCACGATTCGCACCCACTGTGAGGGTACAAGTACGTAACAGCGCCCAGCCTACGCCGCAGTGTCAGCGGTAGAACGCTGTTCTAAGTCTCTAACTAACCATCAACTCATGCATTATATAATGTACTCATCATGATCAACTCTGAACGGAGGACAAGTATAAGATATTGTAACTCAATCACAGTCTAAGCACGATAGAAATAACTAAGAAATAGAAAAACAACTACTATAATAATAATAAAATCTCAACAATCTCAAATACAACACAAGTCTCAAATCAAATATAACAAGTTCTACATGAAAACAGATGCAAGTCTACTAAACTAAATTCCGATCACTCCTTAGTGTCGGGGCCAAAGGTAGCCATCCCGTCTCCGGGTCCATAATATGTAGGACATGCGTCCTCAGCACAAGTATCTGTAATATTTTTAACAGGTCCAGTCAGGACAGGAACGAGCACATCTCATCTAGAAAACCTAAGTAAATGACAGAGAACTATAAAGCAGTTATAGACAGTTGTGTTGATGAACATGACAGTTTATATTCAGGTGATGGTATAGAAAGACAGATAAAGTACAAAAAAGTAAGGTAACTAAAACAATAGAAGAATCATGGCAATAAAGACTGTAAAATACAAACTAGCTGAACTAGAGTAAAATGGTCCTAGTCCAGACTGTAAATGTAAAACAATGTAATCCTATGTAAATCCAGTACGGAACGAATCTAATACAAGATGAATCCAGTACAAGATGATTCCAGTCATAGTGATCAATGATTCCAGGGTGAGTCCAGCCTATACTCTAACAGTGTGTTCTAAAATATCGAGATCGACATATAAACGACTATAGGTAATCCGGTAAATCACACACCTAGCTGGGTGTGAGATGGCTATCATTCCAGTTTGATTCCAGCATGAGGGTGATTCCAGAATTGGGGTATGTCTACATGTCTTACTCTAGTATTTTCCCTTCCAGCAAGTGAATCCAAAAATTCGACACAAGATTCAAGATGAGTCCAGCCAGAACATGATGATACCAGTAAATGATTCTAGAATAATTCCAGTAAGAGGCCAGACAATAAATGTGTGTCGCATACATAAAATCCGAAAATATCCATATGTGTTGTAACAGAGAATCATGTACAACTAACTAGAACTGAAGTATAGTAATTGACAAGTAAATGAGAGAACTATCAGAGAATGTACTCGCCTGCTACTCTAAAAAAAGTCAGGTAATATCAGATGTCTGCACCAGAGTCACAATGTCCTAAATAAAATAATATGGGTTATAATATGTTTAAAATAAGGTAAATGAAGTTTATGATACAATCTACATGATTTCTAGGTCAATCTAGGTCAAAGTCAACTCTAAGTCAAACCTGGTCAACTGTCTAGGTCAAACTAGGTCCAAGTCAAACTTGGTCAACTCTAGGTCAACCCAAGTCAAAACCTAGTCAAACTAGGTCAATTGGTCACATTTAGACTCAATGTTGATTTTTGGTCAACTCTAGTCAATCATGAACTATTGGGTCAAACCTTGGTCAACACTCTAGTCCATCAAGTCTCACTAGGCCTAACCCAAGCCTATACTAGCAATCTAGCACAAGTACAAGCCAAACTAGGCTATCACACACATAAGTTTAAATATACTCGTAATATAGAAAGGTATCCACATAGGCTATAGCCTAATACAACAATGCACATACAAAGATACATACCTACTTGCATTTTATTACATAACCTACATGTTTGTATTCATCCATTTCTTCATGCATTGCATTCATTCTTGATACTTACATATTTAGCATACATATATACATATAGATAAGGGGAAAGGGGCTGTGTGTGTGTGTATATAATGGTATATGTGAGGGTGTGTGAAATGAACATGAGTGTGTGTCCATGTGTATTCAGGATTAGGCCTAGGAAATGCATGTATGTGGCTAACATGTGTGTGTGATTCACATATAGAAATTAGTGTGTGTGTGTGTGTGTGATAGGTTTTAGGCTTTTAGTGAATAATGTGTCAAGTGACAGTTAAGTGATAGGGTGTCAATGTGGATTAATGTGTGTGTGTGTGTGTGGCTGGTTAGGAGATAGAGGGTTGTGTGTGTCTAAATCAGTGCATTGGAAGAGTGTGTATCAGTCCATCTATGTGTGATAGTGAATCAATATGATATGGATAGGTTAGTATGACAGGAATTTATGTGACAGTTAGCTAGGTTAGTAAAGAGTGTAGCTCAGGCTTGAGTGATGGGTGTGTGATCATAATGACAGTTTAGGGGGTTAGTTCCTGTGTTCTCAGGATTGTGTAACAGGATAGTGTGGTTAATCTCAGGATATTCAGATAATTGATAGCTCAAACAATTAGCTAACAGTGTATGGGTACCCTGTGTACAATCTCAGGAAAAATTATGTATTTAATCTCAGAATTTAATGAGGTGTAACTCAGGAAAATTCAAGTAATGGCAGTTTCATAATCAGTGATCATCCATTTCGAAACCTATCATCCAAATTCCCACACAAATCATAAACTAACCCTTCAGTAATCTAATTCACATGTGAATGAATTAATATGGTAATTAAAACTTCAAAAATTTAGTTTAACAAAGAAATCTAAACTCAGAATTTACAAAACAGGAAACTGAGTATCAGGAATTATACATCCATGTACAGGAAAATGCCATTTTCGAACCCAATCAACCAAATCATGCAAATCAGTACAAACCTAAAATAGTTTAATATTTTATTAACATAGACATCAACATATTAACATAGTTTAATATTTTATTATCATTTTAAAGCCCTAAAATAGGCGATGAACAGAATGTATCAGAAAAATATAGGAATCCCTAAATTAGGATTCGAAATTCTATTAAACATCAAATTGATCACTAACATAGGTTTGTGTATACATGAAGGTGTCCCACGAGTCTACTCGTGTCCAAACATTTGGACACGAGGTGTCCAATCAAGTAGAAACACACACAAACACGTGCATATAGTACAATATCGTGCTGTGAGGACAAGGTGTCGTACACGCGACACAGGGCACGACATGACTCGTGCTCGTGCCCACGTGTTCAACCCACATAGGTCTACACTCGTGTCACCCTGTACTGTGTCCCCGTGTCCCCGTGTAGTGTCAAAACTTGCGTATCAGTGCGCATTTTCACGCTCGTGCAGCACAGGCAAGGACCAGTGCGATCGAGTTTTCTCTCGATCCACTCAATCATTTTGCCTCAAATTTTGTGTGGGTGATGGCAGACAGTGCCCCCACGTGTCCACCAAAAATTAGGTCATGAGAGTCCGTGTTGTGTCCTGTGTCGAGCCCGTACAGCAGGACAGTGCACGGTGTCCTTATGCGTGCGTGTGTGTCCCATTTTGGACACGAAATGTGTCCAAAAATGTGCTCAGTAAGATACAAATACAATATACATGTATAAAACAACATTCCCATTCAATCACTTTTCAAAATTATTAAAATAAATCCTATTGAGGCATTCTAACAAACATATACACTTACTCATTGACACGTGCTCGATACGGACACCAAATAGACACGATTTTCTACCAAACTTGAGGGACAGCTAGGGGACACCTAGTCTAGCCTAATATGCAAATAAATCGAAATTAAAATACAATTTGAGGAGTTTTACCTATAGGTGCAAAGATCAAGAAAAAGCCCCAAATTGGTTGATTTCCGATGCTAGCCAAATCCTCCAAATTTTCCTTAGACTGAAATTACTCCTCAAAATCAGCAAGTAGAGATGGATTAGAATCATATGCAAAAGATTTAGGTTAAAAAGGATTTAAAATGGATTTTTTTTGAATTTAGGAAAGTGGAGATTTACCTTTCCTTCTAAAAAGTTGGTTGAGCACAAAAGAGGCAAGAAAAAGGAGAGGGAGCATTAAATAGGAGTGGGAATCCTATTATGGCTGGTCACTTAGGGTTTGGTTAGGGTTAGGGCTTCTAGTTATGGGCCTATGGACTTAAGTCACAAGTCATGGAATGAAAAATCACCAGTCATAAGTCATTTCACTTAATCTTTATCCTTCCTACTGAAACTAGATTCTAGTAACTAAAAATAGGTTTGACTTAAGCTAGACTAGGGTCACACCATTGCCTACTAAGTCACCATGGCTAGGGTTAGCTTCTAGGCTAGTCTACAAAGTCTCAATGAGTCAAAGTCAAGGATAGCAATCACCAATTCAATAAATTAAAATAAATTCAAATTTTACTAAATAACCAAAATACCCTCAAGCTAAAATGATAAATAAATCATCCTAATGACATGGTTAGGCTCTAGGTCATGCAGTCTCTTGGGTTACACTAGCAAAGCATCAAAATCACAATCCATGACTTAAAACAGTTTTAAATTGATTTAAAATTATCAAAAATTATATCATGATTTAAATAGCAATAAAATGATTATATATGCAAAATTTTAAAAATACCCTCATTTCAGAAACTGGGTGTTACAATAGTGTTGAAGTACTAGACATGCTTTATTGCGTGAGACTGAACCATTCTCATCTAATTTATTTTGGAACACCCATTTGGTACCAATGATCGGATGATCAATAGGTCTGGGAACAAGTTCCCAAATGTGATTCCGTTCAAATTGGTTTAGTTTCTCTTGCATTACAGAAATATAAAATTTATCATTAAAAGCTTCTAAAACATTTTTTGGTTCTATTTTGGAAATAAATGCAACATTAGCTACTACCTCTCTTGTGTTTGAGTGAGTACTTACACCTCTTGGTAAATCACCTATTACCAGTTCTTTCGAATGGTCTAGCGTAAATCGCATTCGTTTTGGTAGACTTTACAGATAGGACGTGGATGGTGTATCTTCTGGTGTTTTGTTGGTAGGAGTTGTCTCTTCTTCATTGTCACTATCTTCGTTGTGTTGACGGTTTAGCTCATCGAATGTGACATTTATTGACTCTTCAACAATAAGCGACCTCTTGTTGAATACTCTGTAGCCCTTACATTTTGCAGCATATCCCAAAAAATGCCCTCATCATCTTTTTCGTCGAATTTTCCCAAGTTGTCTTTTGTATTCAAAATAAAGCATCTGTAACTAAAGACCTTGAAATAGCAGATGTTAGGAGTTCTATTAAACCATAATTCATAAGGAGTCCTTTTAGAGATGGGTCTAATCAGAACTCTATTTAGAACATGGCATGTTGTATTGACAACTTGTGCCCAAAAATACTTTGGAATATTATACTGGTTAAGTATAACTCTAGCCATATCGTCAAGAGTTCTATTCTTTCTCTCTATAACACCATTTTGTTGAGGAGTTTTGGGGCAAGAGAATTCATGTGATAGCCCATTTGAATCACAAAATAATTTAAACTCATGGCTGTCGAATTCTTCTCCATGATCACTTCGTATCCGAGTAATCATGAATCATTTCTCATTTTGTACATTTTTACAAAAAGATACAAACTCAGAAAAGGTCTCATTCTTATTTTCAAGAAAGTAAACCCAAGTATATTATGAATAGTCATCAACTATCATGTAAGCATATAGTTTACCGCCAAGACTGGCGACTCTACTTGGTCCAAATAAGTCCATATGAAGTAATTGCAGTGGTCTAGAGTTACTTACAACATTTATTTATTTGAAGGATGATCTAAATGTCTTGTTCTTCTCACATTCGGCACAGACTATATCTTTCTTGAAAGTTATTTCAGGTAAGCCTCTTACCAGTTTTTTAGTGGACAATCTTGCAATAGTGTCAATGTTCGCATGTCCAAGATGCGTATGCCTTACCCAACTTTTGCCTTGAGTTGTGAACAAACACTTTTCTGTACTGTTAGTCTTCTCTGATAAATATAGTACATATATGTTGTCCTCTCTTATTCCCTCAAAGGAAGTTATTCCAAAAGATTTATCATAAACATAACATTTATTTTTAACAAAATTAATTCTATAACCATGATCAGTCAGTTGACTAATACTTAGGTTATGTTTTAATTCTGTTACTAAGCATACATCTTTAATAATAGGTAAGGAAGAAGTACCTATGTCGCTAATTCCAATGATATGACCTTTAAGGTTGTTCCCAAAGGAGACATATTTCTTTATCGATAGAGTTGCAAACAATGTGTTATAACCTGTCATGTGCCTAGAGCAACCACTATCGAGTATCCACTTGCTTCTAGTGGGAGGAGGAAGGTCCACCTACAACAAAAGTTGAAGATGTGACCTTTGGTATCCACTTTCTTGAGGGTCATGATATGTTAGTTTTTGGAACCCATACATACACATTAAGATCTGCTAGCTTTCTAATTTTATACTGGTGTGATACATGTTCTTTTATACCACAAAAGTGACATATAGCAGAAGTGTTAGTGCTAGGAGTGGTTCGAAGATCATGTATATGTGTTTTTGAAGATGTGTGTGTTTTCTTATTGTGTGCAAAGGTATACATATACGCATGGCTTTTGACAGTCTAGCAGTATTGGTCGCATTATGTTTGTGTTTGACCTTGTGACTTGTGTTCACTTGAGCTATAGGTTTAACAACCTGTTTGCCCAGTTTGATCTCTAATTTTTTAGAGATGTCATAGACTTCATTATATTTGGCCGTGATTGCATCTATTCTTTGAGCAGCAATATTATACTTTCTTTTCTCTAGTTCATAGAGATCGTCAGGTTTTATATTCTCTTGATTTGCTTTCTCAAGCTTTTCAAGAGTTTCATGTAAGCTTAACTTCAAAAAAGTAATCTCATTGGTGTCACTAGATGAATCTCTAGTATCTTCTAGCATTTTAGATTGCTTTGAAAACTCAGATTGTACAATTTTAGCTCTTTCTTAGCACTTATGTACATATCTATCATTTTCCTCTGATCTTCTAATAGATTAGTAAAAGCATCAGATAATTCATAAAAAGTAAATTCTTCATAGAGAGGGTTTGATATTACCTTAGCATTAGTAAGCATGAAGCATAGGTTCGCTGTGTTGTGAGGCTTCTCTTCTTCTTCAAAATTACTAGCTTCGCTTTCACACCAGATGCTAGTATTGGCATAGTTTCTAGTCGAAAACCTTCTCTTGCTAGTCTGATCATGCCTGCTTCCCTTCCTTATGACAGGATAGTCTTTCTTGATATGACCTGTTCTTTTACAGACGTTCTTCATCGTCTCTGGAATCTTTCATCTTCTTGTTCGACTTCTCATATCTAAGGAATCTTCTGAAGTTTCTTGTCATGAGAGTCATCTGTTCGTTGTCTGAGGAGTTTGTCCCACTTTCATCATCGAAGGATGTCTTGTGGTTAGTTTTGAATTCTATCGCCTTCTCTTTTGGAGCTGACTCTTCAAAATCTTTAAGGTCTAGCTCATGGGTCATAAGCTTTTCCATAAAGGTTTCAAGAGTCATGGTCGTAAGATCATTTCCTTCAATAATGGCCGTCGCTTTAGGATTCCAATTCTTGGTTAGCCCGCGAAGCACCTTCCAAATTTTCTCATGCTTTATGTATTCTTTTCCAAGGGAAGATAAAAGATTAACAATGTCTAGGAACCGAGTAAACATATTTGTGATAGTCTCATTAGGCTTCATTTTGAAGGCTTCATATTCTTGTGCTAGTCGTGAGATTTTAGACTCCTTCACTTGTGAAGTACCTTCGTAAGTAACCTCAAGAAGTTTTCAAACCTCGTGAGATGTGACACATGTAGAAACTCTATTGAAATCAGTTCTATTTACAACACAAAATAAAGCATTAATAGCTTTCGTATCAAGACTAGCTTGTTTTTTCATTATCGGTATATCTGTCGAAGGGTTTTTCAACTAGAACACCTTTTACCTCAATAGGTAGTGGTTTCTTATATCCACTCAAGATAATCGACCATAAATCGAAATCAAGAGACATGAGATAAAAGCTCCTATGTATCTTCCAATACGTGTAATGTGTGCCATCAAATAGGGATGGCCTACTTGTTGATTGACCTTCATCATTGCTTGGATATAGTGATGCCATATCTCAAGGAGTTTTAATTCGACTAGAGATGAACTGTGCTTTGATATCAATTATAGGATCGATGGCACCTCTAAAGGGGGTGAATAGAGTGCAACAGAAAATAATTACCAATTAAAAACTAAGCAGATGAAGCAATCATATAATTAAAATTTCAAATGCAATGAAGTAAAGCAATAACTAGTGGAGGCAAGAAAGCAATACGCAGACACAGCAGGTTTACTAGTCTAGTTCACGAGAACTCTTGCTCGCTATAATCCAATATTTTGTATAGAGATTACACCGCATGTTTTACTCCGAGGAACACGCCAAATTCAATACCGTCATATTTTTATCCGAAGCCCATGAACAAACTTCAACAATACCTTTATGGGAAAAGCTTTTATACGCCAAGCTTTGTACAACTCGAATACTCCTAATTGTAAACCACCGATACTAGAAGGATGTGATTTATTTTGGAGATTTGAAGATCGAAGCTTTGTAAATTAAATAGAAAGCTTAGGAATATATAGAGAAGATAAAGATTGAATGGGTGAATAGAAATGGGAATTTCTTCTCTTTTTATAGGATTTTCTAGGATATAGTTTGGACAAAACTCAGTATCCTAACGTTCATAATTTTGAACGTTGGTAATCCAAAAGAATAGGAAAATCTGCTGACCGGAAGAAATTCCAGGTGACCGAGTTCGGTCCGAGTTCAGTTAGAACTCTGGCCGAGTGCGGTTGCCAGGGGATCTGGTCAACTTGATTTGGTTTAAGCTTTTGGATATGGGTTTGGTTTGGGTCAGGAAATGGATCAAGGATGGGATTTGGGTTTAGGTTCTAAATGACAGTAATCCCGACCATAACTTTTTTAGACTTAATAAAAGAAAAAGAAATACATAATAAATATGACAATTTTGTGGAGATGAAATCTGTAAATTTTTGTTTCTTTTCATATCAAGTTAGAAATTTTTAAGTCAATTATCGAAATCGGTTTGACCATGGCTAAATGAGCCAACAGACTGGACTTGTATTGGTGGTCGTAGGCATCACATATTACGTGTATTTTTCTTTGTTTGGCCTCAGAGCAATTTGTGGTTTGTATCTTTTTTTAGTACGGTCTATTTTTCATACCCGCACACCCCAACATTTATAGATTTTATTCCATTTTTGGCAATTTCTATTGAATCTTTTAGGATTATGATTCAATAATATGGTATGATTTGGAAAAATATTGACTAAATCTTTCCCTGATATTTACTTTAATTGAACTAGGATTATGTCTTTATGTTTTGACCAGAATATTTTACTTTAATCTTTTCCTATTGTTCTGGCTCCTCTTCTGTTGACACCTTCTTCCCGAGGCGATGTTGGAGGGACGTTGATGATTGCAGCCGCTGGAACACGGACTGCCTTGGTGGGGCTGCTATCTTGCAATAACAGTTGATGGTGACTACAACATATGTGTGCCCTGTAAGGGGCGCATTGTGCTTGTCAGTCGACTCTCCTGATTGGTGTTTGTGAATGATCACATTACGCAAATTGTTGAAGGAGAGTGCCACCTTCACACCTCCATCAGGCGTATGGCAAGGCCAAGCGCCGGGGTGGTCAAGTGAATACTGTACCCCTTGATCCGACGCAAAAGATGCGCCCAGATTTGTAGTAGGGAAGCAACATTTAGAGTGGCTTGAACCAGCCTCAGACGCACAACTAATGTAGGTGCGGGGGTTCAAGACCACTGAGTTTGCCTTGCACGACTTGGTTGCGAACGTAGCAGATACGCCCAAGTGTGACAAGGACTTTGAAGGTCGGCTCGTTTCTGGCGCAGAAGCACCCGAGTCAACCTTGTACAGTTTACCATTGGCAGCGCGCATGATTGTGAGCGCATGACTCTGGCTCACTGTTGGCACAGCACGTTCGAGACGCATGGCCTGTACTGCCTTGGACTTCTTCGTACCAGCCTGCTGGGGTGCATAGTACCCAGAGTCTAAATTATCCTCGCCCCGACAGCGAGTGAGTCTGTCAAAGACAGATACCTTCTGTGGCGCATCAGAGTGAATGCATAGGACGTTAGCTGCGCCCCTGCTCCGTCGATGCATCTTCTTTGTCTGAGAAGAAGAAGATTGGGAGATGTGGTCGGCCCCACGCTTCCCCGAGGGATGTGCTGCACCCGCAGGCGCATCTTGGCTGCTGAGGACGTCAGCGGGAAGGGAAGGCTACATTGGCGCATCCTCTTCAGTGGTGGTGCCAGGGGACTCGACCTTGCACACCCAGATTTGGTGAGTCTTTTTCGGCTTCGGCAGCCGCTTCGAAGGACTTGCACTGCCTTCAGAGATAAACTCTTCATATGCCTGTTGATTGAGGCGTACGACCAGCGTCTTGTGGGAGAAGCCCACTTTTACGTTGTCAGATTGTGACACAGCTTTCTCAGCAGAGGAGAAAGGGGTCCCCAGCAGAGTCGCCAACTTGTTTGCCACTAAAATCTTTTGATTGCAATTTCAATTACAAACAGAACAGTGTTACAATGTAGGACTTAGATATAGTCTTAGGAGTACACTTTTGTTTATAGCTGGGTCCTGTGTCGATGGAGCGAGTGGTAATACATTGACTCCATTGATGATCTGACGGTGGTTTTCGCTTCTCTGAAGGTCTGAGTTTCTCTGGGTGCTGGAGCTTGCGGAGAGGAAGAAGACGTTGAGTGTCTCTTTCGATCTCTGTGAGTGAACTCTGATGCACTGGTTGCGACTGTCTTTGACTGTGCGTCTCTATATGTCTGTGTGTGTGGAAGAAGAAGATGATCCCTCTATTTATAAGCAGCAGGTTGGGCTGCTCATGTGCACATATATAGGATACGCCTGTACGTGGGAACTCCACGTGGTTGAAGTTGCGGAAGACGCATGGATGATGCACCATCATTTGTGGGTTGAATCCTTCATACTGCATTTGTGGGCTGGTACATAGCAGGGGAGAAGATCTTTCAGTTGCTGAGATCCTGGGTGATTAGCACCATTTCATAGGCTGAGTTGAGTCAAAGGACACGTGGCACATGTCCGTGGCTCAAAGATCTAGAATTTGGTGGAGGATAATCCGATAGGATGCACCTGAGATTGGGTGCATGAGAAGACTTTGGCTTGTAACCTTTAGGAGTTACGAACCAGTCTGGCGTACGACTTTTGAGGCGCATGCGAGTCTTTGGACGCATGACCGCAGAGGCGTATACGAGTGGTTGGTCGGCCACGTGGGTTGTAACCGTCAGAGGAAAGTAATGATGATGCTGACGTCAGCGACGTTTCATTTTCTGTAAAAGCTGCCAACTGTTCAGTTCTCGGAAGACGTGCTGCCAACTCTGTCACTTTGGCATTAATTGCTTGATGGGGTGATGCGTCGATTTGTACCCCACTGGGCGCTCGGGTCTATGTTGATTAGGACGTATGGATCTGTGCTCCGTTGGGCGCATCCATACAGGGAGCTTGGTACTGACGGGCACATCTATACGATGCGCGGTGTCTGACCTACACATCCGTTTGCATGACGCGTCTTTTATTGGTCCGACTGTTGAGTTCTTCAAGTGCTTTAAATAGCCATTTTGGCTTAGCTGAATTGAAGGATCAGGTTCATCACCATAAATATAAATTCATTGCAAAGGATTCGGAGATCCTGCCACTTGGCGCATGGGTTTGATTTCCCCGGCCTATAAATAGCAGCAAGGAGAGAGTTTGCTTCTCGTTCTCTCACGTCTTCCCGAATGAACTTATTTGCTCGAGCACATTCTGTTGACAAGATGCTCCCGAGGGTGAAGATGCGACGAGTTGTCTTCATATGCACTCGTGAAGGTGACTGTTGCATCCAAAAGTCAGAATCGTGGGGTTCTAAGGCAGGCCGAAGGTGCTTGTTGCATCCAAAGATCGGGATGCTTGAGCCCCGTCTTCGTTATGCCAGAAGAGCCGCAGATCGTAATTGCGGTGCTCTCCTCTTCCTTGGGCTTTGGAGAGCTCTTCCTCCAGCTAGAGTAGGGTTGGCTGCCTACTCTGGTTCTGTCCAAAGCTGCTCCTTTAGCCGAAGTAAGTGATCGGGTCGAAGTGGAGCACATAGGCTGAGATGATGTGCCTAACTAAGACGCTAGAATAGATACGCCTGACTGAGACGCTGAAGAGACGCACCTGACGGAGGATACGCCAGGCAGGGGGCACATGGCCTTTGCTGTGCCTGGCTGTAGTCTTGGGATCTTTTTTTTGTAGAAATTCTCCTTTATAAAGCCTTTTTTAGACATGTAATAGACTTTTGTATGAAAATAAAAAAAATCCTCTTTTGATGTCTATCCTTTGCTGCCTTTTGCTGTACCAAGTACTTCGTCTGAGCTTCCTGGCGCATGTATGTTAGGCGCATGAGAATTCTGGCCTTTGGATGCACCTGGAATTCCATGCTTCTACAAGACTCCCTTCAAAGTTTTTAAAAAATTTCGTCAAGTTTTGGAATACTTTGAATAAGAAGCATGGTGTTGACTTCAATGGGGCGCATAACTGTTCGGGGCGCATGATTGCTCTGCGTATCTTTGATGAGGCGCATGCTCCTCTCAATTTTAAATGCCATATGATAACGCTTTGGAATAAATAGAAAGATTAATGATGATCTTTTGGTTTATCCGCAATTATCACTTCGCAGAACCCTAAGCGGCGGCTGACGTCATCCAAGCCTATAAATAGGCATCTGGTAGAGAGGGAGAGAGTCTTCTACTTTCTGCCAAAGCTTTCTTCTTCTTTAGAGTTCTTTTCTCCTTCTTCTTTGAGAACCTTTAGTCCTTTTCGAGAAATGGCTCCCAAAACTCCTCGCGGTGGTGCTGGCCGAGGACGAAGCAAAAGAAAAGAGCCTGTGGAGGCTTCTGTTGATGCTGTCCCCAGGACGCCCGTCGACGTTCGGCCGGCGGTGATTGGTGGGTTTTTGTTACTCTTTGTCGTTGCTTTCTGAACTTTGAGAAACAAAAAATCTTCTTTTAGAACTCGTAAACGCTGACGCGTATGGACTCGAGTCCTAATGATGTGCTAAAGCTTTTTGCTGACGCGCATGGACTTCGAGTCCTGATGATGCGCTGAAGCATCTTGTTGACGCGCATGGACTTCGAGTCCTGATGATGCGCTGATGCTTCTCGCTGACGCCCATGGACTTTGAGTCCCGATGATGCGCTGAAGCTTCTTTTCGACGCGCATGGACTTTGAGTCCTGATGATGCGCTAAAGCTTCTTGCTGACGCGCATGGACTTCGAGTCCTGATGATGCGCTGAAGCCTCTTACTGACGTGCATGGACTTCGAGTCCTGATGATGCGCTGAAGCCTCCTTTCAGATGCGTCTGAGCTTGGGTTCAGTGTGTGCGCTTCTGATGAGAACTCGGCTCAGATTATATTTCTTTGTTGTTTTAACATATCTGAGTTTTTATTGTCTTTCCCTAACCGCCAGTTTCGATGACCGTCTCGCTTTTGGACGAAGTACTTCTGGACGCTGTTCTCTGTCAGATGGGAGTCGATTATAACGAGGAGGTAATAAATCCTGCCCAAGCTGCCATCACGCTGGATCAGTCCTCCGAGAGAATGACCCAAATCAAGGAGCAACAGTATGTATTTTTCCAGTGGATGATGGAGCACGACAGTTTGCAATCTGCCGTTCCTGGTAATGAGACTTTCCTGAAGCCTGAGTTCCTGTTCGGGGATCGCCTTACTTCTACTGAAGCGAAGGTGCTGAGGATCAAGGAAGATTGGTTCTTCTCAGCCAAAGGGGTGCACATGTTCATGAAGCAGCTCGAGCGGTACTAGCCTTTGACGGCTTTCTGCCGTCTTGCTTCCAAGGGGAGGATGTCATGGGAGTTAACCCCGTCCCAGGAGGAGCGGTGGCGGGCACCATCAGGATCGATGCTACCTCAAACCAGAGGGATATTTTGGTTGCCATACGGGCTGGGCCTTCTTTTACCTGGCAAACTCTTCGTCCTGGGAGTACTTATAGCGACGTCCCTGCCGACACTTTTGTCTTTGGTCCTTCGACTTTCGTTAATCGTATGCTATCATCGAAGTGGTCATACCCAAAGGGTGATTTTCGGGTAGAGGGCTGGTGTCATTATATATCCAAGTGGGACAAGCTGACACTCTGGGTTCTGACGAAGTTTCGAACCAAACTCAGAGATATTGGACTGACTGTCGCTATCCGTGCCACCCAGACGGGCGTCGACATCAACAGGCATATATTTCTTGCACTCCAGGAGATGTTTAATACCCAGACCGAGACCTTCTTCACTCCGGTGGGGGAACTAGGACTTGTACTTCATGAAATATATGAGGTATCCAGGCTTCCTTGGGGATCAGAACCTTATGAGGAGTACTTCCCGACTAACAAGGAGTTCCATGTCTTGGGGGACAAAGAAGAGGAGATGATGGCTATTTTCAAAAAAGTAGGAAGTCACCATTATTATATACAGAAGAAGGATAAGGGCGGGGTGCAGTCCCACATGACTGCTTGGAGGGATTCTGTCTTTGAGCAAGACAAGGAGGATCCCTCTCAGTTCACGACTCCGCCAGCTCTTTCCAGTACTAAGGTGCTCTCTGAAATGAGCAGACTGAATGAGAAGAGTCCCCAGAAAAATGCAGACCGAGAATCGGACGAGTGTTCCTATAGCTGTTTCTGGCACCTCATTCATCGGATGTCGAAAGCAGTGTTGGCTGCTTATTTGATGATCTGGCTCCGGGATTACGTCTTTTCAGACGGGTCAGGCTCTGTGGAGAGGGTGACCCAGAACCTGATCCTGCTAGCTGTGAAGTTAATTTTTGGCCATCCCTTGGCTCTACTCCCCGCGATGGTATGCAACCTGCTGCGAGGTCTACGAGAATTCGCAGGTGACGTTGTTCACGAACGAGGTAAGAACGGCAACTTTTCTCGTGTCGAACTGCCATTTCACTACCTGATGGGGTGGTTGATTTTGTACCATCCCAATGTAATGAGTCCGGGACAGGAAGAAGACCACGTAGCCAGGAACGCATTCCTTCGCCACTTCTACCAGAGGAAGTGGCTGCATACGGGCGTTCCTGTTTGTAGGAGGGTTTTGTCCTACCTTCAGGGATAGAAAATCACTAAAGTTGGTCCCATTTTTACCGACTTCGAAGCAAATGAAGATTTAGCTGATTCGGGTGAAGATGCAACAACTCTGTCTCCGTAGGAATTTCGTTGTTTCCAAAGCATCTGGCCATCCCATTTGGTGTACAGGAATAAGAAACATTGTTACTTGGAACCGTACTTGCTGAGTTATGTCGTACGTCAATTCGGCTATGCCCAGTTGATGTTGGAGAACCCCAGTACCAGCCTGGGGTATATTGGAAGTCTGCTGGACGGGGCACGAGCTTGGCATTACTACAATATCGGATGTACTGGAGCTCGCTTTACCATGCCAGTTCTGAATCTGCAGCCGTCGATTCTTTTCTCAGCAGCCAAATTTTATTGTATGATGAACACTGTATCCCCTGGATATGATAGGGAGACCAGTTTTATTGTCGGCACCCAATTGGAGGCAACTGGGAATATGTTGGCGAAGGCTCGATCGTACCGTCCGCTAGAGGTTGGTTATCGAGGTACCCCTGACGTATCCTCGGAGGGTACTCAGGCAGAGCCCTCGGCTGATCGCCCGAATAGACGTACCTGTACAGAGGCCGGTTCTTCTGTGCCGAAGAGGCAGAGGAAAGCAATGTCACCCGAGGTGTCAACAGAATCAGCTCCTGTGGAGGTAAGGACGTCCCACATAGTCTGGTTAGTTTTACTATGTTTGTGGCATATGCTTTCTTTTTGTAGTAGCCACTGAAAAGGAGACCCCGAACTCCGAGATCGGGTGCGAGCAGACCAAAGTGGGTGGCGGGCTCATCTACTGAGCGCATTCCGCCAATTGTGCTGTTTCCCATGGAGGAGAACCCGGATGATGTGACTTCTGTGGAGATACAAGCTGTCGTGAGGGCTTCTGGTATCGAGGTCCCAGCAGAGGTTGTTCTTCCAAATGAGGAAGAGGAATGAAGTTCGTCTTCTTCGGATGACGTTCCTCCAGAGGTCCTTGAGCCTGTAGTAGGAGCAACATGCAAGGTTGTAACAGAGGAGAGGGCTGATTCCCCTCCTCGTCATGATGAAGGGAGGTCGACTATACCGTTACCGAGCCCTACCCCAGACACAGTAGCGGACGCCGAGCTGGTTGCCGATCGGGAGGTACCGAAAGATTCTATTCCTGTAGAGGAATTCGATAAGGAAGGCGGGACTCGTCTGTCGAGCCTAACTCCAGGAGAGCCAAGTCAGGAAACAGGTGCTGATCTTGTTGTTTCGCTGGAGGAGGAAGGTCCTGTGCGGCTTGCTGATAGTGTTTTGGAGACGGAGGATACCGCCCCAGATGTCGGTGGTCCCTCCGAGATTGAAAAGGGTAAGGGTTTGCTGGTTGAACCCTCTGTCGCTCCTTCCACTTGGGGGACGATATCGGCACCCCACTCGGCTCCTACCGCACTCTTGGCTCCGCTAGCGAGCAGCGAAGTTCAAGTCCTCATCGAGAAAGAGTACGCTGATGTCGAGGTTTCATCCTCGCCGATTGAAGTCGGTGGATCTTCATCAGGTCTGTCATCCATCACCGTAGCTCCTACAACTCCTGCTATGACGCCTCAGGTATTAGCAGATGCGGACGAGTATATACAATTTGTTGCAGTATACAAGATGCTGCAGAAGGGCGTATCAACGGTGCTGAATGCGAATGGGAGTTTCGTGATGGCAAAATCCATAACGCTCCCTTCCATTGGTTTGATACATTCACACCGTAGCCACGATCATGTGGCCGAGATTCTAGAGGCATCGGTAGCCGAGCTCGACCAGCTTTTTCCGAGCTTCAGAGTATCCGGCGAAATAACTTTTCTGCTCTGATAGAAGCAGAAAATGAGAAATTGATAGCTGAAATCGGGTCGTCGTATCAGGCCACGGTGGCTGTCTGGGACCGCGAGGTGGCCGAAGCTGAGGTGGCGGTGGAGAGGCTATCTCCATCCACGCAGAAAAAGGTAGAGTTACGAGCCTCGTTGGAAGCTAGCATAGCGGAGGTCACCGCCAAGATCCGCCTCCTTGAAGACCAGCGAGCCTAACTCTTGTTAGATGCTGAGCAAGTCCTGGCTGAACATGTAGCATCTAAGGAGGAGGAAGCAACTTTTACCCGCCAGATTCTTTCCCTGGCCCACCAGCGAAAACAACTAGACGAGAAGTATGAGAATGATACTGCCCCTGAAGCTGTAGAGGTGATGCGTCAAGAAGCCGAACGCCGGGTCTTGGCGACCGCAAAGACTCGGGCAGAAGACTTGAAGCATCGGATTGAAGATTTCTGCCAATCCCAATGATGCTTAGGGATTGTAGTCTCTCCTTTTTTTGTTATATTGTCGTTTACAACTTCTGCTGGGGATGTAATCCTTTACTTTAATAAATAAAAAATGAAGAATTTTGTGGTGTGTTCATTTTTTTCTATCATGAACTAGTG
This sequence comes from Iris pallida, assembly GCA_029216955.1. Classification (NCBI taxonomy): domain Eukaryota; kingdom Viridiplantae; phylum Streptophyta; class Magnoliopsida; order Asparagales; family Iridaceae; genus Iris; species Iris pallida. The sequence goes on from JANAVB010025794.1 coordinate 19,300,004, forward strand.
ATTTGTGTGGACCTATTATCTTTTGCACAACTTAGTTTTTAGGTACAGATAATAATTTTGAGAGAAACGACATGTTTGCTTAGAGGTAATATGGACGTGGTAAATATAGGATTCAAATGATGGAATCTTCCTACTCAGAGGTGTTATGGACGTTGTAGGAGTGACTCTGGAGGGATACGCGGAACTACTCAGAGGTAATATGGACATAGAAGTTCTGCGATCGATGTACGGCAACGCGGGGATTGTCTGTACGGGATGTTTACTCATAGGTAATATGGACGTGGTAAACAAGATAAGTAGCACAATCTTATTTAGTGTAAGATTCTGCTTTGCATGGCGTAGAGGAGCAACTCAGAGGTAATGTGGACGTGGTTGTTCTTCTACTGAGGATAGAATGCCACAGAACAACTGGGTTCCGAAAGCATAAGATTTTGTTAAGGGAAGATATACGTGAGCTCTGATAATCAGGTCCACTGACTCCCTTTTTTGGTAGAGATGAAAGTACATGTCTGAAAGATGTCATGAGTAGTACTTTTTAAGGAACTTGCCGTTGATGGGCATCATGAACAAGTCCCCGTTCGGTCGAGCGAGGCGGTAAGCCCCATTTGAGTATACCGTCTCTATGATGAAAGGTCCCTCCCACTTGGGCTCGAACTTTCCTAGTATTTTGTGAGTCAACACCATCGGCCTCCTGACTGCTAGGACCAGGTCGCCAACTTGGAAGGTCCTCTACTTGACCTTTTTGTTGAAAGCCTATGATATACAGGCTTGATAGAGTTCAATGCGCTGCTGAGCTAGAAGACGTTTTTCGTCAAGAGCCTCCAGTTCTTGCAGACGGCGGCGTTGATTATCTTCTTCTGCAATTGGTTTATGATTGCTATACGGAGTGAGGGTATCTGAATCTAGAGTGGCAGTTCCGTTTCGCTCCCGTAGACTAAGAAGAACGTAGTATTGCCCGTCGGAGTCTGTACCGTTGTACGGTAGGCCCAAAGACATTCGCCGAGCTTTTTATCCCAGTCGTATTTGTTGGATGACACAACCTTTTTGAGTAGCTTGACTATAGTCTTGTTAAAAGCCTCGGCCAATCCGTTTGCTGTCAGATTGTAGGCAGTTGATGCCACGTTCTGAATGCGGTTCTTATCACAGAATCTGCTGAAAACATGGCTGATGAACTGAGGACCATTGTCGTGGATGATCCTGTGGGGTACCCCAAAACGGTAGATGACATGATGCTTGGTGAAGCTGATCACCCTAGAGATTTTCACTTCCGTCAGTGGAACTGCTTTTGCCCATTTGGAGAAGTAGTCGATGATGGCTAGGATGAAGCGGTGTCCCCTCGATGAAGGAGGGGTGATAGGTCCTACAATGTCCATGCCCCAAGCTTCGAAGGGCCAAGAGGCAACCGTAGGATGTAGTGGTTCCGATGGTGTATGGATAAAATCGACGTGAAGTTGGCAAGCATGGCACTTTTTAGCATAGTCGACAGCGTTGGCTGCCATGGTTGGCCAGTAGTAATCCATACGTCGCAGTCGATCCTGCAACTTAGGGCCAGGTTGATGAGCCCCGCAAGTTCCATCATGAGCTTCCCGAAGGGCTTCGGCCGCTTCTTCGTTGGATAGACATCGAAGGAGAAGTCCATCGAAGGAACGTCGGTACAGCATTTTAGTAGCTGTATCATAATAAAATTGAAGGGAACGCCTTCTGACCGAGATGACTTCTTTCGGGTCTTCTGGAAGAATTCCATAGACAGCGAAGTCGATGAATGGGAACCTCCAGTCTCGAACATTAACACCGGCACTTGTTGTCATGGTATGGGCCATTTATGTGTATAGGTTGTTTTTAGGACAAACCAAGTCTCGTCCAACTACCGTGACGTAGTGTTGAGTCCCGAAGGGTGCTGCTAATGAAGCTGCGAGGCCGGCCAGAGTGTCAGTCTCCAGGTTTTGTAACCGAGGTACGTATTTTATGAAGGATTTGGTGAAGGTTGAAATAATATTCAATACAGCTTCATGGTAAGGAACCAGATCTTTATAACGAACTTCGTACTGCCCTCGAATTTGATTAACGACGAGTTTTAAGTCGCCGTAAGCTTCTAGATGATCCACCCCCAGCTGTTGTGCTAGCTGGAGTCCCATAATTAGAGCGTGGTACTCGGCAACATTGTTAGAGCATGACTTCGAAAAGGAGTAAGCATGCTGGATGACCAGCTGATCGGGGGAGACTAGGACCACCCCCACTCCTGCGATGATTTGGCCTTTGGGGCCTGTTCTTGAGGCGCCAACGAAAAACACCTGCCAGACAGAGTTTTCTTCGGTGACGTTTGATTCTTGGACCTCATCTGGGATGTCTTCATAGAGTCTGGAAGACTCCAGGATGGGGTGCGCGGCTAAAAAGTCGGCTAGAGCTTGACCCTTGACGACTTTTTGTGGAACAAACACCATGTTGTACGGCGTCAACAGGATTGCCCATGTAGCTAGTCGAGAGTTCAAAGATCTCGACTTCGTCATGAGAACCCTAAGTAGATTAACTCGAGAGATGACATGAATTGTCTGGCCCGAAACATAATAGCGAGTCTTCTGGATGGCGAACACCAAGCCAAACACTCCTTTTCGACGGGATTGTACCGATGTTCGGCCCCGATCATCATTCTACTAAGGTAGTAGATAGCGTGCTCGTAGCATGCATCATTTTTCTGAGCCAACAAAGCGTCGAGGGAATGATCCATGGCACGGACGTAGAGGAGAAATGGTTTGTGTCACTACCACATTTCTAGTGTGAGGGTATTTTTGTTATTTTTGGGGTAAATAAAATTTATTAGTATTAATTAGAAATTATGGGAATTTTTAGAAATTATTTTGGATTTATTTGGACTAGTTTGATTTTTGGCCAGTTTTGACTCATGTAGACCAACCTAGGAACTAACCATGGTTAGTTGGGCTTGGTTAGGTCAAGTGACCCTAGTCTAACCTAATGTGACTCAAGTTAGTGGTTAGTGATTTATAGAACTAGAATTAGAAATTTAGAAATCATTTGATTTGGTGAATGGCTTGTGGTTTCACAAGTCATTATGTGACTTAGCTAGATTGGACTCAAACCTAGCTCAACCCTAACCCAAAGCCAAGTGGTCAGCCATCCCTAGCTGAACCTAGGGATTCCCCCCCTATTTAATCCCTTCTAGTTTTTAGGGCTAGCCTCTTTTAGGGTTCTAGTAAATTTCTAAGGAAGAAGGTGAGTTACATCTTTCAAAAATCATAAGAAATCCAATTTAATTCCTTTTTCCTTCAAACAAATTCCATTAGAACCTAAATTCCTTCCTCTTGCTGCCAGAATTAATTATTGTGCAGGAAGAAACAATTTGGACACTTTGTTGCTTGAGGAGCTCATTGCTTTTGGAGGCTTTTTCCACCCTTTGTGAATCAATAGGTAAATCTCTCAATAGTCCATTAAAATTCTGTCCAAATCCATTTTAGGAAGGCCCTAGCCCTACCCCTACTGTAGGATAGCTTAAACCTAGGATTTGGATTCGTTTCGTGTCCGTATTGGACACGTATCAGCCTAGTATTCTAGGTGTTCGACCAAATGCCTCTGAGGATTCGATTTTGTTATTTTTAAATTCTGTTTGAATGGGTTTGTAGATCTAGGTGTGCTCTTTAATTTTCATGAAGGGACCTTGGTGTTTTTGTGTCCGTGTCGGGTGCAAAATGTATTGGACACGGTCGCGTGCACTGGGCTCGGGGCTGTCACCTTCCCCTGCTACCCGAGCCCAATAACTCACTGGCTAGGACACGAGGATACGTGATTTTCTCTGGACACCTTGGGGCAGTGTCTGTCATGACACCCCCCAAGTGGCATGACAGTTAGTGTCGTGTCGGACACGCACGATCATGTGCACGGGGCTTTGCCTAGGTTCGATTCTGTGTTTTTGTACGTCTGATACGTGTGTGCCATTCTTGACACAGGACACGTTGACCCAAACCAGGGTGACACAGACCTAGAGGGACTCTAGGCGAACCACCCTGCAAAGGGACTCGACCCAATTCGTATCGTGTCGTGTGCACGATACGCGTGCACACGTGCACGAGGATTGGGTCCTGATATTTTCCTGTGTGAATGTTTCTGTTGATTAAAGTTCTGATTAATGTTTAAATTGATGTTTAAATAAGTTAATTAGATTCTAAACATTTTGATTAATCTCTGTTATAATAGGATTTGCAATTTGTTAGGATGTTAAGGAGTTGTGGTTTCGAATTTGCAATGTGGTTTGTGAAATCCTGATACACATGTGACACAACACTTGTTCTTCACTGTTAAACCATTTATTCCATTCAATCTGTGTTTTTATTACTGTCTCATGATTTCCACAGGTTAATGGCCTGTGATAAAATAATTTACCTGTTGAAACGTGTGTGGGATTGTATAGTTTGGTTTGAGTTCATGTGGGAGTTCAGTGCATTGACTGTTCAAGTAAACTATAGTGTTAATTTCAATCCAGTTATGATATCCCCTGTCACTTTAAGTTCTTGAATTCCTGAAATGTTAAGTCTGTGGTTAAAGAGGATGGGTTTGGGATTTATCATTCCAGTAAATAGGTTGGTTAATCCATTCACCACAGCATTTGTTTCCCTAATACAAAATCTGAGTTTTGGGTTTAAACTGAAAACTGATTTGGTATTAAATTGATATATATATATATGTGGACTGTAAATGGGTTAAGGGTTCACATTATGATTTTGAGTTAAATATTACATATTCATCAATGAACTGCCCTTTCTTCATTCCTTCCTGTTCTTCAAATATATGTATGCATTGCTGTTGGACTGTTCATAAGTCTGTATATGTAAAACCTGTTTATAGTTGTAGTTAACTGTCTTTGTTTAATCAAATCTGAGAACAAGAGAGTAAATTATATATTGGGATTGATACATGACTGTTTTCCTGCACTTGAGCATACCTCACTGTTTCCTGCATACATGAACACACACATTCTCTTTTTCCACACACATTGGCACACTGTTTTGTTCCCTTTTCATCACCAATGTTTTCATGTACTTAATACACTGTCCACACACATAATTCTTCATACACACACACAAGCCTATTTGTTTTCCTGCTGAACACTTCCACATTATTTCCTGCACACTTGATTCCCTGTACACTGTTTCCTGCACATTAAATTAGTTCATATGCACACACTGTTATGGAAATTCCTGAGCACACATGCCACCCCCTCTCTTATTACACATGTATGTGTATAATGTATGTGAATTTCCATATATGAATATATATATATATATATATATATATATATATATATATATATATATATATATATATATATATATATATATATATATATATATATATATATACAATGTAAAGTATGTAGATTAGGCTTATGTATATCTATGTAAAGTGTGATGCCTAATGTATGTATCTAATATATATAGATATCTTTACCTTCCTTGATTAGCTATGTGGTAGATTTCTCTAGCCTAGTGGTGTGTATTTTGTGGTGTCATGAATCGGTGTATAGTGAAATGTGATTGTTAAGATTTTCTAGATTAGCTAAGGCTTGTGATGACTAGTGTAGGCTTACTTAGCTTTGTTGGGCATAGTGCTAACTAGTATAGATTGGAATAGCCTAGTTAGACTTAACTAGACTTGGTTGACCTAGTTTGACTCTAGGGTTGACCAGAGTTGACCAAGAGTTGACTTTGGTCTAAATTGACTTAGAATCATATAGAATGCATAGTAGGACTCCATTTTGATATTCTGGACTTGTTGTGACTTGTGCTGTTCTGATTAGGAGCCAGACACCACTCCTTGGACAGTACATTTCATACCGGATACTCAGTTACAGGCGAGTACATTCTCTGATCATTTCATATCCTGCTTAAAATTATTACCCGCAGTAGATTACTTTACTTGTACTGTCACGTTGGTCACACGGATTGGTACTATATGGATCTCTACATGCGATGTTATCCCCCTCGGGAGCATCGGGTACATTGTGCTTGTGCGTTTCACTTACATCGTGTACTCCTGTGCTTTTATTACATGTGCACTCCTGTGAATCTTGTACTCTCATGTTCACGGAGCCCCCATGTATACTATCATGTGCACCCTATATGGGCTCCCATGTGATATCTTGTGCAATAACATAACCTGTATAGATCCTTGTGTATTGATTGGGGTACGGGGGAGTAGAATTGGGCATGTGAATAATACACCAGTAGTTTCTTATCAGAATCTCATCCTTAGTGTCTTATCAGAATCTCCTATGCCATTTACATGTCCATATTGTACTCTGACTCACTAGTCACTGCTAGTTCTCTATGTATACTAGATATTTACATTACAGTTCTCTTCCTGTTTATATACCGTTTTTCTTTCAGTACTTGTATCTTACTTTACTGCATGTTTATATTTTCTAACCTGCTATGAATTGTTGAGATGTACTGTGCTCGCTCCTGTCCTGACTGGACCTGTTGAAAATATTACAGAGGACGAGGAGGAGGCTTGCCTGGACACCTATTACGGGGTAGCCCTTGATGACACCTGTGAGCTGGACCCTCAGGAGGATCCAGCAGTAGCTGAGGACCTTCCCCCGACTGCCTAGACTAGATAGTTAGGCTTTTATCTATGTAGTTGGATCATGTTTTAGTTAGACTCTATTTTGGAGATCAGTTTGTATATATTCTTTTATCTGAGACTTGTACTGCTGGGATTATCTTAGACTATTGTTTATCTATTTCATTTCCTTGAGTTCTATTCATATCGTGCTATATCTTCCTTAGTTGTGATTAAGTTTCTATTGCTATATCACCCCCATTCGGGGAGTATAAACTGTTTAGATAATTACATTGCTAGATGTTGTGACCTAGGACAGCGTTCTACCGCCGACACTGCAGCATAGGCTGGGCGTATTCACGTCTCGTGCCCTTACTCTAGGGTGCGGGTCGTGACACGTTTTTAGTGATGGCCCATACAGGTCTAGACTAGAAGTGTAGTGGTGCTCGAACTAGAGTATCACTGCAGCCTGCTATAGGATATAGGACATTAATTTTAAGATACTCAATCACTTTAGGAAAATTTCTTTTATTGCCATCTAAATCCTTTTGTCTGCTGATCCTTTGAATTATAATTGTCCGCCTTTGTTATTTTGCTTCTTTCTCAGAAATTGATACTCTTGTTTGTCTATCTTTAGGATGGTAGAGACTCGTTCGCAGCGTGCCGTCCATGATGATGCTATAGAGGGGACTACTACCTCTCAGCCAGCACGACGAGGCCAGGGGACTGCAGCTCTTGTCACCTTAGCTCGTGTTGAGACTTCGGCAGCCGCAGCAGGGGACATGCATCCACCGACTGGAAGGCAGGACCCGGTCTATCCAGAGGATCCTTTCCAGCCACCACTGCCTCCAGGACATGTGGACGCAGCTCAGATGTTCGCATATTTTCAGCAGTTCATGGACTGACAGCAGGCTCGGCAGGATAGAGGCATGGAGTTGGCTGTCACGACAGCCGCAGCTCGACCAGTGGTGCAGCAGCAGAGGACACCAGGGATCGAGCAGTTTCAGAAGATGAGCCCCAGGGACTTCATGGGGACAGAGGGGATCCTATATGCCGACGAGTGGATCGAGCATATGGAGGAGATCTTCCGCTTGGCCAGGATTCCGGCAGACCTTCAGATCGAGGCCGCAGCTAGCCGGATGCGAGATCTTGCTCGCACCTGGTATCAGTCGGACCCCAGGGTGGGGGTACCAGGGCAGACTTGGGAGCAGTTCCGGGGCTTCTTCAAGAAGAAGTTCTTTCCAGATTCAGCAGTCAGAGCCTTGGAGACCCAATTTGAGAGCTTGGTCCAGGGGAGCCTCTCAGTTGAGGAGTATGTGGGAGAGTTTGGCCGTCTCGACAGGTTTGTTGAGGGTCTGAGCGAGACGGCGAAGGCCCAGAGGTTCCGGAAGGGTCTGGTCAAGGAGGTCAAGTCCCTGACCAAGGGGAACCGAGATGCTACATTTGAGGAGATTCTGACGGGGGCCCTGTTAGCTGAGGATGATCTTGAGCTTAGGCTCAAGAGAGGGAGAGACCCAGTTGGAGGCAGTAGCAGCAGCGGAGGCCAGGCCAAGAGGCCTCATTTTCAGCACCAGCAGCCCAGGCAGTTTCAGCCGCAGCCGATTCAGCAGAGGCCGTCTCATCAGCAGTAGTTCCAGCATCAGGCACCCAGGCAGACAGTCAGTTGCGCCTTCTGCAAGAAGCCAGGGCATGGATGGAATGAGTGCAGGAAGAGGCTCGGGAAGTGCCTTCTTTGCGGAGCAGCAGATCACCAGATGAGGGAGTGCCGCATAGCACGAGCAGCTCCGAGAGGTGGAGCCAGAGCTCCAGTGGGCCAGCAGCGGGGACCAGCCCTGCCGACGTAGCAGCAGAGGTTTGTCCAGCACCAGCAGCAGGCCAGGGGAGGCCAGCTGGGGCGAGCTTTCGCCATGGCAGCTGGAGATACAGAGGTGACCGGAGAGCTGATTGCAGGTTCGATTCTTCTCGACTCCAGTCCAGCTTTTGTATTGTTTGATTCGGGTGCATCGCATAGCTTCATTTCAGTATCTTTTACGATTAGACACGGTTTTATAGCTGAATCATTGCCTAGGACTTACAAGATCACGACCGGAGGTGGTATTATCCTCGTGAGTGATGTTTGTAAGGGTCGGAGAGTAGTTTTGGGAGGCCGTGAGTTGGAGGTGAGCCTGCTCGTAATGCCATTGCCGAACTACGATATAGTACTAGGCATGGATTGGTTGAGCAGGCACCACGCCAGCATCGATTGCAGAGGGGGTAGAGTTCTGTTCAGAGCGCCAGGGAAGCCAGAGTTCGAGTACTCCAGACGTCAGGCAGAGCAGAGCAGCGGAGTCTTCTGTGGAGTCTCGGTCGAGGAGCAGACGATTCCACACCCCTTGATAGCAGAGTACATAGATGTTTTCCTGGAGGAGTTGCCGGGACTGCCACCAGACAGAGACATAGAGTTCTCGATAGACTTGGTTCCAGGAGCGGAACCCATTTCTCAGCATGTCTATCGGGTGAACAACAGCGAGCTGGTGGAACTGAAGAAGCAGGTGGATGAGCTACAGGACAAGGGCTTCATCCGCTCGAGTTCGTCGCCATGGGGTGCACCAGTGTTGTTCGTGCCGAAGAAGGATGGGTCAGTACGCATGTGTATTGACTATAGGGCACTCAACAACCTCACGATCAAGAACAAATATCCACTGCCGCGGATCAACGATCTATTTGACCAGTTGAGCGGAGCTCGGGTATTCTCCAAGATTGATCTGAGGTCGGGATATCACCAGGTGAAGGTGAAGGGGGAGGATATTCCCAAGATCGCTTTCAGGACGCAGTATGGGCAGTTCGAGTTTTTGGTTATGCCGTTTGGGCTAACCAATGCACCAGCTGTGTTTATGAACCTTATGAACAAGGTGTTCCATCAGTATCTGGATCAGTTTGTAGTAGTATTTATTGATGATATCTTGATCTATTCCAAGACTGAGGAGGAGCACGAGGAGCATTTGAGGATAGTGCTGGAGGTTCTCAGAAAGGAGCAGCTTTATGGAAAACTCTCCAAGTGTGAGTTTTTCTTGGACCGGGTAGACTTCTTGGGGCACGTGGTGACTGGAGATGGTATCTCAGTTGACTCCAAGAAGATTGTAGCAGTTGAGGCATGGGCAGCGCCGACTTCAGTTGCAGAGATCAGGAGCTTCCTGGGGCTGGCAGGATATTACCGGAGATTTGTACAGGATTTCTTCCGGGTTGCAGAGCCGTTGATACGGTTGACCCGAAAGGATGCTGAGTATGTTTGGTCAGAGGAGTGTCAGGCGGCTTTCGATGAGTTGAAGAAGCGGCTTACGACAGCTCCGATTCTGACGTTGCCTTCAGGATCAGGTGGATTCACTATTTATAGTGATGCTTCAGGGAAGGGGCTGGGTTGTGTGTTGCAGCAGCACGGAAAGGTAATTGCCTATGCTTCCAGGCAGTTACGTCCCCATGAGAAGAATTACCCTACCCACGACCTGGAGCTGGCAGCAGTAATTTTTGCTTTGAAGCTGTGGAAGCATTATCTGTATGGTGAGCGGGTGGAGATCTTCACAGATCACAAGAGCCTTAAGTATGTGTTCACTCAGAAGGAGTTGAACATGAGGCAGCACAGATGGCTGGAGTTGATGAAGGATTTTGACATCCTACTTCAGTACCACCCAGTGAAGGCCAACGTGGTTGTCGATGCTTTGAGTAGGTATCCGACGGCCATGTGTTTGACCATGGATCGGCATTTGCTTGCCGACTTGGAGAGCCTTGGGATTGAGGTGATCGTGCCGGGAGTACAGATGTAGCTATGGGGGATGCAGATTCAGTCAGACTTGATGGATAAGATCAAGACGGCTCAGTTTCAGGATGTGGCTTTTCAGAGTATCAGAGAGCAGGTCAGTATGGGAGTGGGGGATCCTGAGTTCTCACTTGCAGAGGATGGTGCCCTAAGGCACGGTGCCAGGCTATGTGTGCCTAGCGGGGAGCTCAGAGAGCAGATTTTGCAAGAGGCCCACAGATCCCAGTACTCTATACACCCGGGTGCCAACAAGATGTACCGAGATCTGCAGGAGCATGTACGGTGGTCAGGAATGAAGCGGAAGGTGTCCCACTTCGTAGCGAGGAGCTTGGTCTGTCAGCAGGTCAAGGCGGAGAGACAGAGGCCTGGTGGATTGTTGCAGCCGCTGCCCATCCCCGAGTAGAAATGGGAGCATATCACGATGGACTTCGTATCAGGATTACCGCGTACTCCAGGAGGGAAAGATGCGATTTGGGTCATCGTGGACAGGTTGACCAAATCGGCCCACTTCTTGCCATTCAAGGTGGGTACGTCTACAGAGAGGCTGGCGGAGATGTATATGCGGCAGATAGTCAGGATCCACGGAGTTCCGGTCAGCATCGTCTCAGATCGGGATAGCCGTTTTACTTCCCATTTCTGGAGGAGTCTGCAGACCAGCTTGGGCACTCAGCTCAAGTTTAGTACTGCATACCACCACCAGACGGACGGACAGTCAGAACGGACTATTCAGACTCTCAAGGATATGCTGCGGACGTGCGTCCTGGACTTTGGAGGTTCCTGGAAGGATCATCTTCATTTGGTGGAGTTTGCCTATAACAATAGTTTCCAGGCCAGCATCGAGATGTCACCTTTCGAGGCTCTGTACGGGCGTAGGTGCCGTACACCCTTATCCTGGGATGATGTTGGTGAGCGAGCTTTGCTGGGGCCAGAGATGATTGTGGATGCGGCCGCGAAGGTGAAGCTTATCAGGGACAGACTTCGCGTGGCGCAGGACAGACATCGGCACTGGGCCGATAGCCACCGGAGACCCTTGGAGTTTGAGGTACAGATTAGAGTAGGATTAGATTTAGGTTGTTGTTTGTGATTTTGATCATGTTTGTTATATATTTTAATTGAGACCTTGCTTGTGATTAGGTCAGAGACCAGGTTTTCTTGAGGATATCTCCGACTCGTGGTACGATACGTTTTGGTGGAGGCGGAAAGCTTAGCCCGCGCTTCATCGGCCCTTTCGTTATCAGCGGAAGAGTCGGTGACGTGGCTTACAGGCTAGACTTGCCGCCTGCACTTGTGGGGGTCCACAACGTATTCCATGTATCACAGTTGAGACGGTACGTAGTTGATCCTAGCCATGTGCTCGATCATTCGGAGATTGAGGTGGGTCCTTCTCTCAGCTATCCAGAGCAGCCTGTGGAGATTCTGGATCGACGGGAAAAGGTTCTGAGGAACCAGGTGATACCCTTGGTACGCGTCGCATGGAGGCATCATTCTCCAGGAGAGTCTACCTGGGAGCAGGAGGATGAGACGCGCGAGCGGTACCCTTATCTTTTTGGACCTTGAGGTATACTTTCTATCCTTCTCATAAGTTGCGTTTTGCCTTTCAATTTCGAGGACGAAATTCTTTTAAGGAGGGTAGATTTGTCACTACCACATTTCTAGTGTAAGGGTATTTTTGTCATTTTTGGGGTAAATAAAATTTATTAGTATTAATTAGAAATTATGGGAATTTTTAGAAATAATTTTGGATTTATTTGGACTAGTTTGATTTTTGGCCAGTTTTGACTCATGTAGACCAACCTAGGAACTAACCATGGTTAGTTGGGCTTGGTTAGGTCAAGTGACCCTAGTCTAACCTAGTGTGACTCAAGTTAGTGGTTAGTGATTCATAGAACTAGAATTAGAAATTTAGAAATCATTTGATTTGGTGAATGGCTTGTGGTTTCACAAGTCATTATGTGACTTAGCTAGATTGGACTCAAACCTAGCTCAACCCTAACCCAAAGCCAAGTGGTCAGCCATCCCTAACTGAACCTAGGGATTCCCCCCTATTTAATCCCTCCTAGTTTTTAGGGCTAGCCTCTTTTAGGGTTCTAGCAAATTTCTAAGGAAGAAGGTGAGTTACATCTTTCAAAAATCATAAGAAATCTAATTTAATTTCTTTTTCCTACAAACAAATTCCATTAGAACCTAAATTCCTTCCTCTTGCTGCTGGAATTAATTGTTGTGCAGGAAGAAACAATTTGGACACTTTGTTGCTTGAGGAGCTCATTGCTTTTGGAGGCTTTTTCCACCCTTTGTGAATCAATAGGTAAATCTCTCAATAGTCCATTAAAATTTTGTCCAAATCCGTTTTAGGAAGGCCCTAGCCCTACCCCTACTGTAGGATAGCTTAAACCTAGGATTTGGATTCGTTTCGTGTCCGTATTGGACACGTATCAGCCTAGTATTCTAGGTGTTCGACCAAATGCCTCTGAGGATTCGATTTTGTTATTTTTAAATTCTGTTTGAATGGGTTTGTAGATCTAGGTGTGCTCTTTAATTTTCATGAAGGGACCTTGGTGTTTTTGTGTCCGTGTCGGGTGTAAAATGTATTGGACACGGTCGCGTGCACTGGGCTCGGGGCTGTCACCTTCCCCTGCTACCCGAGCCCAATAACTCACTGGCTAGGACACGAGGACACGTGATTTTCTCTGGACACCTTGGGGCAGTGTCTGTCATGACACCCCCCAAGTGGCATGACAGTTAGTGTCGTGTCGGACACGCACGATCATGTGCACGGGGCTTTGCCTAGGTTCGATTCTGTGTTTTTGTACGTCTGATACGTGTGTGCCATTCTTGACACAGGACACGTTGACCCAAACCAGGGTGACACAGACCTAGAGGGACTCTAGGCGAACCACCCTGCAAAAGGACTCGACCCAATTCGTGTCGTGTCGTGTGCACGACACGCATGCACACGTGCACGAGGATTGGGTCCTGATATTTTCCTGTGTGAATGTTTCTGTTGATTAAAGTTCTGATTAATGTTTAAATTGATGTTTAAATAAGTTAATTAGATTCTAAACATTTTGATTAATCTCTGTTATGATAGGATTTGCAATTTGTTAGGATGTTAAGGAGTTGTGGTTTCGAATTTGCAATATGGTTTGTGAAATCATGATACACATGTGACACAACACTTGTTCTTCACTGTTAAACCATTTATTCCATTCAATCTGTGTTTTTATTACTGTCTCATGATTTCCACAGGTTAATGGCCTGTGATAAAATAATTTACCTGTTGAAACGTGTGTGGGATTGTATAGTTTGGTTTGAGTTCATGTGGGAGTTCAGTGCATTGACTGTTCATGTAAACTATAGTGTTAATTTCATTCCAGTTATGATATCCCCTGTCACTTTAAGTTCTTGAATTCCTGAAATGTTAAGTCTGTGGTTAAAGAGGATGGGTTTGGGATTTATCATTCCAGTTAATAGGTTGGTTAATCCATTCACCACAGCATTTGTTTCCCTAATACAAAATCTGAGTTTTGGGTTTAAACTGAAAACTGATTTGGTATTAAATTGATATATATATGTGGACTGTAAATGGGTTAAGGGTTCACATTATGATTTTGAGTTAAATATTACATATTCATCAATGAACTGCCCTTTCTTCATTCCTTCCTGTTCTTCAAATATATGTATGCATTGCTGTTGGACTGTTCATAAGTCTGTATATGTAAAACCTGTTTATAGTTGTAGTTAACTGTCTTTGTTTAATCAAATCTGAGAACAAGAGAGTAAATTGTATATTGGGATTGATACATGACTGTTTTCCTGCACTTGAGCACACCTCACTGTTTCCTGCATACATGAACACACACATTCTCTTTTTCCACACACATAGGCACACTGTTTTGTTCCGTTTTCATCACCAATGTTTTCCTGTACTTAATACACTGTCCACACACATAATTCTTCATACACACACACAAGCCTATTTGTTTTCCTGTTGAACACTTTCACATTGTTTCCTGCACACTTGATTCCCTGTACACTGTTTCCTGCACATTAAATTAGTTCATATGCACACACTGTTATGGAAATTCCTGAGCACACATGCCACCCCCTCTCTTATTACACATGTATGTGTATAATGTATGTGAATTTCCATATATGAATATATATATATATATATATATATATATATATATATATATATATATATACAATGTAAAGTATGTAGATTAGGCTTATGTATATCTATGTAAAGTGTGATGCCTAATGTATGTATCTAATATATATAGATATCTTTACCTTCCTTGATTAGCTATGTGGTAGATTTCTCTAGCCTAGTGGTGTGTATTTTGTGGTGTCATGAATCGGTGTATAGTGAAATGTGATTGTTAAGATTTTCTAGACTAGCTAAGGCTTGTGATGACTAGTGCAGGCTTACTTAGCTTTGTTGGGCATAGTGCTAACTAGTATAGATTGGAATAGCCTAGTTAGACTTAACTAGACTTGGTTGACCTAGTTTGACTCTAGGGTTGACCAGAGTTGACCAAGAGTTGACTTTGGTCTAGATTGACTTAGAATCATATAGAATGCATAGTAGGACTCCATTTTGATATTCTGGACTTGTTGTGACTTGTGTTGTTCTGATTAGGAGCCAGACACCACTCCTTGGACAGTACGTTTCATACCGGACACTCAGTTACAGGCGAGTACATTCTCTGATCATTTCATATCCTGCTTAGAATTATTACCTGTAGTAGATTACTTTACTTATACTGTCACGTTGGTCACACGGATTGGTACTATATGGATCTCTACATGCGATGTTATCCCCCTCGGGAGCATCGGGTACATTGTGCTTGTGCGTTTCACTTACATCGTGTACTCCTGTGCTTTCTTTACATGTGCACTCCTGTGAATCTTGTACTCTCATGTTCACGGAGCCCCCATGTATACTATCATGTGCACCCTATATGGGCCCCCATGTGATATCTTATGCAATAACATAACCTGTATAGATCCTTGTGTATTGATTGGGGTACGGGGGAGTAAAATTGGGCATATGAATAATACACCAGTAGTTTCTTATCAGAATCTCATCCTTAGTGTCTTATCAGAATCTCCTATGCCATTTACATGTCCATATTGTACTCTGAATCACTAGTCACTGCTAGTTCTCTATGTATACTAGATATTTACATTACAGTTCTCTTCCTGTTTATATACCGTTTTTCTTTCAGTACTTGTATCTTACTTTACTGCATGTTTATATTTTCTAACCTGCTATGAATTGTTGAGATATACTGTGCTCGCTCCTGTCCTGACTGGACCTGTTGAAAATATTACAGAGGACGAGGAGGAGGGTTGCCTGGACACCTATTACGGTGCAGCCCTTGATGACACCTGTGAGCTGGACCCTGAGGAGGATCCAACAGTAGCTGAGGACCTTCCCCCGACTGCCTAGACTAGATAGTTAGGCTTTTATCTATGTAGTTGGATCATGTTTTAGTTAGACTCTATTTTGGAGATCAGTTTGTATATATTCTTTTATCTGAGACTTGTACTGCTGGGATTATCTTAGACTATTGTTTATCTATTTCATTTCCTTGAGTTCTATTCATATCGTGCTATATCTTCCTTAGTTGTGATTGAGTTTCTATTGCTATGTCACCCCCATTCGGGGAGTATAAACTGTTTAGATAATTACATTGCTAGATGTTGTGACCTAGGACAGCGTTCTACCGTCGACACTGCAACGTCGGCTGGGCGTATTCACGTCTCGTGCCCTTACTCTAGGGTGCGGGTCGTGACACGTTTTTAGTGGTGGCCCATACAGGTCTAGACTAGAAGTGTAGTGGTGCTCGAACTAGAGTATCACTGCAGCCTGCTATAGGATATAGGATATTAATTTTAAGATACTCAATCACTTTAGGAAAATTTCTTTTATTGCCATCTAAATCCTTTTGTCTGCTGATCCTTTGAATTATAATTGTCCGCCTTTGTTATTTCGCTTCTTTCTCAGAAATTGATACTCTTGTTTGTCTATCTTCAGGATGGTAGAGACTCGTTCGCAGCGTGCCGTCCATGATGATGCTATAGAGGGGACTACTACCTCTCAGCCAACACGGCGAGGCCAGGGGACTGCAGCTCTTGTCACCTCAGCTCGTGTTGAGACTTCGGCAGCCGCAGCAGGGACATGCATCTACCGACTGGGAGGCAGGACCCGGTCTATCCAGAGGATCCTTTCCAGCCACCACCGCCTCCAGGACATGTGGACGCAGCTCAGATGTTCGCATATTTTCAGCAGTTCATGGACCGACAGCAGGCTCGGCAGGATAGAGGCATGGAGTTGGATGTCACGACAGCCGCAGCTCGACCAGTGGTGCAGTAGCAGAGGACACCAGGGATCGAGCAGTTTCAGAAGATGAGCCCCAGGGACTTCATGGGGACAGAGGGGATCCTATATGCCGACGAGTGGATCGAGCATATGGAGGAGATCTTCCGCTTGGCCAGGATTCCGGCAGACCTTCAGATCGAGGCCGCAGCTAGCCGGATGCGAGATCTTGCTCGCACCTGGTATCAGTCGGAGGTTCTTCGGAGGGTCCATGTCAAGGATGGCTTTGGTCTTCTCGGGATCGACATGAAAGCCTTTCGCCGTGATAATGAAGTCCAAGAACTTTCTGCTAGAAACCCCAAGGAAGGATTTAGCAGGGTTCATCTTGAGTTGATGCGCTCACATGAGATCGAAGATTGTCTTTAGGTCTTGTAGGTGATCACCTTTAAGACGGCTCTTGACAGTGATATCATCAACATAGCACTCAACTGTTTTGCGTAGATGTTGATGGAAGATGGTACTCATAGCCCGTTGGTATGTAGCACCAGCATTCTTGAAGCCAAAGGGAATCACTATGTAGCAGAAAACTCCCTTCGGAGTCCTGAATGACGTGTGTTTTGTGTTATCGGGGAACGTTTTGATCTGGTTGTAGCCCGAGTACCCATCCATGAAAGACATGTGTTCGAAGCCACATGTATTGTCGATCATCACGTCAGTGATTGGAAGCGGGAATTCGTCCTTCGGGCAAGCAGTATTGAGATCCCTGAAGTCGATGCAGACTCATATCTTTCCATTCTTCTTGGTGACAGGGACGACATTGGCCACCCAATCCGGATGTTGCTCTTCACGGATGAATTCGCTGCTCAGGAGTTTGTTCACCTCCTGATCGATAGCGTTCATGATATTAGGACAAAAATGTCGTTATTGTTGCTTTACAGGCTTAGCATCAGGTAAGATGTTAAGTCTATGCATTGCGATCTAGGGATCAAGTCCCGACATATCTTCGTGATAGAACTGGGGATTCCCAGGACCCTTTCTTTGGGGTGCGTATTGATCGATATAAAGTTAAAAAGATCTAATACGTGTTCTAACCCTTCATAGGCGAAAATTAGGGTTCACGAATTATACATGCGGCGGAAAGGAGACAAGTAATTCATGGCAATCTCGAACGAACGACCCCATGATCTTCTGCACGTATTACTTTCTCGAGTTGGACGTCGTGTGGACGATGATCTCCCAACCTTTTCTTCTCCTTAGCTGCCCTTTCTTTCTCTCCTTACGTGAATCACAAATTTAGAAAAAAATTTGATTTCTGATCAGTAATCTGGCGGCTAGAGAATAGAGAATATATATAGGCTACGGCAGGGACCATGAGGAGAAATTAGGGTTAGGCCTCCTAACGGATCTGGATATCCTGTGTTCAGTCCGAACACACAATCCAGGCCCATTAACAATAGCTTGGTCCGCTAATGAGCTATTGTTGTACTACCTCCCTAATCCCAAATAATGTTTGTGGGCTCCTTTTATTATATGCTCGTTTGGCTTCCCATGTTAAGAAATCGTATGTCCGTCGATCAAATTAAGTTACTGACAACTATATTGATTCGACATCTTTTATCCTTAAGTAGTACCGCTCAACTTTATTTATCATGTCGGATATAATCCACCTGCAGGGTTTACATGACAATCCTTATGAGCTCCTTAAGGAGACATCATCAACCCGATGTATTGGGATATGGATTCCATTTATAATCAATAGCCCATCATACATACAATATTATTACCCAATTCATCGAGGTTGTTGATCCATAATGAATCTCACTCTTTTATGAGTCAAAGTAATGCACACTGTATATACATATTTGTTATTATATCTGGATTAAGAGCACAAGCATCCATAATAACAGAGGTGTTTGTTCTCTTATGTAGTCAGTACAAACAGAACAACCTCAAGTGGTCCTGTTCAATACGTACAAAGTGTACTAGTGTAAACCTATAGTCAAGATAGACTAATACCATATTACACTACAACCTTTCTAATAGATTGTCCAAGTCCATCTAGGTTGTGAACTATTTATATACTCCATAGGGAATTGATAATATGATCTTCTGTGTGACACCACACACCATATTATCTACAATGTAGAATATCAGACATTTGCATTAACACTTGCAACAAATACAATATGCAAATATTTGCCCATATGATTCTCATTCAAAATTTAAGGAAATAAGGTTACTACAAAAGTGATGCTTTTAGTATATAACCCTAACACTTCGTAGCTCCAAGCGAAGACGTCGATATATTCTTTGGCCAATCAGACCAAAGACTCCCGGTCTTTTCCCTTTAGACTCTTGCTGATGAAGATGGGTTTAGAAGGAGATCCATCCCTAATGTCTACTTGTTCGACCTCGTCTTCAGTTGGGGGCTCGCATAATTCAAAACGAGACTCCCACTGTGCTCCTAGGCGTTGAGCCCAGTATTCTTCCTCAAAGAATTCTAGCGTTTGGTCATCGCCTTCATCCTCTTGAGATTGTGCAGATGCCATGTTGACTGATAGCACCTTCCTGAGGATTGAGCCGATACTGGTATCGGAATCCCAAGTTGATGCTTCAGATGAATGAGAGTGTTCCATTTCTTCTGCCTCCGATCTCTCTGGAGTAGTCGGCGACGTGACATAGCCTACCCCCCGTCGAGTACGACGATAGTAGTCCTGCGGCTTTCCTTTAGGTGTTGGAAGCCGGAGGGGAAGACGCCGGCCTTTGCCATAGTTCAGGCCTTTGTTGCTTTTCAGATCGTCATCCATCTTTTGGATGAGATACTTTGCCTTGTTCGTGTACCGATAGACTTGTATTCTGCCGGTATCTGATTTTGGCTCGAGTGACAGAAGGTCTTGATGACGCTCGACTTTGCCGAAGATGATGGATTCTTTATCCCGATTCCGTGATAGGACTATAAAACAGACTCCTTGGGACGGGACTACTCGATTTACATGATTGACGGTCGTTATTTGTGTTTGCAACGACCGTAGAGCATTATCTAGCGTATACATGGCATTCCAATATGGAAGACTATAATAATTGAAAGACACCCTATTATTGATAAAATATGAGATTTTGTCCTGCGGGATTACATTATCAAGAGAAGGTGCATCTATATCAGCAGATATGTACTCTCCTAACTCTTCATCTGTGAGCACTGGCTGGTTCGGAAGAGTTCATCACCGATTTGACCTTGGGATTCGAGAGGGCTATGTGGGCCTTCTCTTGCAGCTTGGATGATTGCGGAGGCTTGCCTTTAAGATGCACCTTCAGGGGTGCCCCCACTGTGCCTTCGACGACAGGTGCCTTCCCCTGTAGTTCTGCCATAAGGGGAGCCGACGTTTGAGGAGGTTTTTCCTTGAGCCGTATCTTAAAAGGAGCTTCAGTAGGTGCTCTACCTAGAGAAGTTGGTGCTTTTCTAGGTAGTTTGAGGGTCATGGGAGGCAGCAACTGAGGCGGTTTTCCTTTGAGTCGAATCTTCAAAGGAGCATCGGTAATCATCTCTGGCTCCATGTCCGGCTCTGCCATTGTTTCAGCTTCGTCATGAGCATCGTTGGCTTCCCCTTCATCGAGCGACTTATATAAGCTAGCGTCGGTGAAGTAGGCTTCGACCCCCTTGAAAGGGTCAATGTTCGCGAACTCTGTCCGGATGATGTCGTTGGTGGATACGTACTTCCTACATTGGTGGAGTGTAGATGGCACCACCATGTACTCATGCAGCCACGGGCGAACCAGCAAGAGGTTGTAGTTAACGTCGGCGTCTACGACATAGCAAGTCACCTCGGTTCGGAGATTACCGATATAGCATTTCAGCCGTATTTTGCCAAGCATTTCACTTTTGCTAGCATTGAAACCGTTGATTGTAGTGTTGGAAGGCGCCAGACGGTACATCGGGATCCCCAGTGTTGACAGCAGAGTCCTAGGGATGATTCTGAGGGAAGACCCCGGATCAATCTGAATTCGCTTTACCTTGACAGAAACCACATACCCTGTGTAATACAGTAGCCTGTTGTGCCGGTTGTGCTTGAGCAGCATGTCTTGTTGGGTGAAGGCTATGTTGGGAATGACCTCATCCGCACAATGGCAGTGCGCACATGTGGTCTGGAGATCCTCAGGCTGCTTGACCTGACTGATGAAGGACTCAGCATCCTTCAAGGTTTCACAGAGAGCTTCGCGGGTGTCTTTGGAAAGACGAAGAAGCTCGTACAGAGATAGACGGGCAGGAGTACCGGCAAGTTGTGCCCGTATGTCAAAGTTGTGGGGCTAGGCCAGCCCCGAAGCATTTTCCCTTCGCAAAGGCCTGTCGAAATGGTCCTCTACGTGCTTTTGTTTATTGGCTACTGGAGGTCTGGATGGGCCTTCTTCTTGGGCAGCAGGGGCAGTGCAGGGAGGCACTACCTCGATGGCAGCTTCGTCGGGTTGCGTGTTCTGCTGTGAACATGTTTGTACAGGAAGTGCCTCTTCTACGGAGGAGGAGACCATGCGGCAAGACTTGATCTTCTTGCCCTTAGCTTTGGAGGTAGAGCGTACCCCCGATTGGGTAACTTCGAAGACGAGATCCGGGTGAACCCATAAGATCTCTTCCTGAGATGTGGTGAGTGGGATAAGTCGACTCACGTTGTCACGAGTAGGTGGTAGGTTGACCACCTCCATTGTCGCCTTTGGGATGGGGACGACGCCATCTTGTGTTATGGTTAGCGGCATGGTGCCGAATTGGAGCGACACCAGGTTATCCGAGACTGTCTTCTCCTCGTAATCAACGAAGATGACATTCGCATTGATCATACGCTGGATGTAGTTCTTGAGGACGTAGCAGTCCTGAGTTGGATGTCCTACAAACCGATGGTAGTGACAGTACCTCGGATTGTCAACTCTCCCAACCTCGTCGGGACACTTCGGGTCCGGCAATTTGATCTTATCACCCTGTTTCAGCATCTCGAAGAGTTGCAAGGTGTCTTCATCGTTGAAGGAATAGACCTCATTTGGCCTCGGCGCAAGTGGAGGCTTCTGAGTAGGTGCTTGTGCGCCTTTGGAGGCATTGACAGTCAAGCGGTCGATGGAGTGTTTTGTTTCAAGCGGAGGTCGTTTCGGATAATTTTTCTCGTCGTTTTTGTTCTTCAGGAGTCTGTAATGGAGTGTTTTGTTTCAAGCGATTGTGGTGTTCCAATTCTAATCGGTGAGAAGTCTTTGAGGAGTCGATGTACTTCCTTATTCCATTAGTGGAGTTTTTATGGTTGGATTCCGATTATCCCATGTTTTTTATGCAAAAAAAAAAAAAAAAAAATTCGTCAAAAAATGTTGTTTCTGCCTTGTTTGGTTCTCGTGTGTTTTGACTATTTTATTTATGCATTTTATTTTGATTCTCTTGCAGCCTTTCTGATTTGGAAAAACGGTTTTCATGTTTGGTTTCCAACATATTTAGTGGTTATGAACTCAAAACAACCTTCATACATCCAATATTCTAAAAAAACAATTGATGATGTTCACCAACCTCATTTATTACTTCATCCTAGAGAATTTTGACTTCCATGTTGTGAGGATGATAAAATGAGTAAAATCTGCAACCATACTTCACCTTACCCATGGGGAGACCCTACCATTTGGCAGTCCCCTAGTTCTGGACAAGCAAAGGGAGTACCTATCCATCTGTCTTTCTTGAACCCCCACGGCTAGTTTTAGACAAGAGAAGCCAACATCCAAGCACATACAAACGACTGGAGGATCACTTCACATCACATGCGTCTTGGATCTATTTGTGAAGAACACATGATGCATAGTAATGCTACGAAATATTTATATGAGAAAAAGCAAATGATTGGAAATTGTAGTTTCCATTTATGATGACGATGGCTTATTATATAATGTGTAACAATGGTTGGACGACGGAGAGAATTTAGAGCACAATCTACATTCGGTTGACCCAAGAATTTCTCGGGACAAAAACGTTGAGATGACAGGATGGAAGGTCTGAAAATAGATATTATTGATTAGCTTCATCGTTTTTATTCAAAAGATATTCACACATGCTCCTCCTAAAAAAAAAGAAAAGAAAAGGCAAGCTAAGTGGTGGGTGGATAAAAATTTAGAATGTTGGAATTATTCAATAATATGGACCACACATGTAAAATTAATTGTGTTGGACTATCTAAATAATTAAGCCAAATTAAAGTGGTCTATTTAGAAAATTGGCTTAAGGGTATAATTGTCATGAAATTAATGTGTAGATACCGGAGATAAATCTAATTTGATGATGGGCCAAATTAGAAATATCAAAACATATATATATGTGTGTGTGTGTGTGTGTGTGTGTGCGTGTGTGTGTGTGTGTGTGTGTGTGTGTGTGTGTGTGTGTGTGTGTATTCATTAGAGTTATGGTCCCCAACTTATACGGTCACCAAAAGCGAGGTTTTCTCTTTTTCTCTTCTGTATCCCCATCAACAGAAAGAGAGGGACAAAGGATTGGGATTTTTTTTGTCATTAAGGATCGTAACAAGTTGGAAGATCGAACCCGATTAAAGGACGACCGCATCAAGATCCATCAAGCCTAGCAATGGATTCAGGTACGCTTCCGCAATTTAATTTATATTCTTTATCTCATGAATTGACATGGTACAATAAATCTCTAACAAGTGGTATCAGAGCCTACCTGTTTGATTTATGTGATCGAAATTTCGTAATCATTTTTTGTTTTTTTTGTAACCCTAGATCGTTCCATCTAATTTAATTTAGGGTTCTGATTGTTCGATCTAATTTTCAACGACATTCCAACTTAGTCGTTATATATCATATGATTTATTGGCATTAGGAAGCCTAATGAAGCTAAGTTCATATTATCCATCGAATTGAAATATTGTGCTAGTATGGATTCGTGTAGTATTTGTAATCGACTATGTGAAATAATCCATGCTGGATTGCTATCATTGAATTCGATGGGTTGCAATGGTGTTTTCGTTTGAAATTCACCCAAGTATTTGTGCACGACCTTTTGGACCAGAACCTTAATCTGGCGCCTTGGACCATTTCACATGGACCTTGATTGAATGCTTCTACAATTTTTTTTAAGTAAATATATTCTCTGATATAGGCAATAGACAATCTCGTTTGATAAAGATAGATAATAATGATTGTCTATTCATTTGGTTGGCCATTATCAAATAATGTTTAATTTTGGTTATACAATCAAAAGTAATTTTATATCTTCTGTTTTGTTGACTATGGTAAAGTTTGTTTTTTTTGTTGTTGTTGTGTTTACTCAACTGGGTACATCTTCGACTAATTTTGCTTTGGTTTGCATCTCAAATTCAATTTTTTATATTATAAAAAAAGAATCAATGTTAGGCTAAAGATGTACATAATTCTATGGTAAATAATTTTTTAGCAAATTCATCAAGTCTTTATTTTGAGGAGGAATTTTCATAAGTGAAACGCTTTCGGTTGGAGTATAGCAAACTGGAATTGTTATCGTGTCTTTATTTTGTCTTGGTTTGACAAATATCATTATTGGTTACATTATGACAAACTGGAAATGACGTTTCAGGATATTTGTGTTGCTATCGCTTCTTCTTCCTTTTTTTGATATGGTTGAGCAAAGAGATAATGACTATTCATTTTGCTAACACCATCTTTTGGCTAATTTTGGTTATGATTAAAGAAGATATCTTCTGACATATTTACATGATCCAGTTTACAGAAAAAGTTAGAATTTTGTCTTCGGTAGATTATTACATGAATTTTGTTAAGGTGATAATACTAAATTTGGTCAAATTAAAATTCATGTTTTAAATCATGCAAAAGATTTACTTGTTTATCATGTAGTAGATAAATTTTGGTATAATCTTTATGGATTATTTGATAAAATCTTTTGATGCATATATTCAGTACAATCTAATATGTTGATTATTGATTATTTAAATTT
The DNA here is from genome assembly GCA_029216955.1 of Iris pallida. NCBI lineage: Eukaryota > Viridiplantae > Streptophyta > Magnoliopsida > Asparagales > Iridaceae > Iris > Iris pallida. The sequence continues at coordinate 19,324,649 of JANAVB010025794.1, forward strand.
AAATATGCATGTACATAAGATTTTGGACATGATTCAGTTTTGTAAAATTTAGTCAACATTCAAATTTTTGGTATCTTTTGTGACTAGCAATAGTCGTCTAATATTCTAAATAGACTCATTGAAACAAGAAGTCGCCAATGTGACCTCTCTTGTGTAGATGGTCTATGAGGGATGTTGGATATTCGTGTGTGTAGATTCATTCGAGTATTAACCGGCCAAAAGGAAGGTTAATACTTTGCCGAATTGCACACATACTTGTGGTGATAAATGTGTGACAATTATAAGATTTACATGTGAATAATAACCCGATCCAAAGATAGGCTTATTATTTGACATGACTTATTGTCAATGTTTGACCAATACACCAATAGTACCACTTGCAGTTAATATCACTGTCCAAAGGCTTGATATTAATGATGTACTAGGTATCTTGAGATGGGGTTCACCATTATTTGAATAAACTTGACTATATTTTATTCTTTGGTTATTAATTAGAGCATATCTGTTTTGTTATTTTGTTCTCTTTATAGTTAATGTTGCTACAATATCTGCCAATAAGAATTCAATTTTCATGTTTAATGGGATAAACTTTAAGCGCAAAAAGAAAAAGAATACAATAGCTGCTAAAGAAATCAACTCAAAAGAAACAACAATATAAAACTAAAGGTTGTTTCTTTTGTGACAAGTCGGGACACATAAAGAAGAAATGTACAAAGTACCATGTACGACATATAAGGAAAAGTATATTTCTAAATTTGGTCTCTTCTGAGGTTAATTTAGCTTTAGTACCAAGAAAATTATGGTAGTTATTTTCTGGTATGGTTGGACTACCTACATTAATGTTCTAGGCAAGGTTGCCTGAGTTACCGAAAGTCAATTGATGGTGAAAGATACATCTATGTGGGTGACGGCAATTTTGTAGAAATGGAAGAAGTAGTACATTTTAGGTTATTATTAGGAACTGATTATTATTTGGATTTGATAGACACTTTTATTGTACCATCTTTTAGATGAAATTCAATTTTGGTTTCCTTATTGGACAAATCTGGTTATCATTGTTCATTTGGAAACAATAGGTTTAGTCTATCTTCAAATTCAAATATTATTGGTAACGGTTCCCTTAAGGTTTATAATAGCCTATATTCAGTTGAAATTATTGCATCTTATAATAAAACCTTACAAGTGAAGTCATATGGTACTAAATGCAAAATTAACAATATTTTTTGTAGCCTCATTATGACATAAGCGATTAGGTCACAACTCTAGAAATAGAGTTGAATGATTTGTGTCCGATGAGATTTGGATTCCATCGACTTTATAGACTTTAATGTTTATATTGAATGTGTAATGGAAAGACGGACCAAAGTTAAATTATAAGCAACTACTTTATTGATTATGCTACAGATCAAGGGGTTGATAATTATACAATCCCATACTAAGAATTTTTTTGAGACGAGAAGTATATTATTTTTTGAGGATATTGAGTTTGGGGAAGAAATAAAGTCAGGATCATTGTCTTTGAGAAGGAATCAATTATGATTCCTACTATCACTTTTGACGATGTGCAGGATTATATACATGTCATTGATCAAGAAGTGAATTCGGAGCCTCAATAGGACAATGTCGAATTACCTTTATAAGTCGTTGTTGAGATACCTTAACAACGATAATATAGTAGCACCCCATTCAAGACAAGGTAATTATTCCTAAGGAACAAACTCAACAACCTCAAGAACTGGTAATATTAAGATAGTCCACCAGAGAAAGGAGAAATATAATTTAGGATAATATTGTCATATTTCTCTAGGAACGTGAGGAAGATTGTGGATACTGGAAGATGATACAATCAACTTCCGACATGCCATGGTAAGTTTCAGTTCTCAAAGTGGATTGATACAATAAATAAGGAGTATAAGTCCATACAAGACAATAAAGTTTAAGAACTTGTCCCATTACCAAAAGGTATTAAGTCCATTGGTTGCAAATGGACATTTAAAACCAAGAAGGATTCGAAAGGTAATATGGAGAGGTATAAAGTACGTCTTGTAGCTAGTGGCTTTACTCAAAAGTTAGGGATTGATTTTAAAGTGACTTTCTTTCCAGTTTCTTCGAAAGATACTTTTAAAATAATCAATAGCACTTGTTGCACGTTTTGATCTTGAGTTACATCAAATGGATGTCAAAACGACATTTCTCAATGGTAACATTGATGAAACACACTACTAGAATGAATCATATTAACGACGTCCAAAAATATCGCTAATAAGTAAAAATACGTCACTAAATTAATTTAGCGATGCAATTAGCGACGGAATAAGCAGTTCGCCGAAAAGCTAGTCGCAGATCAAAAGTTCGTCGCCAATCGTCGTTGTTGCGACGAATAGTCTATGACGCTAAAATGTCGCAAACTTAGCGACGTTCGACAACATCTATAGTACGTCGCCATTTAGCGACGTATATAGCGACGTCTATTCGTCACATGTGGTGACATGGCAAGGTTTGCCATATCAGCATGCTGGGCGACGTTTAGCGATGGCCCGTCGCAGTTAGCAACTTCCAGATACATATTTGCAATGTACTTCCGCATCGCAAATCCATCGCCAAACGTCGTAATCCGTCGCTAACATGCTGGAAAATTAAAAAAATAAAATACAGTTTTTAAATCCTGCACATTGTACTTTATATACAGTTTAAACAAAAATCCTGCACTTTATATACAGTTTAAATACTAATCCTGCACACTGCACTTTATATTCAAATCCTGCACACTGCACACTACACTTTATATTCAAATTCTGCACACTACACTTTACATTCAAATCCTGCACACTGCACTTTACACTTTATACTGCACTTTATATCATCACAAACATCATCACAGATACATCATAGGGCCAATACATACAACTCATAACAAACATCATCACAGACACACATCCCGCGTCACAAACATAAATATATTCAAATCTTGCATACTACACTTCACATACATACATCATCACAAACATCCAATAGAGTCAAATAAAAATGGAAGATGATAAAAAGACTCCCACCAAGGGTATAAACAAAAGTGTACCAATAAATAATTTGCCCATAGGGCCAATACATACAACTCATAAAAAAAAATAAAATCACTGAGGACCCCTGCTGCGCATCTGAGATAGCATGTACTCATACTGCTTCTGTGTGAGCTGCACCGTAGGGGCAGTAGGAGGCAGTGCAATGTCTACAGTCGGCGCCGTCGATAGACCGGAAGGACGTATCTGCTCCAGCTCTCGCAGTCGCTCAGCATGCGCAGCAAAGGTACTCACTATCCTCTGAGTACTCTCCTCAATGTCAGGTAATGATAGCACTGCCACGTCAGCATAGCGCGCTTGGGTGGTAGCGCAGTTCAGCTCGCGCGTTTGAATTTTAGCGCAATCTGCCTCCTGCGCAGTCCATTTGAAGAGTGCGCACTTTAATTTCCTCTGCTTATTTGATAAATGCAACTTGATTTTTAGAACCTACACGTACGTGTTAGCGCCTACTTCCCATAACTGATTCAACTTATCTATCAAAGGCTGTAAGTACACATCAATGTTCCTCTTGGGATTGTTTGGACCAGAAATTATAACGATTAGAAACATGTACTGAGTCTTCATGCACATCCAAGGCGGTTGGTTATACGGAGTGACAATCACAGGCCAGCACGAATACTGGGATCCCGAAAGACTAAAAGGAGTAAAACCATCAGGTGATAGCCCCAATATGATATTACGCAAATTTAAAGCAAAATCAGGATACACTCGATCAAATTGCTTCTACGCTTCTCCATCGGATGGATGATCCAACACTCCTTCAATCTGTTTTCGTATGTGCCAACTCATATTTTCGGCCGTCTCTTTCACCATAATCTTTGCAACCATGGCGTTAAAGGCAAGTAGTACATTGAATCGGTCGGTCTTCTTGTACCGATAGACCTTCCTGTACTAGTTGTCTTATAGCGATCATCACCACAAAATCTGTACACATCTGCGTCCTTATCGTCTTTGTAGTACAGCATGCACCCATTTTGAAAAGAATCGATTTTCTCATATCCCATCCAGAGCGATCTCACCATCCTCTTAGACTGATAGAAGCCTTTATGTAACTTAGCACCCGCCGACAAGATCTCTATAATCAACTCCAACACTCGGTTGTAGCAATCTTTCGACATGTTAAAATCTGACTTAATGCTCAACAGTCTTGTAACCACCTCCAACGGTGAATGATCCTCACAACCAGGATACAATGGAGTCCTTACATTCTCCAGCAACTCCATGAACTTTACAGCATCGATATTCGGTGCCTCCTCAGCTGCATCATTAACGAAACTAGGCCCCGCAGTGTCGAAAACCATGTTCATATATCCATCGTCGTATGCATGATTATCTGAAACCAAATTAGGTCCCGCATGCATATACGGCTCAACATAAGGCTCCGGCTCTGATGCTAAAGACACAAGTTCTTTGTGTGCGGTCTACTGATAGTAATTAGGTGTAAAACCCTTGTAGTACAATAATATGTCACTTCCACTTCTGGATAATATTTCACGTTATGATATTTCACACACGGACACTTAATTTTGGTGCCGTCCATGTACTGAGGGAACGCCTTAGCAAACTTAAGGAACGGCTCTACTCCCGCTATGTATTCATCCCGTACACCACACATATCATCAGGACGACGATTGTACATCCATGAACGATTTCACAAGTAGTAATTCATATCCTTTTGAAAATAATTCTGCAAAGATGGATACACATGTTCAGCGCAGTAACTAGTCAAACTGGGTAAAGTTGAGTTGACTAAGTCAATATCTTAGACAAACTAGTCAAACTGGGTGAAGTTGATTAAGTCTAGGCAATTATCCTTCACTAAACATAGACATGGAACAAACACCGATATTTGCAGTGTCCGAACTTCCTAGTATATATTATAGTAGAGAGACATGGTAACCGTTTGTAGGGGTGCAACTCGGGCGGATTAGGTCGGGCTTGAGGTCAACCCGAGCCCAACCAGATGAATCATAAGCCTAATTCGAGCCCAAGCCCGGCCCGACCTCGGGTTCAACATATGAAGCCCAAGACCAAGCCCGGAGATCGGGTTGAACTCGGGTTGGGTCGGGTCCATCGGGTAATGTTGACCAACTGTTGACTTTCAGTCAACTGGTCAAATCTGGCACGGGACCCACCTTTTCTTCCATTCTCTCTTTCCTTCATCCTCCTTATTTAATACCTTTTACGTCAATCTATTCCATGTTTATTACCCACCTCCTCCTTTGATCTTCCCCATATCTCAACTTCCCATCATCATTAACTACCCATCTCTTCCACTTCCCCCATTTACTCCTCCTTTATCTCCATCATCATTTCCAACCGACCCTTTCCCCTTCCCAAAAATCTATAACCGTTCTTCTTTCCATCTTCCCCTTAAAATCCCTACTTTCTTCTTCCTTTTTCCTCCACTATCATCCTCTCAAAACCCTACTTCCCTCTTTACCTATCTTCTTCTCCAAATGGCCGCCCCCAAGCGTGCTTGTTCCTCCTCCGTCGCGTCGAATCTATTCACCCCGGTGGCTCTTCCACATGGATTTGACCAGCGGGTGTTCACGTCCTCCTTGGCTGCCGATTCATGGTTCCAACACTTCGTGCACCATAATGTATTCAAAGGATGCACCGTTAACTGAAATCTCTTCCCCGGCCATCGTTCTCTCTTCGACGAGGTCGGTCTTTCTTCCCTCCTTCGGCGTCAAGTTCCCGTCTACCGCGCCGCCGTGCGTCTTTTCTACTGCAACATGATCCTTGATGTCGAAAATGGCGCCATTGAGACAATGGTTAATGAACGCCATTTCCGCCTGACGGCTCGTGACATCGCCAGCATCCTCGGCGTCCCGGACCGAGGCGAGGCTCTTTCGGCCCTAGCTGCTCTTCACTCTTCGGCGTCGGTCTCTTTTGACGAGTTCTGTGCCATTATTTGCAAAGGCCCTAACCCACCTACTATCCCTGCTCTTTCTGCTCAACTGGAGCCGTTTTACTACGAGCTCTATAGGATTGTGTGCCATACACTCTATCCTAAGGGCGGAAACTATGACGCCATCACCGGCGATGCCTTGGTATGTATGCACTACCTGTATTCCCGAAAGTCTTGGTCCTTCTCCAAGACTCTCCTTAATTCCTTCTTCGGCGTCATGCCCGCGGGGAAGCAGAATCTGTACTATGGCTCGTTCATCACTCTGATCTTGGAGGCCAAGCAAGTCGATCTCTCCCTCCGCTACTCGGACGGTGCACCTTCATTTCTTGCTGTTTCTCGCTCCCTCGGTGGTGCCTCCACATCTCATGCCTCCTCCTCCCAAGAGCCGCCGGCTTCTGCTCCTGTTGCACCCGCCTCTACTTCTCCTGCCTCGGGCCGCTATATGCCGCTGACACAGTAGCATTTCGACATGCGGATGGCTCAGGCCGAGGAGCAGATGCAGGTATACACTCATAGCTTGGGCACCCTCATCCAGTCTCGCTTCCATGACCAGGCATACTTTCTTCAGCGCACCCTTCAGGAACGGGATGCTTTTCTAGATCTGAACCTTCAGGATCCATTATACCAAGCACCCCGCTTCTCCGATCCCAATGCCTACGGGTTTATGTACCCAGACGGCATTGATCCCTTTGGCGCTTTCCACCAGGCTTAGGAGGGTGGGGGTGATCCGGCTGATGAGTAGGGGTTGCTTCCTTGGGTTAATGATTTCGAATATTTGGTTGTCTTCTTTTGTTGTTTGGTTGTCTTTTTTTTAAGTCTTTTGCGGTCCTTCGAGGACCAGTGTTTGGTTGCTTCTAGTAGTTTGCAGTCCTACGGGGACTTTATATTGGTCTTTTTTATTGTCTTGATAAACTCTCGTCGATGAGAGTTTTTACTATGTCTTATGTAGTATGGGTGTCCTGTATGTATCACTGTTTCAACTTTTATCTATATAACATGCGTTTATCTATGTTACTATGTTTCTCATTCATGCTAAATTCTTTTATTTCCATCTTTGACTAAGTGACAAAGCGGAAGAAAACGTATTGAAGGGGAGTTGTCTACCTACGGGGGAGTTACTCCTTGAAGATGCTATCTCTCTATTTTATCAATTATCAAAATGGGGGAGATTGTTGGCACATTTTATTTTGATATATTAATAGTATCTTCGTAGTTTAGTTTTCTGTGTCTTCAGATTCATATCTTCTCAGAAGCTCTACTACATGAAGTCTATCTGTTCAAGTGCTACCATCCTTTGCATTGAAGACTGAAGCAGATACCGGCGCTCCTTGCATAGACGGCTTCCTACACTGCTTAAAGATTTCGAGTCTGTACAAGGTCTAGGTATATCTGTAAACACTTATGGTTGGATGACAAACTAAAAGCTTTAAGTCAAAAATCAATATCTTATAGAACGGCATACCGGTGGTATGCTCCGGCATACCGACGGTATACCATTTTTATCGTCCACAAACTTTCTGTGAGAAATTTTTGGCATACCGACGGTATGCTCCGGCATACCGGCGGTATACGTTCTGTGACAAACGTCGGAATACCGACGGTATGCTCCGGCATACCGGCGGTATACCATTTTGTTTGCCTCAACAACGTTCTGTGACAAACGTCGAAATACCGACGGTATACTCCGGTATACCGACGGTATACCGTTTTGTGAGCTATAAAACTTTCTGTGACAAACTTCGGCATACCGACGGTATGCTCCGGCATACCGACGGTATACCGTTTTATTTATTACAAAAAGGTTCTGTGACATACAACGGTATACCGACGGCATACCGCGGCATACCGGCTTATGAAATTTGATTTTTGAATGTCATAGACTGCATTAATGGCAGCATTAAATGCTCCCAACGGATATTAATATGACCGTTACTGTTCGACCGGTATACCGACGGTATGCCGCTGTATACCGACGGTATGCCGGTCTGGCTGTATTCAGGAGCATTAAATGTCACCTACTCTTGGTTTCTCTTACTACAACAAAAAACCCTTTTAATAACGCTCGATAAGACGTATTTATGACGCCTGATACCTAAGCGTTATCAAAGTTCGAAATACCTTTATTTCTATGACGGTTTTTACTATTTCTGGACTTTTTATGACGTTTATAAAACAAAGCGTCATTAATTGTTTAGAGCGGTGGCAAACTTGTAATTAATAAACTTCCAACAAAACCCTTCACACCCGATCATTTTTAGATCTTCCCTCCTCCCCCTCTTCCCTCCTCTCCCTGAACCCTAAAATTTTCCAAACCCCTTTCAATTTCTTGCTCATTTCCATCTCCATGAACCCTAAAATTTTCCTAAACTCTAATATTCTCCTTCTCCTCCTTCTTTTAACCTCCTACAAACCCTAAACCTAGCCCCAACGCCCCCTCCGACAAACCCTAACCCTAACCTTAGCTCCGCCGGACGACGACGACGAAGGTTCCAGAGCTTCCATCTCGGCCGTAGGAGCGTAACCGTAACCCTAACGACGACGAAGGTTCCAGATCCAGAGGTTCCAGAGCTTCCATCTGTATTGGTTTTCTATCGTGGCTTATGGTGGAGGGGTGCGCAGCACGAACGACCGCCGTCGTCGCAGAGCTCCGGCACCTCGTACCGGTCCTCTCTTTTCGTGGCGGCGGGGATGTGAAGTACTCTCTGAGGAGCTACACCGTCGAGGAGCCCAGCGACGCCACGGGGGGTTTCGGCGAAGACGCCAGGCTGGGCCCGTCGGTCCACAGGGGGACGATCGGCGGCAGGAAGGTGGTGGTGGAGAAGAGGGCCGGCCGCGACGACACCAGGTGAATCTTGAAAGGAGATAGGTACTGATTCGACGCTCAATCTTTGCATAAATATGTACTGGGATCGGTAAATAAATTTCTCTTCACTGAATCAATAGGAAGAAAATCAAATTTAGTCTCTATTAATACTTTTCTCCTGGCCTCTATTATTATATAGATTGTGCATAACAAGAGTACTGCATCAGTTTTGTGCTTAACTACTGTCAAGAACGAGGATAAATTAGAATTCAGCAAGAGCTTGGAAGCTATTAAGGTAAAAAAAAAACAAGAACTTATTTGCTAGGTTCTGCATTCTGTATTTCTATTTGGGTTTTAAGTCATGGTATGTGGATATATGGTCAAGGGATAACCTGAGCCCTATTGTTATTGTTAGTTGATAATACTTTTAGTGGTCTGGTCGAGCCACAAACTGTTGTAAGTTTCCAACTATAAGTCTGTTCAAGACACAAGCTGTCGTAAGTTTTCAACTCAGTCTGTTCAAGCCACAAACTGTCGTAAGGTTTCAGTACCAGTTTGCAGCAAACACTCTGTTTCAAATATATGATGAAACTGGCTCTGAAACTTGAAATCCCTTAACCCTGAGCACTTTCTATTTGATGTTTGTTTCATCCTACCACCCTCCAACTTTTTGCTTTATTTTTACGATAACTGGATTCCTCTTTTTTCTTCGAGGTCTTCGCATCAACCTTTATCCACTACTTAGGCTAGAAAGTTCAGTTTCTCCCTGAACATCATCATATTAATCATGCAATTGAGAGTGCCCACCATGTATTGCTGCGCTTTTACAGGCAGTTGTCCTCTCCTCAACACTTATTTCCTAATTTACCTTATTCGTTCATGGACATCCATGAATTTCAAAGAACATGTTGCACAATTCTGTATTGAACACTCAAATACCCAAGTTGATTACTTCTAAGTCAAGCTTCAGGTAAAAATTATCGCTATATGTAATCTATTCACAGGATAACACTTTTCAGACTAAACTAAGTGATCAGTTGTAGTCGCAGCAGGTAGCTATCCCGAAAACTTCTACTAGCAAGATTTCTTCCATTTCACTCTGAGTTTTCTTTTCAATAAAGTATTAGTAGTCTTTTTTTATAGAAAGTAAATGTGCTTTAATGCCCTCTCATCAAGTCGTTCTGTATGTTTTGTTGCCTCGATTTATGAGTGACAGGATAATAAATGATACTCTATTGCCAGTGTTAATTGTTTCATGTGCTCCAGGTAAGAAAATCCCATCCGTTCTGTTCTTTTATTGCATTTGCATGTGAAATAGTTCATCCCAAGAGCTGATTAAAGGAATTTTCTTACATATGTTAAGATGACATCTGGACATTGAAGTGAATAATGTCCAGGCTATTCTTGGAATTTGATTAGTTCAGGCTATTCTTTATATCCTTCAAATCTTGTGTTGCATTTCAGGTGAAAATGCTTCCTTACATGAACATGTAGACGTCATAGTTACTGCTCAGATGACAGGTTATTATTTGTGAACTTGTTACTTTTCTGTATTGGAGTTGCTCTTCTATCATTTCTATGCATACATGGATGGTTTGCATACACAGTTTTGTAGTTGTCCTACTAGGCTTGTTGAGCATGAGTTACAACTTATGAGAGCATATTCTGCAATATGTTGTTGGAGCTGGAAATTTATCTTCATTCTAAATTTGGAATATACCTTCTGGTTTTACATTCACGAGATATATCAGAGTGAGGCAAACACGAGTAAGGACCGGGTAAGGAGTCTCGAGTCAAAAAGCCAATAACCAAGAAAAAGAAGAAGCTCGACGAGCGAGTAGGTTAGGTAAAGGATAGTAAGGCTTCATAAGGTAAGGAAGTCCGTTGTCTTTTTCGACCAAAATAAATGGGAGCAGTTTTCTATCAGTTTTCTATAATAGTTATTTTGAAATAATTATCTGCTTTTAAATTTGTCATATTCCTTCTCTTAAGATGCATATCCCAGATTTCATCTCCTTGTGCAGTCCATGCAGCAACGTTTCCATGTACATCAGCTGTAACAATTTCAATTTTACCATCATCATTGATATCTGCTGCTAACAATGGCGCCTGAATCTCAGCCATCTCAAGAGGAAAATTGTTTCTTACTTTACCTATACAGAAATTATTATGGTAAATATCAGAAAGGAGTCAATATGAATTATATATCGATCAAGTGAGTGCCATTTAAATTGTTTTTGAACAATAGAACAAATGAGACTATTAGATTGATGGACTAGATATTCCCAAATTGCATGAAATTTAACTCGCACATAGATGCTTTAAAACATGAATCTCACGATGCACGAGATGGATCTTCTTTAGATGTAAATCATGTAGGAAGGCATGGTCCACATATTCCTAAAGCACAAATTTGTCAGAAACCGAACATTTCTATATATATATATATATATATATATATGTATTTGTTATGTCATCTTCCATTCACCTTTTTAAATTACTTGCATTTAATGCTTTGCAGGTGTGGTTTTGAGGTTCGCATATTACCAAAAATTAGAATGACTCAAGAGGCATTTAGCAACACAAAGGATGGAGTTTAAAGATACTTGGTTGAAGACTATTGATAAAAAAAAAGCATTTCAAGAATCCCAGGTATGATGTCAGCTCAGTAACTCTTCCCGCTCCTCTTTCTCACATTTCATTACATATCCTAGTCCTCTCCTTGTTGGATCATGTTGAATCTCAGCTCAGTATTCTACATGTTAAACCTATGAGATCTTTGTCTTCTTTGCGTGGTATTATTTCACACTGCTTCTTAAGGAAGGCTGTTCTTAGGCTTTTACTATGTTTGTGTGGATGATTGCTTGCCTTTGTACATATTTACCACTATGTGAATCCCAGGTATGATGTCCATATCGAACTTGATTTTCTTATAGGGTTGAATTTTTTTATGCATATGCCTGAAGTCCCACCAGTGGGACATGATTTGTTGAATCCTATATTATTTCGAAGGACCTGAAGCTGCAGGGGCTGGTGAAGCTGCAGGCGCTGGTGTGAGGGGACAACGTGAGGAGGCAGGCGAACGTGACGCTGAGGTGCATGCAGGCGCTGGTGAGGGATCAGAGGATGAGGCTCTCCCACGACGGCGCCGGCTGCAGCAGCACCAAGTCGTCGCTCAGCTGCGACACTACTCTTTGGGACTCCCGATATCTTCAAGAGATGATAGAGAGAAGATCCATGGCCAGAATCTACTTCAGTAAATATTTCTAATAATTTGGTTAGCAAAAGAGAGATTTATTTCTATTTTTTGGGTACATTCTGTATTTGGATATTCAATGTAATGAAGATGTTGATATGTACTCTATTTTGAGAAATGTAATAAAGATGGTGATATATAATGTTAAGTTTTTGGAATTTAATATATACTGTACAGTATAGAGCATTATAAATATGCTAATTTGAATAGTATAAAGTGTTATAAATGTGCTGCATTGAGTCTATATATATTGTCTATTCATGACGTTTTAAAATTGTTCTGAGTTGTGCACTATATATTAACTATTCATAACGCTTTTATAGAAACTATTCATGACGGTTATTTTATGACGCTTTTAAAAAACATTTATAACACCCGTTTTCATAACGGTTGCTGTGGGAAAAAAAAGCGTCATGGTTCGTCATTAATGACGTTTTTTAGCTGTCATTAAAAGGGTTTTTTGTTGTAGTGTCTATAAATGAAAGCCCTCTCTCTCTTGAAGCTTTCACCAACTCTTGCCATAAATTTTTCAAACAACCAATAGCTCCACCATTAATACTCTACCAAGCTTTTAATTGTCATCATCTCCCAAAGTGCTAGAGTATTTAAGAGTTGTATTTTTCGATCTTCACGTGTTAGAAGATCAACAAGTTCTCTTCTCTTTTGTTTGAAGTTGGCGAGCCTTCGTAAGAAAACTCGTGTGTTGAAGTTGGCGAGTCTTCAGATCCAAACTCGAGTCGAAGTTGGCGAGTTCTTCGGATCCAAACTCGTGTGTACTATTTGATTAAATAGTGGATTTATGCCGGAGAGAGTTTCGGGACTGGATTGCCTCAAGCGAGGATACCAGGATACATCTTGTGTTTGATCTTCCTACTCTCTCTTTTTATTTGTCATATATTGATTCTTTTGATCAAGTTATTTTTATTTCCCTATTCACCCCCCCTCTAGGGTTCTACATAGCCCACATCTAACTCTAATATAAAACTTCTAATATAAAATCTTACTAACATATCTTCCACAATTTCTTCACTCTCTAACACAAGCCACATCCTATTACCAAACCTTTCCTTAACATATTATCTAACCACTAACATACTATTCTAACTTAACGCTCAACTCACTAACTCACTAACAACACACACACACACAACATGAAGGGGGTTAAGTGACTATTTTTGATGAAAAGGATGAATGGATGAATGAGTGGTGAATGGGTGATGAATGAATGAATGATGAATGGTTGAATGGATGAATGAATGGTGAATGGGTGAATGAATGAATGAATGGTGAATGGGTGAATGAATAATTGAATAGTGAATGGGTGAATGAATAAATTAATGGACTGCTATATGTGATAGATGAATGGATGGATGAATGAATGGATGGATGGTGAATGGGTGGCCGAATGAATGATACTGCTGCTTGCTGCTGCAATTGCTGCTGCGTATGCTGCTGCTGCTTATGGTGCCTAGCTGCTGCTGCATATGCTGGTCTTAATCCTCCCTTCAACCACCATGAACACCACCACAAACCACCACTACAATACTACAACTACAACCACATCCTACCACAACAACTCCCTCCATTCTCACTCAAACTCACACACAACCAATAAACATATATATACATATATCAAGACACCTATATATATATATATATTTTTTTTTTCACTCTCAAATATAAAGAGACACACACACAATATTTCGGGTTCGTCGGGTAACCCGACACATGAACCCGAGCCCAACCCGATTGTTGATCGGGTTTAAATATTTTAACCCAAAATCGAGCTCGAACCCGAGTATCTTCGACCCTAACCCAACCCATTAACGGGTTTATCCGATTGGGTTCGGGTTTAGCCCGCCTAAGTTGTAACCCTAACCATGTGTCCGTGTGTGTCTGTGTGTGTGTGTCTATGTGTCTGTGTGTCCGTGTGGGTGTGTTTGTGTGTGTGTGTGTGTGTCCGTATGTGTGTGTGTGTCTGTGGGAGAGGAGGAGGAGGAGGAAGAAGAGTTAGGTTAGGGTTTAGCTGAGGAAGAGAAGGAGGAGCTCAGATTGGGGGAGGGGGAGCTCGAGGAGGAGGAGCTCGACGGGGGGAAGGGCCGGGGAGGGAGGGAGTCGTCGGGGGGAGGGGAAAGGGTCGCCGGGGGGGAGGGAGTAACCGGGGGTCGCTGGGGAAAAAAAATCTAAAATTTTCGAGTGAGGAGAAAAAAGGATGCAATGTGCCCTAAGTAAAAAAGTTAGCGACGTCAAGAGGCAACGTCGCTAAACGTCACAAACATTTTAATATATGGCGACATATTTAATAATATGTCGCGGAACGTCGCTATTCAGCGACGTATTTTATCTCCTGTCGCTGAACGTCTCTATTCAGCGACGTTTTGCGATGTCTATAGAAGGGAGTCGCTATATTCGATATTTAGCAACGTTATTTTATTTCGTCGCTAAATTACGTTGCTAATAGAGCATATTTTAGTAGTGACAGTTTTTATGGTGCAAGCAGAAAACTTTGTGTCAAAAGACCCAAAGTATAAGTTACTTCAAGTGATTATCTCGTTTGGTTTTGAGATGAACATTATTGAAGATTGTGTGTATCACAAGTTCAGTGGGAGTAGGACTAATTTTCTAGTTTTGTATATTGATTAAAGCATTCAATGCAAACTAGGTGACACCTCTCGTTAAAGGAGACAAATTTGGTCTCAATCATGTGTCCCGAGGTTAGCCTTAAATTTTTTCCTTCATGATCAGTTATAGGGAGTCTAATGTATTATGCTCAGTTGTAGGGAGTCTAATGTATGCTCAAGTATGTTAGGGAGATATTCAAGCAAATATGGATGGATCATTGGATGGCAGCCAAACTACTTACGTAATTAATAGAGAACAAGAAATTATATGCTCTTTGTAGGAGATCGGATAATTCTAGAGATCATAAGGTATTCCGACTTCGATTTTGTTGGATGCCAACACAACAGGAGATCCACATCAGGTTATGCTGACTAATGAAGATATATTTTGGATGAGTGTCAAACATGCACTCATAATTTCTTCCACCATAACAGCAAGGTTTATAACATGCTGCAGGACATCTATTTAGGGAATATGGTTGCGAAATTTTGTCACAGGGCTGCGTCTACAGTACGCTGTTGAAAGACGACATAAAATTATGGTATGACAATAAATCAGCAGTACTGTATTATAATAACAATAAGAACTTGTATAAGTCATAGGATGTTGACATAAAATTTCTAGTTGTGAAGGAAAGAATTCAGAATGATAAAAGTGTACATATAGCACATTAGGACAAACTCTATGTTAGCGGATCCGCTCACAAAAGCATTATCACCCAGGGTCTTTCATGAGCATACTTCTCATATAGATGTTTTCTTAATTAAGAATATGGCAATACAGTAGGAGTTTGTATTTTTTGTATTTAGGTGCTATTTGGTTTTGGACACATTTATATATTAAAGTATTTTGGATATTTATCTGATCAGATATATGGAAAATTCAGTTCATTCTGTTTTCATTATGTTAAAGTATTTGATCTCACTAAAGTTAAGGAGGACCAGTTGAAAATAGATATGTATTGATCATATTGCGTGTAATTTTTTATGCTACGCATCCATGATTGATCTATGTCGTTTAGCTATATTGGTATATGTGACCAATGATGGTTTAGTTATGCTATATCTGACGAATGCCGCTTTAATCCTATGTTGATATAGTTAATGGACGAGATTGTCCGGATATATCCTAAGGATTAAGATAGCAATTTATGAGCTCACTAAGGTTAACACAATTATTAGGTTACATCTGTGGCCCAGTGGGAGATTGTTGGAATTATTCAATAATATGGGCCACACATGTAAAATTAATTGTGTTGGGCTATCTAAATAATTAAGCCAAATTAAAGTGGTCTATTTAGAAAATTGGCTTAAGGGTATAATTATTATGGAATTAATGTGTAGATACCGGAGATAAATCTAATTTGATGAGGGGCCAAATTAGAAATATAAAAACACACACACACACACACACACACACACACACACACACACACACATATATATGTGTGTGTGTGTGTGTGTGTGTGTGTGTTTATGTGTGTGTGTGTGTGTGTGTTCATTAGGGTTATAGTCCCCAACTTATACGGCCACCAAAAGAGAGGTTTTCTCTTTTTCTCTTCTGCATCCCCATCAACAGAAAGAGAGGGACAAAAGATTCAGATTCCCTTTTTTCATTAAGGGTCGTAGCAAGTTGGAAGATCGAACCCGATAAAATGACGACCGCTTCAAGATCCATCAAGCCTAGCATTGGATTCAGGTATGCTTCTGCAATTTAATTTATGTTCTTCATCTCATGAATCGACAGGGCATAATAAATCTCTAATATAGAATTCCTTTTTGGAAGAAGTGTAATTTCTTTTATGTAGTTCGGTCTAGTTTGGTTTGCGGATAGAATGGAAATAAAATCAATTTTTTCATTTTTTATATGCATAAAAAATATAATTTAATAATTTTTATTTGTATTTGAAAATGTTAGGAGTATACTCAGAATACATCTATGAGCAAGAATAGTTTAGCTCTCAATTTTTGTAATAAATGCTAAAAGTTAGAAGGAAAAGTGAGTCCTTAAGATAGGCGTGAGAATAATTTTTTCATTTTTTTTGAAACTATTTTCTTTTCCTGCTCATTTCCTTTGATATTCAAACACATAAAATGAATGAATTGTTTTCAATGTCCTGATTCTGCAAACCAAACGTAGCCTTAGAGTTTGCTTGGCAATTGTAGGGGTAGCGGTTATGGGATATTTTTAGAGTATCGATTATGAGGGGTCCGATTTTGGATAGTTTTAAGTAGCCGCTTTTAAACCAGTCCAATCCATGCTTGATAATTCGTTAACGAGCATTTCTGAAAGTTTTTTATGTGAAAAAAATTACCTATATGTTTATATATAAACAAAATGGTACTGAGCACGAAAACTGTCATCTAGTCTATGCCTCGATCAGGAAGTAGAAGTCCATATTTGATTAAAATAATAGAAACACAAAATAATAGAAACACATGGTTGAAAGTAGAAAATAAATGTTTTAAAAAATTTCGAAATGAGTAGCCATAATTTGGAATAAGTTGAAAAGAAACACATGTGAGAAAAAAAATGATATTATATTAGTACTTATAATTTTATATTTTTGGTGAGGATATAAATAGAATAAAATAATTAAATCTCTAAAAATCTATCGATTTTGGGTTTTTCTAAAGCCACCTAAAATTATATTACACCAGTTTTAGAAGATTTTTTAGCAAAAAAAAAAAAAATCAATGGCTCAAAAAAAATTACGAAGTAGGAATATTTATAAACGATTTATTCAAAAATATTCAAGAACCGGTGAAAACATCATTACCAAACAAATGCTACTTTCTCATTGGGAATCCACAATACTACTATCAATGATCCTTGAACAAACTCTGTTTTATTTTTTTATAAAAAAACTCTTTTATTTTACTTAATATGACGATTGATGATGCAAGATATATTTGCATTAAGTAAGAGCCGTAGTGGTGTTCCTTGTTAGCAATCACCCGAATAAAACTCGTATTATACGCAAATTTTTTCGTATCTTTCATAAACGTATAATACTTGCGTACTTTTGACAGATCCAAATCCGTACATAAATTTTAAGCATGCGAAGTTTTACATGCGTTTCGTATAAATTATTGAAAAATTTGGCACAAAAACGTGCTGGGAACCTTTTTAATTAAATTTGACAACATATTTAAGAATGTAAAAATTTTAACTTTAATATTTCCATTTTTCGAATATTTGACCAAATTTTTTAACGTACTTTATTTGCACTGAGCTGATTTATACCCATACTTTTGTCGTCCCGAATTTTTTTCCGTTTGCCGAAGTGCTAACAAGGGAGGTGTTACACTTTTTCAAACCACCATTTATTGATATTTATGTGAGTCAATTTTTTTTGCTTTTATATCGAAATATCATGCAATCTTTCGTCCTTCAATCTAACATAGCAAAAATATAAAACGTCAAGTCATAATTAACCTAAAAACATAAGGGTAACAATGTTCATTACAAGGATTAGAAGATTTAACTTTTTTTTTGTTGCTAAATCTCTTTTGTTGTTGAATATTTTGGCAATGACTTTTTTGCCAAGATTTCTTGCATTGGGCTTGTCACTAAAGGGTATTAGCAATAAATAAATATAATTCGTTATAAATATATTGAAAATTTAACAACGGAAATGTATTTTGTTGTTACATCTTTCGTTTGTAAAGTTGAAGACCTATAATAACAATGAACTATTTTTTCGCTGCGGATTGTATAAAAATTAGATTTCATTTTTGAATATCTTTCGTCGGTAAAAGTTGAAGACCTACATCAACGAAATATTGATTTGTTGCGAATTGTACAAAAAAGTAGATCTCGTTGTTAAATGACTATTATTGGTATAAGTCAAAGATTCATAGCAACGAATAACAATTTCGTTGATTGCACAAAACCAAGTTTTGTTGCTAAAGCTCGAAAAATTCAGCAGCAAATTTGTTGTGTCACTAACAGGTTTGTTAACAACAAACTAATTTTGTTGTCTATGAAAGCTTATCAAACATTTAACAGCAAAATTATTTGTTACCAAAGGAAAATTTAACAATTGTTGTGATTTGGATAAACCAAAATATGGATGTCTTTATCCATACACATAACAACCTCTATCTCATTCCCTCTTATATATGCTATCAATATGAAAAGCTACTTACGGATTCATTCGGCTATCGATATTTTTTACTCTCTCACATTTTCACAACAGGTTATCAACACCATTGCTCGAGGAACTTGAGAAGCTGCAGGTCGAGGCTCCTTCTAACACCGGTACGTATAGGAATGGTGACGACTGAGAAGACCTCCACTCTCAATGTAGTGCCCGTCCCAACACCATGCCCCGTTTCTCGTTCGCGGGGAGCGCGATAAAGAAACACTATATATCACTATCGATTGATTGGGACCGGCTGAATTAAGATCCTTTCCTCGTTATGGAATGACTTCTTTGGAATCAAATCTCATATTCAACAGGTTGTGCCTCGAGGATGTACTCTACGACTGAGTCGGGAGAGACCTCCCGTTGCTCTAATTTTTCATGCCATACTTGCTTCTTTGGCTTTGGTTTTATGTATGCATTTTTGTGAATATTTTTGATGGATTTTAATGCTTGCGTTCTTTGAACTTCGCATTTATATCGAAATCGGAATAGAAGAGTAGAGTGCTAATTCGCTACTTACGTGATTTCAGGTGATAGCGTAGGCGTCGTCTAGCGCAACCGACCTTTTCACTCGCCTCGAATAAAGTAAGGTGAGTGACTGAACCTTCTCTCCCTTGACCCACTTATTGTATTGCCCCACACAGTGCATTACGCTGAGTCGGTATCAGAGAATAAATATATCAAAGGCATAAATGCTCAAGATGATGGTAGAAAAACAGTGTAATGACAAGTTTAGAAAATTATACAACTAAAGTAAAAGAACTTGTCAAGAGAAACAATAAAGTTGGTTGAACCTAAAAACTGAAATTAAACAATAAATAGTTTACCAACTAGAAATCCCAGAAATTTCAAAAAACAATATGATGTGAAAATAATTGAAGAAAGACAATGAAATTAAAATATGTTAGGATAGGATAGTTACCAATGCAGTATATTTGAAAATATAATAAAACTTTTAACAATGATCAAAACTAATATAATTCACAATTTCCATATTCAAATTAGTGAACCAATTTCCAAAGAGTATAATCATTAAAAATGAAAATGATTAGATATACAAGAATCTTCATAAATGTAAAATATACCCAAGTTCATACATTTGAACTCAATTACCCTAGCGTAATATTTAAATATCCATTAGATAATCGTGAAGAAGAAGATAGTCAGTCGATTTTGAATGCTCCCCCGCAAAGTACTACCTGTCTAAATATTGATAATCATGAACCTTGAATAAAACCTCAACAAGGAAAGCCAAACAAATAAAAGCTCAATAATTATCAAGATAAGAAAATCAAGATAATATAGAAAAATTCTAACTTTAAAAAACCTATGAAAAAGAGAGAAAAAATAAGCATAATCACATATTATCTCATAAATCAAAATATCACGAACATAATCAACATGATAAAATAAAGGAATATAGATCCATGATAAACTAGGTATACTACATATTAAGGGTATTTAAGAATTTAAACAATTAATTTGCTTCCCCTTAAAATATGAATATCTAGTTCAAAAGCAATTTATATGCACAAATAGATAAACTAATAATCACAAGATCAAGGGATGTCCAAGATGTGAATCTTTTTTCCCTTTGATTGATGCATATAAAATTCCAAACTTATCATAAAGCAAAACTATCATCTTTAGACAAGTAGAAGGAATACTCAATTAATAAACGCTTAAAGATGAACAATTAAAAGATATTTCAATTTAGCACATATAAATCAAAAGATGACATACATTAACGTATGAAAGATCTCATAGATCAATATATGTTACCTTTTGTGAAAATATTATAAAAATAATATTATCCATCAAAATGAAAGTCCAAAGTCCAGAATCAGACAAAATTACCAAATAGACCTTAAAAAATCTTTAGTTTATAAAGTGATGATCAATCTTAGGTTAGTTATAGGGGCCGAATCCCAGCTAGCGGTTGTCCAAAGATGCTTAATTACTGTAATGCCCCAATCCTAAAATACGTAGGACTACGAGATCATATACATGACAACTACGTATCGAAAGAAATCTAGTCCAGCTCGAGTAAGAATAAGCTGTCTTAGTGTTTCAATTTTTATCTATCGAACAACTATAAATCTATCTACCTTAATCCACAAAATAAATAAATCAGGAAAGAACAATATATATGATGGTCTGCAACCCAATAACATACATGTTTGATTAGACCCATAGAATGACATGGGTCTATAAAACTAAGCTAATAGCAGAGTATAAAAAATGGATACAACCTGAAAGCATGATAAAATACCTAAGTCGGATAGAGAAATAGCTCTATGATCAGTGGACTATCTCTGCAATACCAACTACCTTGAGAGATCACCAGGTACTCAGGGGACTAGCAAGGTACATAATATACATGCCAAGGTACAAATATAAAAAATATGATATAAGAAAATCTCATGTATCCGATCTATGTAATATGCATGTAAGAACATGTACTAGAATATCAGATTTTGCCACTGAAGCTTACAAGCACCTCAACAGGTTATTTTTCCAGTACCGTGTCGTAGGACCAAATATAATCAATCTAATAATAAACAATATACAGTACTCTGCTACATAGATACATGCTCGCAATAACAATAATAGGCCATAATACAATAAGTCTAATACTGTAATCAAGTCTCCCCACCCCATATCTAGTATCTAACAATGTCAAGTCCATACAGTCATCACTATAACAATAACAATGAACAATCTAGTAAACTACTACGAAGTCAATACCATGAGTACTCATGTCAAATTTCGTATCAAGAACGTATCGGTGTCTTGTGGTCATTCGTGTCAATAGACACAACAATATGCACGCAATGCCTATGTCAATACTCAGTGCCAATATAATGATATTAGTACCCTGTTTTCGAAACTGACACTAATTATTAACAATCCTAAGTCATGCTAATGCTAACAAGAGAAACAATAAGAAATAAAAGAAACATCTATAACCAAGGTAAGGTATACTTGCCTGTAACCGCTGTCTGAGTGTGTGCCTGACCAATTGCAACGTCTTTGTAACTTCCGCCAAGTTCACGTATATAGAGATACTATTATTAATACTCTCTAACGACTTACCATATATATATATAATTTATTAGTATCTATGCCCACTGGTCACCATAATGTCGTTTACAACACTATACAACATATCAAGTACAAAATTTTCTTATAAAAATAATTTATAACTAACATAAAATAATAATTTAATTTCTAGAAAATACTTATAAATATTTTTATATCACTAATAATTTTATTTTATTGGTGAAAACTCAAGCACAATAGCCCCATGTTGATACTACATCATTAATACAACATTTGGTCCACTAATTGTCCCCCAAAATAATAAATAATTAAAATATATAATTCTTGAAGAATTACATAAATTAGTTAAATAGTGTTTTTATTATCAAACCTTGCAAAACAAATATTTTAGTAGAGGTATATGAAGTTTCAAAACTTTTGCACACAAGAGACACATAATTTTTGGGGTTACGGTTTTACAGCAAATGTTAAGAATTTTAATAAATACTAAATGAACTCAAACCTCAGTAAAAAAAAGATATGCGTTGGAAAGCTCTGGATGTCTAGTTTCATAAAAAATATTCATAAGATCGAATCGACACAAAAATAGGTAAAAATTTACTCGCAACTGATCTGGTATATTCTGGACACCTCATGTAGAACGGACTCGCCGAGCAAACCATTTAGAACTGTGTGGAGGCCAATTGGACATGAAAATAGACACAAAGACCTTTTCATTAGTTTTAGTTTCAGAAAAAAATAAGGTCGAGAAGTACACAAAATCTTAGATTAGCGTACCCGTTGTAGCGAATTCAATACAAGTTCGGTCGACTTCGGGTGCCTTCTATGCCTCATTCCGACCAAATTATAGGGATGAGGCTCCTCGAAAGGGTTATGGGGTGTTAAGGGTTGTCTTAGGGTCGAGATGAAGGTGGTAGGAGGGTTGAAAGAGGTTAGGGTGATGATTTTCTGTTGGGTGGAAAGAAAAGTGCGAAAATATAAAAGAAATTGGGGGGCTGCTCGATTTTCTAAAAAAATAATTATAGAATCCGTACAAAATAGGGAGAGGGGATGGTTTAACGTGAGAAGATTTTAGATCTGGTTTGGTGGAATTTATAGGACATTTGATGGATTAAATCAAAGGTTTATCTCAAAGAGATTTAATTAGGTCCAAAATGGGAAAGTAGTTATAGATTTGATTTTAAAAATAGATTTAAATCAATATGGCTATCATTAATTCATAAAAATCAATCTAAAATATGTTCAAGAGGATAGGCCACCATAGAATAGGCTCTACGAACCCTACTTGGACTATTTTTGGGTCGGTGGAATTTTTATGATCGATTTGAGTCCAATATGTCTATAGTTTTGACTTGTGTGCCATTTGAAAATAAATAGCACATGATAACTCAATTAAGTGGCACACCATTGGCATGTACTAGTAGGCTAAAAATGGGTCAAATCATATATTGGGTCAAAGGTTTTGATCTATGTTGAGTCCCGAACTCAAGTTGGAAGTTAGGTTTATAATTACGGTAAACGGTCAACTGGCCTAAAATGACCACAAGTTGTGCGAAGTCAAAAGAATGTTAGAGAACAAATTGGATGGGACATGATATATCAAATTGAAGGTGTACTTATCTAGAATTCAAATATAGAATTAGATTGGAGACATTGATAGTTCTTGTGCTTCAAAAATCAAAGCTACGGGTAAGTTATTATTGACTCTAAAGTATAATTTAATATTAAAATATCCTTATAAAATAAACTAGAAAATTAAAAAAATAATATCCAAAAATTAGGGGGCTTACAACCTACTCACCTTAGAAAAAAAATTTCTTTCAAATTAAAATAACACTAACATAAAGTGATATAATAAAAGGGATAAGCTATGAATCTTACCGAAAACCTGAAATAAATGTGGATACCGCTCTCGCATGAAATCTTCAAGCTCCCAAGTATATTCTCCTAGGAATGATGCTTTCTTGCAACCTAAACCAATCTAATCGTCTGCCCTCTAAGCGTCTTCTTCTTAGTATCTAGTATACCAACTGGCTGCTCCTAGTATGATAAACTAGGTCCCACGGTGATCTCAGAATGATCGACAACATGATTGGGATCAGTCACATACCTCTTAAACTATGAGACATGGTGAAATAACGTGTAGACAACTCTAGAGGAGGGTGAATAGAGTTTGTGTCGATAATCACCAAATAAAAATTAACTCTATATCACCTCCACAAAACAACTATCAAGATAGTAAATAAATTAGAGAGAAATACGGAAGTAAATAAAGATCATAAGAGCATACATAAATACAGCAATTTTAACCTGTTTTTCCTCATGGAGGACTAGTCCAGGCCTGAGAACTCTAGCTCAGGATTGAAATTCACTATTTGTGAAATTGTGTACAACTACGTGCCTTTACTCAGAAGATGTCACGACTCGATCCCAAATTATTGGGTCGAATCGGATCATGCCCAGCCTGTACCGTTGTGAGATGGCGGCAGTAAGCTGTTCTATATGCAGGTATTCACAACAACATTTATACATTTGTCACAACTTGAATATACGAACTTTTTTAAAAAATTTATTCAACAAAGAAAAATACAACTGGAAAGGAAAATACTGAAATAAACACTGAAACCAAAAATCTACAATCTCCAACGTAATAAAACTAAAAAAATAAGGAAATAACAACTAGCTAAACGGCCGGCTCTTCGGCCTCATGATCCGCGTCCTCCAAGGGAGACTCTGGAAACACCGCAGGGTATAGCACAGGATCATAATAGCTATTGTACAATAGCTCAGTGTCATCCATATCACCTATTGGGGGGGGGATCCAGTCAGGAAAGGAGCAAGAACGAGTATGTACCTAACATTTCAAATAATAACGAAAAAGTGCAAGCTAAACAGTTGAAATAATATTTTCCAGCAATTTAACAATTCAATACTTGAAACAATGTGTTTTGAATATGTAACGTCTACGACCGGCTTGGGTTGTACAATAGCATCCTAGCGACGCAATATGGCTTATCCCTGTGTGTAAGAGGGGTAAGCTCGCATAATAACAATATGCCAAATGAGGGGTATTGGTCATAAATGCTACATTATTCCTCCAATATCTCCACAATCAAAATCAATCAATATTTGAACCCTAGAAGAGGGTTCCGTGTAGCAATGTGGTTTAAACATGCAACTTGACAATTACTAATTAAAATATAAGATAGCATAACCGTAACTTACCTTTGTTTAATGACTGAAAATAGGAAGTCGGTACCGGAGATGAAGTCAAATACATCCTCAAAACCCTACAGTTGAGAACCCTGACTTAGAACCATAGAGGAAACCATATCTAGGTGTGCTAGTTGCAATTTCTAAAAATAGACCCTAGCCAGGTTTTAAGTTATTTATCTAACGTCGTAAACTATATTTGTTATCAATTAACAGGATAAACCGATTACTGATTTATTGGAAAAAATAGCAAATTACAATTTAATTGGCAAAACTTGTATTTTTAATAATATATATAAAACTAACTTTCTTTAAATGATAAAATCATAGACTTGTTAACATACTAGTAATTTATCCATTTTAATTAAATGTGAGAAATCTTTATTAATTTTATACAAAATAATTAATAACCAATTTTTATTATGCGCCTAGCTACGCCAACAACAAAACCCAGAAAATAAAGTAGAAAGTCTACACTACACAATTACAGGGCCACAGAAAATAAAGGAAAAAGTGGGCTTATGCCCTTACAATAAATTAATTAAATTAATTAGCCGAGGTGAGCTCTGAGTGCCGTGAAGCAGTCCAAACAGAAGGCCGAGGCCCTGCACCCAAAATACTAGAAGCCAGTAACTAGTTCTAAAAATAAAACATAATATAAATTAAATATAATTTTGCAGAAAACGGGCGTCTCAAACTTGGTCATGCAATCTCACGTTGCTGGCTTACGCCTCAACGTACAGAAAATCCTGTAGCGTTTGCGTTTCGCTGAGGCTTATCCGACCAATACAGTCGTCGCCTAACAGGGGATACAAAACTCACAAAATCCGCATTTAAAAACCAACAAAACCAATTTTGAAAATCGTTTGCAAAGACCAGATTTGAAAATATATTTTAATTTAATGAACTTAATTAAATAATATTATTTTGAAATTCTTTACTGAAAATTTGGGCAGCATCTCCTTTGTAACTAGGACAATCTAGCCACGAGGCGATACAACAAATTTCCAGAACGTATTTACAATTACTCTCCCAGCTTCCAAAATCCAACTAAGCCACGAACCACATCAAAATAGCTAAGGAAAAAATATAGCCAAAGAACCATTCAAAATAGCCAAAGCTAAGGAGAAAAACCGCAGAATTAAGCAAATATCCACAAAAGACCCAAGCTAGAAATAGCTAAGCCACAGAACCATTTCGAAAGGAGTTCGGGAAGTCCGAAACCAAATAATAATTACTAATCCAAAGGAAAATATTAGCCAAGCATACCAACTATGAACACAAACACACAAAACTAATCCGAGCCAAACTCGAAAGACTTGTATCCCCTAGCGCAACTAGTAAAATCGATCCCCGCATCGGGGTCGCGACCGCGTCATCATCGACTAACTACGAGAGGGAAACAGGGACACGAAGTTATACCTCGGGTGCTAGGCTATAGCTCCTAGATGTATAAAAGAATTCTTCGGCAACGCACGGGAGCGCGGATAGCGGCACAGGAAAGCCAAAATAGCGGCGACCCACGGGTCAGGATATCGAAGAGGCCGCGGAAAGCACGGATAGGGATCGACTCGGGACAGCGGCGCGACACATGGAAACAGCGACCGAGGGGAGCGGACAGCGGTATGGGCCGCAGAACAGGGGCTGACCGCGACTGCGGAAGCCGAAAAGCACACCGGAGAAGCGGGTCGACGAACTCGCGGGTGTAGAAGCATGGAATTTCATAACCAGAAAGACCATGTGCCAGACACTACATGCGTCAGAACTCGGACAGAACACTTCACAGCAAAGTCAATAAGTATAGACATTAGAAGAAGGACTTTTTATTTATATACAAAAGTCTATTACATGTCTAGAAAAGGTTGTACAAAGGAGAATTTCTACAAAGGAAAGATCCTAAGTCTACAGCCAGCGGCTACCATGCGCCTCCAGATAGGTGCAGCAGTCACCATGCGCCGCCAGTAAGGCGCAGCAGATACCATACGCCTCCATCCAGGCGCATCCTACCATCTTTTCAGCAGCTCAGTTATGTGCATCCCTTCAGCAGCCCAGTTATGTGCCGCTCTTCCAGCCAGGCTCACCTGATAAGTGCTTCGACTAAACAAAGCATTTAACCCTCTGGCTGGAACCAAGGAAGAGAAGAGCACCGCAAATCTGTGGCCAGGGGAGGCTTCGAAAGAGCCTCCAAAGACCAAGGAAGACCGTAATCGAAATACGGCTAAAGGAGCAGCTTTCAACACAACCAGAGTGGGCGACACCCACTTTGAAGGAAGAAAGAGCCTAGCACCGCCATTCCGATCTACGGCTCTTCCGGAACAACGGAGACGAGGCCCGAACATCCCCATCTTTGGATGCAACAGGCACCTTCCGTCTGCCTCAGAAGCCCTCGACTCCGTCTTTTGGATGTAACAGTCACCTTCAAGTGCATCAACGACGACATGGCGTCTCATCTTCACCCTCGGGAGCACTTCATCAATAAAATGCACTCGAATACCCGAGTTCATGTTGGAGGTACGTGAGAGAGCGAGAAGCAAACCTTCTCTCCATGCCACTATTTATAGGCCGGGTAGATCAAACCAACGTGCCAAGTGGATGGCTCTCCGAATTTCGTACAATGAACTCACATTAAATGGATGAACCAGACACCTCGACTTCAGCCAAACGGCTATTTAAAGGCACTCAAAAAGCGAAACAGCCGCATCATTAAAGATATATCAGATGCGCCGGCTGGACAGCGCATCACACCCCTTCAAACACCAAGCGCCTCCCACAGATGCGCCCTGTACCGAGCGCATCACAGAGGATGCACCCCCATACATCCCCATACGCCTAGTGGAACGTCAACCATCGCGCCCACTCAGCTGTCCATCGAATGTCACCAACATTAAATGCTGAACTGACAGAGTTGGCAGCACGCCTCCCCAAGTCTGAATGGTTGACAGCTTTTACACAAAATGAAGCGTCCACAACGTCAGCATCATCATGACTTTACCCCAACGGCTACTGCCACGTGGCCACCCAACTATCCGCATGCGCCACAAAAGCCATGCACCTCAGACCCTTCACTGATCCCTAAAGACAGAAGAAGAGTCTCCAGTGGAAGCTTTGCATGCGCCTCAAAAGCCATGCGCCCTAGACTGATCTCTGATCCCGAAAGACAGAAGAAAAGTTGCTCGCATGTGCCTTAAAAGCCACGCGCCCAGAACCGTTCGTGACTCCTAAAGGTCACGAGCCAAAATCTCATCATGCGCCCAATCCAAGGCGCATCCCATCAAATCATCCCCCCATCAGATTCGAGATCTCCGAGCCATGAGTCGACGACACGTGTCCTTTGACTCAACTCATCCAAGCTTTTAGCAACGAAAAGATCTTCTCCTCTGCTACGTGCCGGCTCACAACAGCAGTATGCCCCTAGAGTAGGGCGCATCATCCATGCGCCTCCATCAGCAATCTCAACGTGACGTCCCCACGTACCGACGCATCCTACATATGCGCGCATGAGCAGCCAACCTGCCCAGATATAAATAGAGGGATCATTTCCTTCTTCCACACCTACCGACACACATACGGACAACACACAGAATCTACAGAGAATCACCAGAGAGACAGAGGCAGACACTCAACGTCTTCCTCCTTTCGGCAAGCTCCAGCATCCAGAGCAATCTATACCTTCAGAGAACCGATAACCGTCGTCAGCCCGTCAACGGAGTCAACGCATTACCACTCGCTCCATTGGCACTAAGGACCCAGATTAAACAAAAGTGTACTCCTAGGACTACATCTAAGTCCTATATTGTAACACTGTTCTGTTTGTGTTAAAGTTTTCAATCAAACAATTTTAATGGCAAATAAGCTGGCGACTCTGCTGGGGACCTCTTTCTCCTCTTACGAGAAGGTCGTGTCATAGGCCGACGACGTGAAGGTGGGCTCCTCCCACAAGATGCTGGTCGTGCGCCTCAATCAACAGGCGTACGAGGAGTTCATTTCTGTAGGAAGTGCGAGTCCTTCGAAGCGGCTGCCGAAGCCGAAGAAGACCCGCCGTGTCTGGGTACGTAAGGCCGACGCCTCGGGCACCACCACTGAAGGGAATGCGCCAATCCAGCCCTCCCTTCCTGCTGACGTTCTCAGCAACCAAGGTGCGCCCGCTGATGCAGCGCATCTCTCGGGGAAGCGTGCGGCTGACCACGTTCCCCAGCCATCTCCCTCTCAGGCGAGGAAGATGCGTTGACGGAGCAGGGGCGCAGCCAATGCCCAGCGCATCACCTCTGATGCGCCATACAAAATCTCTGTCTTTGACAGACTCACTCGCTGTAATGGCGAGGAGAATTTGGATGCTGAGTACTATGCACCCCAGCGGGCTAGTACAAAGAAATCCAAGGTGGCACGGGCCATGCGCCACAAACATGCTATGCCAGCAGCAAGCCAAAAGCATGCGCTCACAATCATGTGTGCTGCTGATGGCAAGCTGTACAAGATCGGCTCAGGTACTTCGGTACCAAAAACGAGCCGATCTTCAAAGTCCTCATCTCACTTGGGCGCATCTACTGCGTGCACAACCAAGTCGAGTGAGACAAATTCAGTGGTCTTGAACTCCCGCGCCTCCTCTGGTTGTACGTTTGAGGTCCGTTCAAGTTACTTCAAATATTGTTGTTCCTTCACTACTGATCGTGATGCCTGCTTGGTATTAGATCAGGGGGCGCAGCACTCACTTGTCCACCCCGACGTTTGGCTTTGCCATGCGCCTGAAGGGGGTGTGAAGGTAGCACTCTCCTCCAACGACCTGCGTAACGTGATCACTCACAAGCGCCGGTCAGGAGAGTCGACCAACAGGCACGATGCGCCTCTCACGGGGAATACTTGTGCGGTGGTCACCATCAACTGCTGTTACAAGGCAGCAGTACCACCAAGGCAGTCAGTCTTCCAGCGGCTGCAATCATCGACACCCCTCCGACATCGCCTCGGAATAAAGGTGCCAACAGAAGAGGAGCCAAGAGTTGCTTCATGCAACGTGGTCTCCAACTCCTCATCACTCCGGAAGGCGACTGGCAATTCCTCGTCCTCGTCCAAAAGTCAACCGAGGAAAATCAAGGCAGCTGTCTCGTCCTCTGGGGTGTTCGAAGGCACTCGGTCGAGGAAGAAGTTCTTGGAGGATGCTGGGGGTAGTCAGACCCTTGTTGAGCCTCCTTCCGAAGACGAAGATGTCCAAAGCACAGCTGCGGCGGATCTTCATCCTCGAGGCGAAGTCAGCCTCCCAGAGGCCCCTCAAAACGGGGATGTCCCCCAGGACACGGCTGGGGGTAGAGACGAAGATGCCTTTCAAGACGGAGCTGAGGGCAATCAGGCCCTTGCAGATGCGCCCGTCGAGAATGACCTCCTGAATGTGGCTGGAGATGGCCAAGATGGAACACCAGGAGAGGTGACTCCTCCACATGAAAGTGAGGCCGAGAGCAAAGCCTCAACCAATCCATCCACTCCCGGTCGTGTCATGACAGTATACATGACTGGGGGTGATTCCGAGTCTGATGCGCCGCCGCAGGATATTGTCCAGCGCATAGACTCATTAGAGGGAGGACTCAAAACCCTCTCTACCTCTATACAAGTACTGACTCAAGCAGTGTTTGATATACGGTCGGCCTTGACTAGAACACCTTCAATCGGTCCCGACCCAGGAGCCAATGGGGAGTCGAGTGTACCCCTTCAACGGGCACCCTCAGACACAGAAGCACCCCGGACGTCGGAGCCCTCAAACGCTCCACTCCAGGTAGTACCACCTTTCCCGACTCCTAGCTCCACGGAGGATGTGGTCGAAATGATCAAGGACTTGCGGGAGCGCTTCGAGTCCAAAAACAGGCAAGAGGAGCGCCAGAAGATGGGCATTCCCCAGCCTTATCCCCTCGAGTGGAACAAGGTAGTTTATCCTCCAAAATATAAACCACAAACACTCACGCCGTACGACGGGAACTCTCCGCGTCGGTACCTGACATATTTCCAGTCACAGACGGGGCATCTTCCAAAGGAGGACGCGCTCCTCACCAGCATCTTTGTGGGGGCCCTAAAAGGGGTCGCGTATGACTGGTACTGCAGCCTTCCCGACAATTCTATATCGTCCTTCGACGACTTGATGCGCCTCTTCCTCGATCGCTTCTACGACAGCGGGAAGGACATGACGATGGCATCTCTCATAGAGATACGCCAGAAGGAGAAAGAAACGGTTCGGGTGTTCATCGAGCGCTTCCAACAGTCCTACTTCAGGCTGCCTCCAGGCATGCCAGAACATGCGCTCCTCTTCTCTTGCAGCATGAACATGCTGCCTGCAGTGAAGCTCTGGCTCAACTCTACTCCCCCTCCCGACTGGAGCTCTCTGATCATCGAAGCTGAAGCCGCAGAAAAGAAGGCGGCCAATGCACGTCTTCTGGGTGTCAGCTTCCCCGCCTTTGACGATAAGGGGAAAAGGTCTGCAGCCAACAAGTCCGGACGAAAAGCAAAAAGGAA
Source organism: Iris pallida (assembly GCA_029216955.1). Classification (NCBI taxonomy): domain Eukaryota; kingdom Viridiplantae; phylum Streptophyta; class Magnoliopsida; order Asparagales; family Iridaceae; genus Iris; species Iris pallida. The sequence goes on from JANAVB010025794.1 coordinate 19,356,239, forward strand.
ACAGGCGTTGACTGTTAATGCCTCGAAAGGCGCATCTGCGCCTACTCAGAAGCCTCCACTGGCACCGAGACCCAAGGAGGTGTATTCATTCAATGACGAAGACACCCTGCAACTCTTTGAAATACTGAAGCAGGGTGACAAGATCAAACTTCCGGACCCAAAGCGGCCCGATGAAGTCGGGAAAGTGGACAACCCGAGGTACTGTCACTACCATCGGTTTGTCGGACACCCGACCAAGGACTGCTACGTCCTCAAGAATTACATCCAGCGCATGATCAATGCCAATGTAATCTCCGTCGACTACGAAGAGAAGACGATATCAGCCAATGTGGTGTCACTTCAGTTCGGCACCTTGCCGCCGACCACCACACAAGATGGCATCGTCCCCATCCCTAAGGCGACAATGGAGGTGGTGAACTTGCCACCTACCCGTGACAATGCGAGTGGACTCATCCCACTCACCACATCTCGAGAAGAGGTCCTCTGGGTTCACCCCGACCTCGTCTCCGAGGTGACTCAACCTGAGGTACGCTCTACCTCCAAATCAAAGACAGGAAGATCAAGTCTTGCCGCACGGTCTCTTCTTCAACGGAAGAGGCATATCCAGTGCAGACGCGTGCACAACAGAATGCCCAGCCCGGCGAAGCTGCCGCCGAGGTAGTGCCTCCTGGCACCATCCCTGAGGAGGGCCCGTCTAAACCCTCAGCAGCCAATAAGCAGAAGCAGGTGGAGGCCCGTTTCGACAGACCTCTACGGAAGGAAAATGCTTCGGGGCTAGCCAAGCCCCACAACTTTGATGTACTAGCACAACTGGCCAGTACTCCTGCACGTATGTCTTTGTTTGAGCTCCTGCGTCTTTCCAAAGACTCCCGAGAAGCTCTCTGCGGAGCTCTGAAGGACGCTGAATCCTTTCTCAGTCAGGTCAAGCAGCCTGAAGACCTCCCAACTACTTGTGCGCACTGTCATTGTGCAGATGAAGTTATCCCAAACATAAATTTCACCCAACAAGACATGCTGCTCAAGCACCACCGACATAACCGACCGCTGTATTACACAGGGTACATCGGTTCAGTCAAGGTGAGCCGGATTCAGATCGATCCGGGGTCTTCCCTCAGCATCATTTCGAAGGCGTTGCTATCAAAACTGGGGATCCCAATGTACCGGCTGGCGCCCTCCAACACAACCATCAGTGGCTTCAACGCTAGCAAAAGCAAGCCACTGGGCAAGATCCGACTGAAGTGTCACATCGGCAACCTCAAAACTGAGGTGACTTGTTATGTGGTGGATGCCGAGGTCAACTACAACATCCTGCTCGGCCGACCATGGCTACATGAGTACATGGTGGTGCCTTCCACGCTCTACCAATGCATGAAATATGTGTCCACCAACGGCGTCATCCGGACGGAGTTCGCAGACATCGATCCTTTCAAAGTTATTGAAGCCTACTTTACTGATTCCGACTTGTACAAGCCACTTGACGAGAAGGAAGCCAACGATGCTGATGATGAGGCAGAGACGGCAACTGAGCCAAACACGGAGCCCGAGATGACTCCAGTCGCCCCTTTGAAGATCCGACTGAAGGGCAAACCCCCCCCGAAGGCGCCTCCAATGAGCATCAAACTATCAGGGAAAGCACATACTCCTGAGGCTCCCCTGAAGATACGCCTCAAGGGAAAGCCGCCTCAAATATCGGCTCCCCTGGTGGCAAAATTACAGGGGAAGACACCACTCACAGGAGGCGCAGTTGAGGCACCTTTGAAGGTGCGTCTTAAGGGCAAGCCCCCGCAGTCATCCAAGATGCCAGAGGGGGCTCACATAACCCTCTCAGACCCCAAAGTCAAAACTGTGGTAGATTCTCCTGATCCGACCCCAGTGCTTACAGATGAGGAGCTTGGCGAATATATCTCTGCTGATGTAGATACACCCTCCTTAGACAATGTAATCCCACGGGGTAAAATCTCGTACTTCATCAATAATAGAGTGTCTTTTAATTATTCTTGTCTTCCACATTGGAATGCCATGTATACATTAGATAATGCTCTACGATCGTTACAAACACAAATAACGACCGTCCATCATGTAAATCGAGTAGTTCCGTCTCAAGGAGTCTGTTTCATAGCCCCTCCACGAAGCCGAGACGAAGGATCCATCATTTTGGGCAAAGTCGAGCGTCATCAAGACCTCCCGCCACTCGACCCAGAACCTGATACCGGCAGAGTACAAGTCTATCGGTACACGGATACGGCAAAGCATATCATCCAAAAGATGGGCTACAACCTAAAAAGCAACAAAGGCCTAAACTACGGCAAGGGTTGACGTCTCCCTCTTCGGCTTCCAACACCCAAAGGAAAGCCGCAAGAGTACTACAACAAAACTCGACGGGGGGTAGGCTATGTCACGTCGCCATCAACTCCAGAGAGTTCAAACGCAGAAGACGTAGAACATTCCCACTCGTCCGAAGCGTCGACTTGGGATTCCGATACCAGTATCGGATCAGTCTTCAGGAAAGTGCTGTCAGCTAACATGACGTCAGCACAACCTCAAAAAGGTGAAGGCGAAGACCAAGCGCCGGAACCCTTCAAAGAAGAACCCTGGGCTCAACGCCTAGGAGAACAATGGGAGTCTCGTTTTGAGTTACGTGAACCTTCCACCGAAGACGAAGTCGAGCAGATCGACCTTGGGGACGGATCTTCTTCCAAACCCATCTTTATCAGCAAAAGCCTAGAAGGAGAAGACCGAGAGTCTCTAATCCAGCTGGCTAAAGAGTATATCGACGTCTTTGCCTGGAGCTACGAAGATATGTCGGGACTCGATCCACAGATCGTAATACATAGGTTGAACATCTTACCTGATGCCAAACCTATCAAACAACAACAGCGACGTTTTCGTCCGGACATTATGAATGCTATCGATCAGGAGGTGGACAAACTCTTGACCAGCGGCTTCATCCGTGAGGAACAGCACCCAGATTGGGTAGCCAACGTCGTACCTATCACCAAGAAGAATGGAAAGATACGAGTCTGTATCGACTTCAGGGACCTCAACTCTGCTTGCCCGAAGGACGAATTCCCGCTTCCAATCACCGATGTGATGATCGACAACACATGTAGCTTTGAATGCATGTCCTTTATGGATGGGTATTCAGGCTACAATCAAATCAAGATGTTCCCCGATGACGCAAAACATACGTTATTCAGGACTCCGAAGGGTATTTTCTGCTACACAGTGATGCCTTTCGGCTTAAAAAACGTCGGTGCAACATACCAACGAGCTATGAGCACCATCTTCCGTCAACATCTTCGTAAGACAGTCGAGTGCTATGTTGACGACATCGCAGTCAAGAGCCGCCTCAAAGGAGATCACCTACAGGATCTGAAGACAGTCTTCGATCTCATGCGGGCACATCAACTCAAAATGAACCCCGCTAAATCTTTCCTGGGGGTTTCTAGCGGCAAATTCTTGGGCTTTGTCATCATGGCGAAAGGCATTCATGTTGATCCCGAGAAGACCAAAGCCATCCTCAACATGGACCCTCCGAAGAATCTTCGAGAACTTCGGGGCTTACAGGGACGTCTGGCATACATCCGGAGGTTCAAAGCAAACCTCTCCGGTAAATGTCAACCCTTTACTCAGCTCATGAAGAAGGAAGTCTCTTATGTCTGGACAGAGGAGTGCCAAAAGGCTTTCGACGACATCAAAGCCTACTTGACGAGCCCACCAGTCCTGGTGGCACCTGTCGCCGGTAAACCATTTCTCCTCTACGTCCGTGCCATGGATCATTCCTTGGTGCTCTGCTGGCTCAAAACAGCGATACAGGCTATGAGCAAGCAATTTACTACCTCAGTCGAACGCTCATCGGGGCCGAACACCGGTACAACCCCGTTGAAAAGGAGTGCTTGGCTTTGGTGTTTGCCATCCAGAAGACTCGTCATTATGTCTCGGGCCAGATAATTCATGTTATTTCCCGAGTCAATCCGCTCAGAGTCCTCATGACGAAGCCAGGATCATTGAACTCCCGGCTAGCCACATGGGCGATCTTGCTAACACCGTATAATATGCTGTTTGTCCCGCAAAAAGCTGTTAAAGGTCAAGCTATGGCTGACTTTTTAGCTGCACACCCCATCCCAGAATCCTCAAAACTCTATGAAGACATCCCGGATGAGGTCCAAGAATCCAACGTCACCGAAGGAAGCTCCGTTTGGCGGATGTTTTTCGATGGCGCTTCAAGAACAGGCACCAAAGGCCAAATTATCGCAGGAGTGGGGGTAGTCTTAGTCTCCCCCGATCAGTTGGTCATCCAGCGTGCTTACTCCCTTTCGAAGCCGTGCTCCAACAATGTTGCCGAGTACAACGCACTCATCATGGGACTCCAACTCTCACAACAGCTGGGGGTGGACCATCTGGAAGCCTACGGTGACTCAAAGCTCGTCGTGAACCAGATTCGGAGGCAATATGAGGGTCGCCATGAAGATCTGATCCCTTACCATGAAGTTGCATTGAACATCATTTCAACCTTCACCGGGTTCTTCATCGAACACGTACCTCGTCTACAAAACTTGGAGGCTGACGCTCTGGCTGGCCTCGCGGCCTCATTGGCAGTGCCCTTTGGGACTCAACACTATGTCACGGTAACTGGCCGAGACTTGGTTTATCCTAGAAACAACCTATGCTTGCGAGTGGCTCATACCATGCCAATGAACACTGGTGTTAATGTCCGAGACTGGAGGTTCCCGTTCATCGACTTTGCTGTCTACGAAATCCTTCCAGAGGACCCAAAGGAAGCTGTCTCAGTTAGGAGACGCTCTCTTCGATTCTTTTACGATACAGCTACCAAAATGCTGTACCGACGCTCCTTCGATGGGCTCCTCCTTCGATGCCTGTCCAACGAAGAAGCAGCCGAAGCTCTTCGAGAAGCTCATGACGGAACTTGCAGAGCTCATCAACCCGATCCTAAGTTGCAGGATCGACTGCGACGTATGGGCTACTACTGGCCAACCATGGCCGCCGACGCTGTTGAATATGCTAAAAAGTGTCACGTATGCCAACTTCATGCAGACTTCATACATACACCGTCTGAACCACTACATCCTACAGTCGCCTCCTGGCCCTTTGAAGCCTGGGGCATGGATATTGTAGGACCAATCACCCCTCCTTCATCAAGAGGACACCGCTTTATCCTGGCCATCACCGATTACTTCTCCAAATGGGCAGAAGCAGTCCCACTGGCTGAAGTAAAGAGCTCCAGGGTGGTCAGCTTTATCAAATACCATGTCATTTACCGTTTCGGAGTACCCCGGCGGATCATTCATGACAATGGTCCTCAGTTTATCAGCCACATTTTTAGCAGGTTCTGTGACAAGAATCGCATTCAAAATATGGCATCCACCGCCTACAATCCGGCTGCAAACGGGTTAGCAGAGGCGTTCAACAAAACCATCGTTAGGCTGCTCAAAAAGGTCGTATCATCCAACAAACGCGACTGGGACGAAAAGCTTGGCGAATGCCTTTGGGCCTACCGCACAACAGTACGGACCCCAACAGGCAACACACTATTCTCTCTGGTCTACGGGAGCGAAGCGGTACTGCCTCTCGAGATCCAGATACCCTCACTCCACGTAGCCATAACAAACAAACTCACAGAAGAGGACAATCAACATCGTCGTCTGCGGGAACTGGAGGCACTCGATGAGAAGCGTCTCCTGGCTCAACAACGCATCGAACTCTACCAAGCCCGTATATCACAGGCTTTCAACAAGAAGGTCAAACAGAGAACTTTTCAAGTTGGCGACCTGGTTCTGGCCGTCAGGAGGCCGATGGTGTTAACTCACAAGACACCAGGAAAGTTCGAGCCTAAGTGGGAAGGACCTTTCATCATTGAGACGGTATACTCAAACGGTGCTTACCGCCTCGCCAAATCCAATAGGGACTTGTTCATGATGCCCATCAACGGCAAGTTCCTGAAGAAGTACTACTCTTGACATCTTCCAGATATGTGCTTCCACAAGGGGATCTGTGGGCCCAATCGTCGAGGCTCACACACAATCTCCTTCCACAAACTCATACGCTTCCGGAACCCAGTCGTTCCGCAGCATCCCCCAGTAGAAAGACAACCACGTCCACAACACCTCTGAGTTGTCCCTCTATACCCTACAAAGCAGAATCTTACACTTCGTAAGCCTACGCTATCCTTCATGTTTACCACATCCATATTACCTCTGAGTAAACATCTCGTACAAACAACCTCTGCGTTGTCGTACATTGATCGCCGAACTTCCACGTCCATATCACCTCTGAGTTGTTCAGCGTATCTCCCAGGATCGTTCCTACCACGTCCATAATACCTCTGAGTAGGAAGATTCTATCATTTTGAACCCAATGATTGCCATGTCCACATCACCTCTGAGCAAACATGTTGGTTCCTTCAAACTTATTATCTGTACCTAAAAACCAAGGTACGTAAAAGATAATAGGTCCACACAAATCATCAAGTTTATAATAACAAAAATAAACACATCACAAAAAAGGTTGTGTACTTCTTTATTTTCTAAAAAAAGAGAGAATACAGAACTACATTATCCTCCAGCAAGGGTTGCAAAAGAACATAAAAAAGGAAGAAGCTACAGTCCCTGAACCTCTCCAGGGTGGGCTGAGAGCTCTCTGACTCGACGTCTTAAGTCGGCTGTACGGGTCTCCACAGTCGCCAGGACTCGACGCTCAGCTTCTTGACGCATCAATTCAACAGCCTCAGCGGAAGTTTCGCTCTCATGCTTCTCATCAAGCTGTTGTCGCTGCTGAGCCAAGGCAAGAGTCCGCTGAGTAAAAGTCGCTTCCTCCTTCTTGAATGCTACGTGTTCAGCCCGGACACGTTCGGCATCTAACTGGAGTCGGGCCCGTTGGTCCTCAAGGCGGCGCATCTGGGTGTTGATCTCTGCGATGTTGGCATCCAACGCAGCTCGCGTTTCCATCGTCTTCTTCACGGACTGAGACAACTGCTCTACCGCAGCCTCAGTCTCAGCCACCTTGTGCTCCCAAATGCCCACAGTGGCCTAGTAGGAAGACTCGATCTCGGCAATCAACTTCCCCTTCTCCGCATCTATCAGGACGGAGAGGTTATTTCGCTTGATGCGCTAAAGTTTCGCAAGCCGCTCGTCCAGATCGATCACCGAAGCCTCCAGAATTTTGGCCATATGGTCGTGGCCTTGGTGAATGCGGATCAGCTCGATACAGGACATTGCCAGAGTTCTTGCCATCGTAAAGCTCCCGTTGGCATCCATCACCGCAGATACACCCCTCTGCAGCATTTTGTACACCCCCTTGACGAGAAATTTCACATATTCGTCTGCGTCTGCCAGTACCTGCGGCGTCATAGCAGGAGTTGGAGGAGCTACTACAGTTAGCGGACCGGAAGAAGATCCGCCAACCTCAACCTGCGAGGCTTGAACCTCGGCATCAATAGGCTCTTCATCGACAGGGGCCAGACTGCTAGCCCGAGGAGCCGAAGCAACAGAGGAAGTCGGCACAGGCATCGAGATAGTACCCCAAGTAGAAGGAGTAACAGAGGGTTCCACACCCTTGCCCTTCTCAAGCCCGGAGGAACCACCGACGTCAACGGCCACCTCTTCTACCCCAAACGTCCTATCAGCGACCATTACCTCCCCCGGCAGAACGGGGAGATCAATACTCATCTCCTGGCCTGCCCCGGAAGACAGGACCGGCAGAAGGGTCTCATCCTTCTCAAGTCCCTCTACAGGGATAGAATCTGTCGCTACCTCCTGATCGGTAGCCACCTCAACTTCCACGGTTGAAGCTGGGGTAGGACTCGGCAATGATATAGCCGACCTCCCCTCATCATGACAAGGAGGGGAATCAACTCTCTCCTCTGTCCTAACCATATCTGTTGCCCCCGTAACAGATTCTTGCAGCTTTGGACCCTCGACATCCAAGGCCGACGCTGTGGCCTTCATCTTCTCGGAAGCTGCTGCATCCTCAGCTTCCCGTCTGACATAATCCGGGGATGCTGGAATCTCTACAACAACATCCTCGGTGTTCTCCTCCATGGGAGACATCATAGTTGGTGGAATACGCACTTCAGACGAGCCCGCCATCTCCTTTGGCCTGCTTCCACCAGATTTTGGAGTACGAGGCTTTCTTTTCAGCGGCTCCTACAAAAAAGGGAGAAGCATGATTACATAAGAAGCTAAACTTGAAACCAGACCTTACGGGACACCTTACCTCTGCAGATGCTGAGTCCGAGGATACCGTCGGTGACGATGCCTTCTTCTGCTTTTTCGATACAGGAGAGTGGACCTTTGTATCTGCACGCCTTTTCGTTTGATCGACCGAGGGTTTTTCCTGACCCCAGTAGATACGGCGGGGGCGCCTCGATAACCCGACTCGGACGGACGGTACGATCGAGCCTTCGCCAAAGTGTCTGCACCCGTCGCTAAATGGGTGCCTGCAATAAAACTGGTCTCCCTATCATATCCGGCGGGCGCGGCAGCCATAGCACAGTAAAATCTGGCGGCTGAGTAAAGAATTGGTGGCCGCAGATTCTGGACAGGAAGCGTAAAGCGGGCTCCAGTACATCCGGCATTATAGTAATGCCAAGCTCGTGCACCATCCAGCAAACTTCCAGCGTACCCCAAGGTGATACTGGGATTATCCAACATCAATTGAGCGTATCCGAATTGCCTCGCAAAGCGGCTCGGCAAATAAGGTTCCAGGTAACACTGGTTCCTGTTCCGATATTCCAAATGGGATGGCCGGATACTTTGCAACCAGCGGAATCCCCACGGAGACAGAGTGGTGGCATCTTCACCCGAGTCCATCAGATCTTCGTTGGCCTCAAAATCGGAAAAGACAGGACCAACTTTGGCGATCTCCCATCCCTGAAGATGGGATAAAACTTTCCTGCAAACAGGAACGCCAGTGTGCGACCAATTCCTCCGGTGGAAATACCGGAGGAATGCATCTCCGGACCTGTGGTCTTCCTTCGAACCTGGGCTCATCACATTGGGATGGTGTAAAATTAACCACCCCATCAAATAATGAAACGGCAGTTCGGCACACGGAAAGTTGTTGTTTTTGCCTCGCTCATGAACGACATCTCCCGCAAACTCTCGTAGACCCCGCAGCAGGTTACACACCATTGCAGGGAGTAAAGCTAAAGGACGGCCGAAGGCCAACTTTACAGCCGACAAAATTAAGTTCCGAGTCACCCTCTCTACAGAGCCAGACCCGCCTGAGAAGACATGGTCCCGGAACCAAACCATAAGGTACGCGACTAATACTGCTTTTGGCGACATCCGATAGGTGAGATGCCAAAAACAGCTATAAGAGCGTTCATCCGACTGCTGGTTCTCGTTCTTCCAGGGATTCTTCTCGCCTAACCTGCTCATTTCGAAAAGCACCTCGTTACGAGAAAGTGCCGGCGGAGTAGAAAAATAGGAAGGATCCTCTTTGTCCTGCCTAAAGATGTGATCTCTCCAAGCAGTCACATGAGGCTGTGTCCCGCCCCTATCCTTCTTCTGCATATAGTAGTGATGACTCGCTACTTCGTTGAAGACAGCTATCATCTCATCAGCTTTGTCCCCCAAGACCTGGAATTCTTCATTGGTCGGGAAGTACTCCTCGTAAGGTTCCGATCCCCAGGGGAGTTTTGATACCTCGTACATCTCATGAAGCGCGAGCCCTAGCTCCCCCACTGGAGTAAAGAAGGTCCCAGTATGGGTATCAAATATCTCCAAAAGTGCAAGGAACATGTGCCTGTTAATGTCTACACCTGCCTGAGTGGCACGGATCGCGGCGGTCAGCCCAATCTCTTGGAGCTCAGTCTGAAACCGCGACAGGATCCAGTGTGTCAGTTTGTCCCATTTTGAAACATAATGATACCAACCCTCTACCCGAAAGTCTCCCTTGGGGTATGATTGTTCCATCAACAACATACGACGAGCAAAAGTCGAGGCACCCAAGGCAAAAGTATTAACGGGAACATCACTATAAATACTCCCAAGACGAAGAGTCCGCCAGGTGAAAGAGGTACCAGCTCGCGAGGCGGCCAGAGTATCCTTCTGATCAGAAGAAGAATTAATTCTAATGATGCCTGCTACCGCTCCCCCCTGAGATGGAGTAATGTCCCAGGACATTCTTCTCTTGGAAGCAAGACGACAGAAAGCTAACAAAGGCCACTGACGTTCGAGCTGCCTGACGGTCATATGCACACCCCTGGCTGTAAAGAACCAGTCTTCTTTGACCTTCAGCACCTTGGCTTCAGTAGAAGAAAGGCAATCTCTGAACAGGAACTCAAGCTTTAAGAAGGTCACTTTATCCGAAGTGGCAGATTTCAGAATGCCACATTCCATCATCCGTTTGAGGAACCCGTGATGTTGTTCCCAAATTTGAATCATTCTTTCGGGATGTTGATCCAGCATAATAGCCGCTTGAGCAGGGTTTATCACCTCTTCATCATAATCTACTCCCATCTGGCAGAGCGCGGCGTCCAGGAGCACTTCGTTCAAGAGTGGGATAGTCATCGACACTGACAAAAATGCAAGGACATTAGAGACGACACAAAGATCAGAGCTTCATTCTCGTCAAAAGCGCGTATCAAACGCATCTAAAAAAGAAGCCTCGGCACATCATCAGGGTCTAAACCCATGCGCATCAGCGGTAGAGCCTCGGCACATCATCAGGGTTTAAACCCATGCACGTCAGCGGCAGAGCCTCGACGCATCATCAGGGTACAAAACCCATGCCCGTCAACAACTAAAACCACGGTGCATGATAAAGGCCTGAGCCTATGCACGTCGGCGGAAAAGAGCTCAACACATCATCAGGACTCAAAGTCCACATACGTTGGCAAATAAGAACGATAGAAGACAATAAAGCTCACCGACTACCGCTGGCCGAACTTCGACAGGCGGGCGAGGAATGTCACTCACGACATCCTCTACAGGCTCCTTCTCTTTCCCCTTTCCTTTGCCGGCACCGCCGCGAGGAGTCTTGGGAGCCATTCTCTCAGAGAGAAAGAAGTTAGGGTTTTGAAGAAAAACTCTAAAGGAGGCAAAGGCACAGAGAAGAAGAACTCTCTCTCTCTCTATCTCTCACCTATTTATAGGCCGTGGTCACACGCGTGAACCGATGACGAGTGATCTCAGCCGTCACCTCGGGTCCTGTGAAGATAACAGCAGATAAAACTAAAAGATCATTATTAATCTTTTTTCGATTATCGAGGCATTATCATATGCATTAACTGAGAAGAGCATGCGCCCGAACAGGCATGCGCCCCAACTGTCGTGCGCCCTGATCGCCATGCTTCTTATTCAAAGTATTCCAAAAACTTATTCAAAAGTTTTGAAAATTTTGAAGGGGTTTTGTAGAAGCATGGAATTTCACAACCAGAAAGACCATGCGCCAGACACTACATGCGCCAGAACTCGGACAGAACACTTCACAGCAAAGTCAATAAGTATAGACATTAGAAGAAGGAATTTTTATTTATATACAAAAGTCTATTACATGTCTAGAAAAGGTTGTACAAAGGAGAATTTCTACAAAAGAAAGATCCTAAGTCTACAGTCAGCGGCCACCATGCGCCTCCAGATAGGCGCAGCAGTCACCATGCGCCGCCAGTAAGGCGCAGCAGATACCATGCGCCTCCATCCAGGCACATCCTACCATCTTTTCAGCAGCTCAGTTATGTGCATCCAGCTCAGTTCTGTGCATCCCTTCAGCAGCCCAGTTATGTGCCGCTCTTCCAGCCAAGCTCACCTGATAAGTGCTTCGACTAAACAAAGCATTTAACCCTCTGGCTGGAACCAAGGAAGAGAAGAGTACCGCAAATCTGTGGCCAGGGGAGGCTTCGAAAGAGCCTCCAAAGACCAAGGAAGACCGTAATCGAAATACGGCTAAAGGAGCAGCTTTCAACACAACCAGAGTGGGCGACATCCACTTTGAAGGAAGAAAGAGCCTAGCACCGCCATTCCGATCTACGGCTCTTCCGGAACAACGGAGATGAGGCCCGAACATCCCCATCTTTGGATGCAACAGGCACCTTCCGCCTGCCTCAGAAGCCCTCGACTCCGTCTTTTGGATGTAACAGTCACCTTCAAGTGCATCAACGATGACATGGCGTCTCATCTTCACCCTCGAGAGCACTTCATCAACAGAATACACTCGAATACCCGAGTTCATGTTGGAGGTACGTGAGAGAGCGAGAAGCAAACCTTCTCTCCATGCCACTATTTATAGGCCGGGCAGATCAAACCCACGCGCCAAGTGGATGGCTCTCCGAATTCCGTACAATAAACTCACATTAAATGGATGAACCAGACGCCTCGACTTCAGCCAAACGGCTATTTAAAGGCACTCGAGAAGCGAAACAGCCGCATCATTAAAGACGTGTCAGATGCACCGGCTGGATAGCGCATCACACCCCTTCAAATACTAAGCGCCTTCCACAGATGCGCCCTGTACCGAGCGTATCACAGAGGATGCACCCCCATACGTCCCCATATGCCTAGTGGAACGTCAACCAACGCGCCCACTCAGCTGTCCATCGAATGTCACCAACATTAAATGCTGAACTGACAGAGTTGGCAGCACGCCTCCCCAAGTCTGAACGGTTGACAGCTTTTGCAGAAAACGAAGCGTCCACAACGTCAGCATCATCATGACTTTACCCCGACGGCTACTGCCATGTGGCCACCCAACCATCCGCATGCGCCTCAAAAGCCATGCGCCTTAGACCCTTCACTGATCCCTAAAGACAGAAGAAGAGTCTCCAGTGGAAGCTTTGCATGCGCCTCAAAAGCCATGCGCCCCAGACTGATCTCTGATCCCGAAAGACAGAAGAAAAGTCGCTCGCATGCGCCTCAAAAGCCATGCGCCCAGAACGGTTCGTGACTCCTAAAGGTCACGAGCCAAAATCTCATCATGCGCCCAATCCAAGGCGCATCCCTTCAAATCATTCCCCCATCAGATCCGAGATCTCCGAGCCATGAGTCGACGACACGTGTCCTTTGACTCAACTCATCCAAGATTTCAGCAACGGAAAGATCTTCTCCTCTGCTACGTGCCGGCTCACAACAGCAGTATGAAGAATTCAACCCCTCGAGTAGAGCGCATCATCCATGCGCCTCCATCAGCAATCTCCACGTGGCGTCCCCACGTACCGGTATATCCTACATATGCGCGCATGAGCAGCCAACCTATCCAGATATAAATAGAGGGATCATTTCCTTCTTCCACACCTACCGACACACATACGGACAACATACAGAATCCACAGAGAATCACCAGAGAGACAGAGGCAGACACTCAACGTCTTCCTCCACTCGGCAAGCTCCAGCACCCAGAGCAATCTACACCTTCAGAGAACCGATAACCGTCGTCAGCCCGTCAACGGAGTCAACGCATTACCACTCGCTCCACTGGCACTAAGGACCCAGATTAAACAAAAGTGTACTCCTAGGACTACATCTAAGTCCTATATTGTAACACTGTTCTGTTTGTGTTAAAGTTTTCAATCAAACAATTTTATTGGCAAACAGCGGGGTCGCCTGAGAAGCGCCGCATCGCAGAACAGGGGCTGGGGAGGTCGGCTCGCGGTCGGGCACTGCGAGGGTCGGCCGTCACGGATCCGATCATGAGGGAGACGGCACGCGAGGCTCGGACTCGCGGGACAGGGGGAACGCGCGGCGGGCGGAGGTCGAGAGGCGGCCGAACGGGCGATCGGTCGGGTCAGTCACGAATGGGGCGGCCGAGCGGAAGGTCGAGTGGCGCATAGTCAGGACTGGCCGGAAGGGCACCGCTGTCGGAGGTCGACTGCGAGGAGGCTCCAGCGCGGGCCGGCGGCGGATCGGCCGATCAAGGGTCTGGAGGGGTTGAGAGGAGAAGGAGATGGGGAATTTAGGGGTTAGGGTTAGGAGGATTTTTGAAGAATAAGAAGAAGGTGGAAGGAGGAAAGGAGTTTAAGTAGAGGAGAGAATTAAGGAAGGGGAAGGAAATGGGGAACGTGGGGAGACGGATTCCAGCGGGGGTAGTTAGTAGAAATTTAGTTTTTTTTAGTTTCAATATATATATATATATATATATATATATATAACAATAAAAAATTATTAAGGAAAATTAGGGACGAATTCTGGACGGAAACCGAAGTCGGGTTCGGGCTCGGAGTCGGACCCCAGATACGGGATCGGGACGGGTCGATCAATCAAAAATCCAATCGATGTATTTTTAAATATGGTTTTCTAATCCGACTGATAGTAATAATAATAATGCTAATAATAATAGAATAATAATAATAATAATCATAGTATTCTAACTACGCTACACTAATGCTGCGACAATTTAATATTCCACAAAAAATCCAATTGACAACCAAAACTGTAATAATCCAGAATTTTCGGTAAATACTAAATTTTTGGGTCTTACAACCTTCCCTCCTTAGAAAATTTTGTCCTCGAAATTTCAAAGATAAAGGCCGGGGTACAATCAAAATCACTTAACCTTGATCAAACATGGAATTTAAATCATTAGGCACGATCAGATTCTAGCCATGATCACTAGTTACAATGATAAAATATCGACACGATCAGAATTATCATGATATGATCTGAGACAGGGTTGGACTGTTGTTGTGATCAAAAATCATTTTAGGCACGAGAAAATTTAGGTACAATTATGATCATAAAATAGAAGAAAATCAAATGAGGTCTCGTGAAATAGAAAATGCAAGAAAGAAGCGAATGTTAACAGTTTATTGAGAAGGCAGAAAGTAATAGAATCTTTTGAGATAAGGGACTAAAATGTTAAATCAAATTGGAATGGGATACAAGGGTTTGTGACTCAGGAAAGATAAAAAGTTGTATGATGGTAGGATAGCAAAGATGATTAGAATAATATAACTATGATAGGAATGTAATCGAGTAAGATATTTCCACTGAGGGCCGAGTGATGATCAAAGGAAATAGAAAGAATATCGTTTCACTATTTCAAGGGTCAGAAGATAAGATATGCTGGAGAAAGACTTACAAGATAACTATCTTATTAATACCATGCAAAACCAATCTCTTACTAGCTGAACTTTCGGTATCTACATAAAACTAAGATGTCTGTCAAGGTATTAAAACTAAATATATATGGAATCATAAATCACCTAAATTAATTTTCATCTATCGTTGTACGCCAATGGTCCTATCTCAATTCCTCTCTGCTTATTCCTTCTCTAGAACCTATCATTCCATTGCACGTGTTATTCCTTCCATGACTATATCCGTCCCTTCTAGGTATAGCAGTTATCTAACCATAAAAGTTGATCCTCATCATGTGTTTCTTTACTTGATCATTATATTCACATGTTTATATATATTATCCAAATTTACTTCCTCCATGGAAGAACATTACCAAATCCTATACTTTCCTCGCTAACTCTACCTACGTCTTCCTTTATCTTCAATAACTTTTCCTTTAAGCATAAAATTCAAATCGTCAAATACCATCATTTTTGAATGAGGTTTAGACGCTAGCGAGCACTACTAACGATTCTATTCCAAATAAGTCACAAGCTAGGTATACCACTCCCTCAAGGCTAGCTTACTCAAGGTATTCTT
Source organism: Iris pallida (assembly GCA_029216955.1). Taxonomy (NCBI): domain Eukaryota; kingdom Viridiplantae; phylum Streptophyta; class Magnoliopsida; order Asparagales; family Iridaceae; genus Iris; species Iris pallida. The sequence continues at coordinate 19,371,850 of JANAVB010025794.1, forward strand.
CTACCTTTTCTACCCTTTAGCTATCTAATATTAATCCCAAGGATCCCTTAAAAGGAATGAGATAAGTAACAATCTATGTTTCCCCCGCATATAGCTATCAACTATATACATATGGTCATCCACAAGATGTATATCAACTATTTAATATATAAAGCTAACCACAACTATCTACAGCTTCCAAAATATGTAACTAATAATAATAATAATAATAAATAAATAAATGAATAAATAAATATAAAAATATATATATGCAACGTACTAAGGTTGAAACAGGAAATAGATTGAGCCAATAGAGATTGATATGGTCCTAATAAGTTCTAGGAAAAATCAAGTACAATTTTATAGAAAATCGATCCTTTCTAGCTGTGATAAGAGATTTCTGAAAATGGAAAGCCGCTAGAAATACAAATCCTCTAATCGAACAACAGTCAGAATAATTCGATGGTGCAGAAAAGACAACCATATTATGGATATAGTCTTAATAATATTCGAAAGCCCAAATATATCCGAAGTCACTTTGCCTTAAATTCATGACTCGCCAGAGTGCACCTGACTGCAGTAAAATTTTGGCTCCATAACTTGAATAGTAATAGGTCTTCCAGTAGTCTATCAACTTTATCCATTTCCTGGCTGAACAACATAGGAGACAAATTTGATGCATTTAGGACGTAGTCTCAATAATATCCAAAAACCAATCAACACCTGAATCACTTCAACTTAGAGTCTATGCCTCGCCAGTGCGCAACTGGCTGCAGTGTACTCGCAGTTTCTATAATTCAAATAGATTATTGTGACGCATATATGCGAAGCCATATTAGGTCACTGAATATTTTCTTAACTTTGTCCATGGGAATTTCAAAGGAATAATTCAACAATTTAAAAAGTTTTTTTTTTCAATGACTAAAAAAAATTCAATATTAGGATTGAATCAATTCTCTGACCATTCGTGCTTTATGATACTCAAGCATTGATTTAAAAGCTTTCTGGGCCTTGAATTGATCAAGAAGTTGCCTAGGGAGAGTAAGGTTTCGAGTTGAGTGGAGGAAATCAACAAATAAAAATATTTTCGGTACTTGGAATAACTTAGGAAATATCAATCCATATTCGGAAAATAGTTTCCTTGGAAGATATGTGAACCAACTAAGTTGAACCAATTCTTTGGTAACAATTAACCTTGGGGCTTTATGGTTCCAAAAGAATTCGGTTCAAAATTAGTTCTGAGAAAGTCAATTGGAAATAAGGTCAAGAGAAATGGTTGGATACACTAGTCGTAGAAATACTTTGGGTAGATAAGAGTGTATTAGGTTTACTATAGAAGAATTTGAAACTCTAAATAGCGATGGATCTATATTCCAAATAAAGATAGAGGAGTAAGATTTGATCAACAAATGGAGAAGTTGGAAATAGGTTTGCTAAAGAAGGAGATTGAAAATAAATCTAATCTTAATCCAAAAACGGCGAAAGAGTATGGATCCTAAAGTATGCTAGAATCTGATAAAGATATGGAAGAAAATAATCCCGAAAGCCATGGGACACTAAAATATACCAAAAAATCTAGAAAATAAAAATAGGCAGTAAAACATACCATCATACAATCGGCCTAATCTAGATAAGGTTTAGGTACAAACGAAAGCAAGGTAACCTATAAAACTATAAGCAAGCAAAAACAAAATTTAAATAAATAATTTCGGCCCTATATTGTAACATGGTGAATATAGTAGACTCTCTGTTCACCATGTATACTTATGTCATTATCGCTTCCAATGGTTATCAGTACCAACTAATATCTAGGTATTCCAAAATTATATTCTTCCAATTCTTAATCACCAATATATCCTTGATAAATACCGCCTTACATACATTCTCATTAAGATTACAATTTTTAGAAATTGTATCGTAGGGGAGACATGACTTTGGAAAAGATATTGACCAGAAAAAGTGTAATCAAGGGTAATATGTTATGCTTCGGTAGGGTATCATCTAGAGCAAATCAATAATTCTAGGTATCATTAGCTCTTCTGGTCCTGGTCTGGTTCGAGCAGCCTCCCGCTGCTCAATCTACTACTACGATTCTCTTGTCATGTTTTCTTGCGTCATACATAGAAAACAAGATCTTGCTAGTACCGACTGATAGGCATAGGTCATGTTGTCTTCATAGTCTGGCAAGTTTAGGGACAAGCATAAACAAGGTAACTACCGTTCTATAAGCAAGCAAAAATAGTTACTTATATATAGATAATTTGGTCCTATGTTGTGACAAATCAATATTCTAGTGTTCTAGTTGTTTCTAGGTATGTTCACTTAAGTTGTTGATTGGACCTATATGGGCCACCACTAAAAATATGTCATGACCCGATCCTAAATTGTTGGGTCGAATCGGATCATGCCCACTAAAAATATGTCACAACAACATTTATACATTTGTCACAACTTGAATATACGAAATTTTTTAAAAACTTTTATTCAACAAAAAAATACAACTGGAAAGGAAAATACTGAAATAAACACTGAAACCAAAAATCTACAATCTCCAACATACTGAAACTAGAGAAATAAGGAAATAGCAACTAGCTAAACGGCCGGCTCTTCGGCCTCATGATCCGCGTCCTCCAACGGAGACTCTGGAAATACCGCAGGGTATAGCACAGGATCATAATAGCTATTGTACAATACCTCAGCGTCATCCATATCACCTATTGGGGGGGATCCAGTCAGGAAAAGAGCAAGAACGAGTATGTACCTCATATTTCAAATAATAACGGAAAAGTGCAAGCTAAACAGTTGAAACAATATTTTCCAGCAATTTAACAATTCAATACTTGTAACAATGCGTTTTGAATATGTAACGTCTATGACCGGCTTGGGTAGTACAATAACATTCTAGCGACGCGATACGGTTTATTCCCGCGTGTAAGAGGGGTAAGCTCGCACAATAACAACATGCAATATGAGGGGTATTGGTCATAAACGCTACACTAGGAGAGGGTTCCGTGTAGCAAGGTGGTTTAAACATGCAACTTAACAATTACTAATTAAAATAAAAGATAGCATAACCGTAACTTGCCTTTGTTTAATGACTAAAAATAGGATGTCTGTACCGGGGATGAAGTCAAATACATCCTCAAAACCCTACAGTTGAGAACCCTGACTTAGAACCATAGAGAAAACCATATCTAGGTGTGCTAGTTGCAATTTCTAAAACAGACCCTAGCCAGGTTTTAAGTTATTTAATTAATCTACCGAAATCCGTCTAACGTCGTAAACTATATTTGTTATCAATTAACAGGATAAACCGATTACTGATTTATTGGAAAAAATAGCAAATTACAATTTAATTGGCAAAACTTGTATTTTTAATAATATATATAAAACTAACTTTCTTTAAATGATAAAATCATAGACTTGTTAACTTACTAGTAATTTATCCATTTTAATTAAATATGAGAAATCTTTATTAATTTTATACAAAATAATTAATAACTAATTTTTATTATGCGCCTAGCTACGCTAACAACAAAACCCAGAAAATAAAGTAGAAAGTCTACACTACACAATTACAGGGCCACAGAAAATAAAGGAAAAACTGGACTTATGCCCTTACAACAATTTAATTAAATTAATTAGCCGAGGTGAGCTCTGAGTGCCGTGAAGCGGTCCAAACAGAAGGCCGAGGCCCTGCACCCAAAATACTAGAGGCCAGTAACTAGTTCTAAAAATAAAACATAATATAAATTAAATATAATTTTGCAGAAAATGGACGTCTCAGATTTGGTCATACAATCTCACGTTGCTGGCTTACGCCTCAACGTACAGGAAATCCTGTAGCGTTTGCGTTTCGCCGAGGCTAATCCGACCGATACGGTCGTCGCCTAACAGGGGATACAAAACTCACAAAATCCGTATTTAAAAACCAAAAAAACCAATTTTGTAAATCGTTTGCAAAGACCAGATTTGAAAATAGATTTTAATTTAATGAACTTAATTAAATAATATTATTTTAAAATTTTTTATTGAAAATTTGGGCAGCATCTCCTCTATAACTAGGACAATCTAGCCACGAGGCGATACAACAAATTTCCAGAACGTATTTACAATTACTCTCCCAGCTTCCAAAATCCAACTAAGCCACGAACCACATCAAAATAGTTAGGAAAAAATATAGCCACATAACCATTCAAAATAGCCAAAGCTAAGGAGAAAAACCGCAGAATTCAGCAAATATCCACAAAAGACCCAAGCTAGAAATAGCTAAGCCACAAAACCATTTCGATTGGAGTTCGGGAAGTCCGAAAACAAATAATAATTACTAACCCAAAGAAAAATATTAGCCAAGCATACCAACTATGAACACAAACCCACAGAACTAATCTGAGCCGAACTCGGGAAACTTGTATCCCCTAGCGCAACTAGTAAAATCGATCCCCGTGTCGGGGTCGGGACCGCGTCATCACCGACTAACTACGGGAGGGACACAGGGACACGGAGTTATACCTCGGGTGCTTGGCTAGAGCTCTTAGATGTATAAAAGATTTCCTCGGCAGCGCACGGAAGCGCAAAGCGGCACAGGAAAGCCGTAACAACGGCAGGCCACGGGTCCGGATATCGACGAGGCCGCGAAAAGCACGGACAGTGATCGACTCGGGCTAGCGGCACGGCACATGGAAACATCGGCCAAGGGGAGCGGACAGCGGTATGAGCCACGACATAGGGGCTGACCGCGACTGCGAAAGTCGGGGTGCATGCTGGGGAAGCGGGTCGGCGGACTCGCGGGGTCGCCTGAGAAGTGCCATGCCGTAGAACAGGGGCACTACGAGGGTCGGCCATCACGGATCCGATCGCGCGGGAGACGGCGCGCGAGGCTCGAACTCGCGGGACAGGGGGAACGCGATGCGGGGGGTGGCCGAGAGGCGGCCGGACGGGCGGTCGGCCGGGTCAGTCACGAGTGGGGCGACCGAGCGGGAGATCGAGCGGCGCGCGGTCGGGGCTGGCCGCGCTGGCTGGCCGGAAGGGCACCGTTGTCGGAGGTTGACTGCGAGGAAGCTCCGGCGCGGGCCTGCGGCGGATCGGCCGATCAAGGGTCTGGAGGGGTTGAGAGGAGAAGGAGATGGGGAATTTAGGGGTTAGGGTTAGGAGGATTTTTGAAGAATAAGAAGAAGGTGGAAAAAGGAAAGGAGTTTAAGTAGAGGAGATAATTAAGGAAGGGGAAGGAAATGGGGAACGTGGGGAGACGGATTCCAGCGGAGGTAGTTAGTAGAAATTTAGTTTTTTTTTAGTTTCCATATATATATATATATATTTATATATATATATATATATGTATATAACAATAAAAAATTATTAAGGAAAATTAGGTACGAATTCTGGACGAAAACCGAAGTCGGGTTTAGGCTCGGAGTCGGACCCCAGATACGGGATCGGGACGGGTCGATCAATCAAAAATCCAATCGATGTATTTTTAAAATATGGTTTTCTAATCCGACTGATAGTAATAATAATAATACTAATAATAATGCTAATAATAATAAAATAATAATAAGAATCATTATCATAGTATTCTAACTACGCTACACTGATGCTGCGATAATTTAATATTCCACGAAAAATCCAATTGACAACCAAAACTGCAATAATCTAGAATTTTCGGTAAATACTAAATTTTCGGGCCTTACAGAAGAGCATGCCAACTTCTTACAGATTTGCAGGTGGCAAAACTTAGAATTGTCCAAGTGAGTTTTCATACACTCTTGCACACAACTTCTAGCTGATATCGCACTGAGCACCTTGGGCTAAGAAGAGTTGTGGATTAGAAGATATAGAAGAATAAGGCTTAGAGTAGTAGAGCTTAGAAGGCTTGAATATTTGAAGGTGAGAGATTATATAAAATGAAAGAATTCAAGCTCTATTTATACTACTCTGGGGAGACAGAGTTCGGCCAGAACTCTGTCCAAAATATTCAAAAATTTGGTCGTTGAACAACTAGCAATGAGCATACCCTAAAAATTAGCTCCTAGAATTTAGGAGACAGAGTTCGGCCCGAACTCTACCTCCTAGGTGGCAGAATGGCCTTTGGGCTTTGTTTGGCTTGGTGGAGCTTGGGCTTGGTTCAGAAATTGGTCAATTTGTATGGTAGAGCTTGGAGAGATATGTCTAGGGGTTGAGATGACACATTACGACTCAACGTACACATTCTCCTAGACTCAATAAATTGAAGATTACAAACTTGGAATAAATAGGAGAACCAAGAGCCCTTTGATGACGCCTTCCTTCTGATATTTGAGCAGACCTAAAGACGCCTTTTTCCTTGATAGCAGTCACCCAAAGATAAGCAGATCTGGAAATCTGAATACCTTTCGGGGACTTCGCCCTCGAACTCCCGACGGGGGCGTTGCCCCCTCGACCCCTGTCCGCTGACCAGACAGCAGAACCCCCGATACGAGGCCCCGGATAGGTCGCAAGACGGTTCAGAGAAATCTTTTTGTATGACGTTGTCTTTGGTCCATCATTAATTTTTTATTGCCTATGTCCTGATTTGATCATGTTTGATCATGCTTACTGCATGTCTACAAATACATGTTAGGCGACCAAAATATGTTGCAGTACGATACAAACATGGCAATATGATATAGGACAAATAGGACAATGCTAAGTTTAAGTAGCAACATGATAGTGAGTATATGAATATTAGTGACATCATTATGTTAAACTTAATTGATTAGCCATATTCAAAAATATAATGTAATCATTGGACTAACACATGGAATACATCATGTACTCCCTCTAATGATGGGAACAATACAAGACGATATGCCCCTTCTCCAACACACTCTATATTACCAAAGGGTTAAAAATATAGAGGTAAGACTTCTAACTTGGCTCTTACACATTTATCTATGACTAACCATAAAAAAAATCATAATTCCTTCTTAACTCTATCAATCTTTAATCTATATACTATATTCCCATAAGTTACATCACCAACTTCTATAGTAGTTCATAGCGATCTACTCATTCTACCTATAAGCAAACTATATAATCCTTACAAGTATGCCTAACCATTGATGTCTATTTGGGGTAAAGGTCGAGGCTAAACCTATTGGTCATCCTTCTAGTTCTATCCTTTTATAGGCCATTTCAAGACTAGTCTTACCATGTATAGAGATGATCGTCCATTCTACTTAGGTCTTCTTACTATATCTAGCACTGTAAGAATACTAACCATCTTGACACTATCGTTAGATAATAATCTCTCTAATACTTCTAATCTAAGCCCATCTTAGGTCAAAGATAGTAAGATTTAATCTATTTATTTCTAGGGTTGTGGTTAGGGTCGGGCCTTATAACGTACTATAACTTATTTCTTGGAAGAGTATCCATGAAATTCTACTACCTTAGCTATTTACCTAGTCCTGTGAAGCATGGAGTCATATCTTCGTCAGATGAAAATTTATACGATAATGGTTCTATAGTCTTAGGTCCAGCCTTAAGTACAAGGCTTACTAAACCATTTTATTCATAAGAAAACTTTCTAAAATCTACCACAAGGAGGTCTTATTTTCTTAAGACGCTATAACTTATGCCAAGTTTAACAGCCTGATCTCCAAAATTGTATATCTAGTATTTAGGATAAATTTATTCTTATTATCTAACAAATCTCTATGGATATGTAACTTCTAGTCTATTATATCTAGTTAGGCAGGTGTAGGAATGCATATCAATTGACTAAAAGTGATTTTCTACCAACTAGAACTCCTATAAAATGGATTGCCACTACATTCTAGTCGATCTTTCCAGTATAGTTGTTCTATCTGATTCATACATACTGAAATTATCACCCTCCTACAAAATATCTTACCAACATAGCTTCTACCCTACGATAAATTATAAATAAAGCTACAACAACTGGTATGGATATTAATGGAACACCTTGTTCATCAAATGAATAGATACAACGGTCGAATCCGTTAATTCAAATGGCATCAACAATCCTGTATTGGTCATTGCAAACTCCGAATGCTGTCCTTCGAATACCATCTTTCCATATCATCACCTTATGGTATTTCGATCTCAAGTTAATAAAATATACCTTTGCTTCGAGTTACCCGAACGATCTCAGGCATAACTTAAGGACTCGACCTATATATGCAAAAGGAAATTTATATATGAATTTTTATATATATTCCTTAGCAGGGTATGTATATGCATGAGTTAGTTTTCAATTTTAACATATTATTTCAATTCTGTCCATACGTAAAATTATGCTTAATTTACATATTTTAGCATGATTAACTAGTTAGAATAGGTGTTTTGGGTACTCGCATGTTATGGTAAAGCTACACCTATTGACTTTCAATATTAAACCTCCTTTTGCATCTTCAAGAAGCATATAAAAATTATTTTAATATGTAGTGACATTGGTAGTTAGATGTTGAGTATCATTATATTGCTAATAATTGCGATTCTTGAACTGGGGTTTCAAAAAAAAGGGTAATTTCTGAAATTAAACTTCATTGCTTGCTTGCTAGGGTAAAGGTTTCATTTAAAATTGAAATATGTATACTAGGGATTTCCTAGACATTTATTATACTATGTATATATTAGGTCTTGTCTAGTTTAATTTTGAATTATGAAAACTTGATAAGTTATTGATTAAATACAACATTTTAATTCTGTCTGGAATTAAAAATATGCTTATATGACCTATTATATTACGAACATTCAGTTAAAATGGGTACTTATAGATATCAGGATGTTAGGGTACGTAACCCACATGTTGAATTTTTTAAGTTAGAATTCGATATTTTATACTTCAAAGGGGTTAATTGAGCATTTTAGGATTTAATTTTGGAAATCTATTCACAATATGCATTATTTAAAAACTTATTCAATAAAATCGTGCAATAGCTATGTGTTTACTTGAACTGTGTAGCACCAAAGAACATTGCAAATAAATAAATGCTAGCATGCTCAGGTATGAAAGAAATTCCCTATTTCGATATTTTTTGTATTTATTAAATTGTGTGGGTATCCGGTGTTGAGAGTTGCTCCACCGAAGGGGTCGACGAACCCGAGATATTAATTGCATGGGTCCGGTATTGAGAGTTGCTCCACCGAAGGGGTTGGCGAACCCGGATTATACTTATAATTTAATTATGTCTCTTGTAAATTTTCGGGGGTTTCTAAATACAAAGGAGACTCTGCCGAAATTTTCGAAAATTTCAAGAGAGAGACAAATTCTCAATTTTCGGAGAAATTGGATGATGCCATAAACCATAGAGAGTATTTAGAATATGTATATGACACGTATCACAATTTAGATTAGACTCCTTATATTATCATTTTGTAAAATATGAGTATAATATTCGACTTGGTAGTTTTATGTCTAAATGCCATTTCGGAATAATTAATATCTAAATACCATGCAAAATGGACATTTACAAGATGCATTTTTAGCCTCTTAGATAGATAAACTCCATTTTATGATAATGATAATAATATTCAGTAATCATAATAATTAGATAGGAAGCATTATGTCTTCTCAACCTTCTACTAATTCTTAAATTCGAGGAAGAAATTCTTTTATGTTGGGTAGGATGTAAAACCCCTAAATTTCTACTATTATTTTATATATATTTGGTACTAATTTTTTTTATTTTGTATTTATATGTCGCGTAGTTGCATTGTACGTCGCGCGCGAAATTTTATTTTTCATAATTGCTCGACGAGTGCGAATATGTGCGAGCGTACATATTTTTCGAAAAATATTTTTTCTATTTTTATAGTTCAAAATAATATATATAATAAATAATTGCATTTGTATTTTACTTAAAGTTGTGAAAAGTATCGTATCAAGATGGCCAAAACTTATTACTTTTATTTATTTATAAAAGGCTATCTTATTTAATAGTGGTAATTTAGAAAACTATTTTATGCAAATATTCCTTGTATATGATGTACATTAATTTAAATTTATATATAATTCTATTTTTGAAATTTATTAATATTAATATTTTATTATTCAAAAAGATATTTAAGAATATTTATTTATTTTTGAAATTATTTTTAATTAATTATAAAAGATATTTTAGTTTAATTATTATACTTTAAATTGTGGTTAGATTTATTGGTTTGATTTAAATAGTTAATTTAAGGATGAAGATTTATCTATTGGATTTATTTGGATTTAAACTAGATTGAGATTGGATTTTGATTGAATTAATCTATTTTAATTAATATGCAATTTTATCAAAAAAGGGATTTAAATCCTAATCCTTATCCAACTGGAAATTTCCACCTCCTATATAAGGAGAGGTACTCATCCACATTAGTATTCCAAAATTTCTCCACCACTACAACTAGAATTCGTGTATCGTGTCTATGTCCGTGTCTGTGTCCGTATCCCATCTACTATTTATTTTTCCTTTACATATACATATGTCACTTCCCGCCCGACACACCGGACACATCCAATTCGACCTGGTTTCCATGTCCGACACACGGACACTAATACAATCCTAAAACCTAATCCTAGTCCAAGTCTACAGATGCCTCTGGCCACTCCGCCACCCTCGTCAGACCATCGCGCCTCCCTAGACTCCCTGGCTAACTCTAGCGCCGCCCACAAATCGGCAACCAACCGATCCTCACCACCACCACGGCAACCCCACGACCCCCACGGCCACGGCCATCACCACACCAACACCATTACAACCACGCACCACCACCATCTGCACCCAACTTCCGTCGCCACCACCGCAGCAACCCCACGACCCCCCCGACAACCAGCCAGCACCACTTCCACCATCGGACCTCCGCTACTAGCGACGGAACCTGACCGGTTGCCCGTACAACCATCGCCACCACACAGAAAAATAGAAAAAAGAAAAGAAAAGAAAAACCTATCACAACTCACCTCCGCCGAGCCGACCAGGCCCGCCGGCGTCACCAACCGACCTCCGTGCTCTCTCTCCTCCTTCTCCTCAGCCGCATCGTCCGTGCACCAACACGGCTGGCCGTCTCGACCCTGCGCCTACGTGCGCGTGACCGTCACCCTATAGATCTGCCGCTCTTCTCGAGCCCCGCGTTCGAGTTCTGATACCACGCACATCCGCGTACGCCGCAACTACCACCCGTAGCCTCCGCGTCCCCGTACATTCTGCCGCCTCCCTGGGCCCCGGCCACCACAGCGCCCCGTTCTTCTCCCTTTCTTCCGATCTACGCTGCCCCTCCCCGTGGCAGTCGACCGAATCTGGAGCCGCCACTGTGCCGTCCACCGACGATCCCTCCGAGTCTCCCTCCTGTGCGCTCAGCCGACCGCTCGCCCCCATGGCTGCGGCGCCGGCCACCGTATGAGCCGACGAATCCTCCATCTGCCGTGCCAGCCCGCCTTCCCTTTGCCGCGAGCCGCCGCCACCGGTCCAGACGACCACCGCCATCCGCACCGCCCTAGCCGCTAAGCTTTCCAGCTCTCTCTCGCTCTCCGACCCCCTCCTTCCCTCTTTCACAACTTCGATAGCCTCTCTCTCCCTCTGGCCTTTCGTCCACACAAATTTCCCTTTCTTATTTTTGTTTTCCCTTTTTGAGTATGGGTTCTATTCCTTTAGAGAATATAGCAGATGCAAGTTTTTGTCTTTTATTTGTTGGTTTTACTGTATATTCCCTTTTTACTATTATTTTGCACTGGTATTTACTATTGCCTTTAGGCATTTTGTATTATTATTATTATCACTACATTTGGTCTCTACATTAAATATTAATTACCTATTCTTAATAAACTAGTAATATATATCCAATTATATTATGGTATTATTATTTTGAGTATTAAATATGTGTTTAGATTTAGAAATAATACTTTGGCTTCTAGTTATTTTCAAGGATAGTTTTCAACTATAAATTACTTGGACAAAATAAGGTTTAAAATATATATTGTATTTTCTAGCTATTCTCAAAAATATGATATTTGGCTTAGAGGCTAAAAAATTATTATGGTTTTATGTGGTACTTTAAAACAAGCTTTTAACCAAAATATATTTATTTGTACCATTTTTATGGCATTTAAAAAAATTTATGGTTATGATATTTTCTACCCAAGAAAATTTTAGTTATGATACAAAAATAATTCTTTGTGACTTCAAGTATTGTCTAAACTATTTTACTAGATACATTTGTCAAAAATCAGTTAAATAAATGTATAGGGTTGGTGACCATTTGTAATTTCAAATTTTGTATTTAATGTATTATTATTTTGTTAGCCATTTATAAAAGTTGTATATATTTTCTACCTCGAAATCCTATTTTAACAATTTAGAGTTTTGTCTTAAAATATTTTTCTCCCCTATATATTTTCCAGTAATTATCTAAAAGTTGTCATCAAATATTATAAAATAATTTTTCTGAAATAGTATAAGTATTTGTTTTACGCAACTTCCTTCTATTATCGAACCTTGTCTGTGTCCAAGCCCATCATTCCTATTCCCTCGCCAAATCGAGACTACCTTGTGTCGACCCTAACTAATTTGACCCTTCTGGATCCAACGGAACTGTCCGTGCCACCATCAGAGGTCACCTTGTGTAGTGGTTATACCGAAGTCACAGTTTGTGCCACATTGATCGTTGCAGTACACCAGGCGTCTTACCAGGCAAGATACCTTGCCACCTTACTCTGTGATTACTTTACTTTAATTTCACTTATTTATTTTTAGTTTCATATATATATATTTGTAGGATGTGGAAAATTATGACACGCTGTCATTTTCATCCATACGCTTAAAGACAGATGTCAGTTGAAGCCATACGCTCATTCAAAAGCCATACGCTCAGTAAATATTTTATTATTTACTGAAGTGACAGCACAGCATATGTTTAAATGAGGAATGAATCTGACACTTCATCTTTCGTGCAAAGACAGCTGTCACAAGAAAAGTAACCGTCGTATAGGTTTTCGAAGAGTCGGTTTTGTCTTTTACGAGGACAACTCAGCAGCCTTCATAAATACAAAAGCCATCATTACTGTCAGTTTTGACAGTCTGTCAGCCCTCAAATCCGCAGTCACGACGCTCGAGAAGATTTTGTCAGTTATGGGAAGATATGGTGTACCAAAGAAGATTGATGATAGCCACGTGGCCACTTCTCCAGTGAGCGTATCGACCTCACATGACTCCTTCTTCACCCAGCCAAGTGAGCGTATGGACCTCACATGATTCCTTGCTAACCAAGCGAGCGTATGATCTCCATACGACTCCTTGCCCATAAAGTGAGCGTATGGATTTCCTATGGCACTACGCTGTCCAAATCAGCGTATGACTCCTCTTCAAAAGCTAGCGTATGACTCTACAGCAGTTGTATCCAGGATGATTTTCAACGTACAGTCAACACACGTTCTCACGTGTCCTGTACTTAGTTACCCATTTATTCAGAAGTTATGCAATGTGGCCTTCATGCCATCAATCTCTCATGAATGTGCTCCACTACTCTCAACCGCACGCCAACGTGTCTTCGTCAGAATTTGCCATGTGTCCCTGCAGTTTTGCACACGTCAAGTAACTACCTGAGCGTATGGTTCAGGACAGTTATCCAGAACTCTATAAAAGAGAGTTTCTTCACCTTCATGAGGACAGGTCATTTTTCAGAGAGAACAGAGAGATTGCCCAGTTGCTGTCCAAGTTCTTCGAAGTTCGAGTTTTCTTCATCGCATCGTCCAAGGGATAAAGTAATCGTCTTCTAGATTAGATTCCTACAGTTGTAATTTTCTCAGATACAAAATAAATAAAGTGAATTTATTTATGGAAAACAAATTGGCGACTCTGCTGGGGAAAGCTGTCTCCTCCAACGAGATAGCAACAACTCAATGCGATACTTCGTCGATCGGCTCGACGAAGAAGACGATGGTCGTACAATTCGACCAATCTGCTTACGAAGAAATGCTCAAGGCGAAGGAGGGCCGAACTGCTTCCTCCGCTCTTCCTGCTGCCAAGAAGACGGGACGCTCTGTCTATGTCCCCAAGTCTTATTCGACAGCCCGAGATGTTCCTGTCACTTCTCACGTTGACAAGAACACATCTTCAACTTTAACAAAGCACACTTCTGCTTCCCTGAACACAGCAACAATGGTTTCCCCTAGTCACGCTGACAAAATTGGTTCTTTAACCAAGTCAGTGTGTCCAAGGAAAACCATCTCTGGACATGTCAAAGTCCCTTCTCCTTCTGCTCTTACGACAGCAGTCGGCTCTTTAGCCATTGATGACTCTGTGCGTACAGCAGTCAGAGGGCAGCATGCGGTGAAGGCAGCATACACTGAGCAAAGACCAGCGTATGCCAACAAGAAGGCAGCGTACGCTAAGCAAAAGCCAGCATATGCTAACAAGAAGTCGGCGTATGCTGACAGATGCAGTCCTTTGACTGATTCTCAAAATCAGACTGGGGGTTCTCTTTCACAGAACCTACAAATGATTCCCCCACAACTTGCGCATCTTGTGCCAACCAAGGAGAAAGACTCTTTAGTCGATTCCTCTACTTCTGAGGTCTTTACCTCTGGAGTTAATTTGACTAGTACTTTTACTAGCTCAAACAAAGGAAAATGCCTTTTGGCTAATTCCTCTAAAGATGGATTATTACCGACTCCTAGTCAGAATAATACTCATCTCCCTTCTCTCAAAATTTCTCGATCTGATAAAGGCAAGTTACAAGTATCCAAGACTGATACCAAAGTCATATCTCCCACGAATCTTCGTAACAAGCTTAATCAAAATCACCACAGTTATGCTTCTGGTATTAAAAAGTCTTATCAAATTGAGACAAGTGTACTAGACCCTGATGTTGAATATGCCAGGAACTATGTGGCTCAAATTAATCGGTCTCTATACACTCAAGAACCAAGAAGACAGAAGAACAAAAGACAAGTTTCTACACAGAAACTATCTTCCAGTACTTCCCAATCTATTCCTACAGATCTCCGGGAAAATTTACAAAACAAACGGAGAATCGACACTCCATCTGGCTATGACATTGCCCATATTCGCCATGAAAAGCATGGTTGTGACTTCCAACCTCGGGTTGTCATCCAATGTTGTTGTTCACCGAAAACACGGTCTGTTTTCGAACGGATCCAATATGAACCAACATCAGATGAAGATGAACCTCTTTATGCTTTTGTCAACATGACCTCCAAAAATATTGGGGGTAGAATCCGGTCTGACGCTATATCAGATTCTGAAGATGGTGTTTATCTTGGCACCCGATCCAGGACTGGAGCCTTGGCCAGAATCTCTTCTTCTTCTCATCCAAGTAATAATCCGGAGATCACGGAAGATTTTCTTGGAGAGTCCAACTTTCCGGCATTAACTCCTGTAAATAGTCCCGGGAAAGATACTGATTCTTACAGCGATGATTCAGAGCAAACTGTTTCATCGTCTATCCCTCGAATGATTACCACTTACATGGCAGAAGGTGATCATGAACCTTCGACTAGCAATGAGGCTCATGAACAGAGGATTTCTTCTTTAGAACAACAATTGCGAGCTATGGCAGATACATTGAGTGCTATGCACACTCTAATACAGGCTCAACAACAGACAGCACCACCAGTGGTATTGAATACCCCTGTTGTTCCAAACCCCGAACCCTCTACTATTCCAGGGGTACAATCTAATGTTCCTGTACAAACCACCCCAAGTCACTCTGGAGCTGGGGGTGGTACATATGCTGCAGTCCCTCCTCCCAATTACACTCAACAAGTCACAACTCCACAATCCTCTGGAATTGTTACAGAAGAGTTAAAGAATCTCAAAACTCAGTTTGAGGCATTCAAACAGAAGGATGGTTTACAAAGGTAAGGTATCAAGCAACCTTACCCGATAGAGTGGAAGCAAGTATCATATCCTCCTAAATACAAGCCTCCGACTATCTCCTTCTTTGATGGGACTACTTCCCCAAGTCAATTCATTAATCACTTTGAAGTAATGACTGATCAATTGCAACTAAGCGATGCCCTCCTTACTCGGGTGTTTGTTGGATGTCTCAAAGGAACGGCTTATGAATGGTACAGAAGTCTCCCTGACGGGTGTATTACTTCATTTGCCGGTTTCAAACAAATGTTCCTTGAACGATTCTACGAAGGGCTCAATGATATGGCCATGTCGGCCCTCATAAGAATCAAACAGAAGAATAATGAGACCACTGAGGAATTCATTGAGAGATTCAGAAGAGAAGCCCTCAAAATGCATCTTGGAACTCCCGATGCTGTTACGATCGACACTTGCAAGTCGAACCTCTTACCAATTATCAGCATGTGGACAGGGTCCACTCAGTTCCAAGATTGGCCTTCATTCATCGTCAGTGCCAAAGCTGCCGAAGTCAGTACTGAGACCTTCAAAGGTCTGGGGGTACAAATGGCTCCCAAAGAATCAAATCAGAGTGCTAGCAATAGTACTCGACCCAACAATCGCAAAGGGAAAGAAGCTCTTGAAGTCAATCTCCAAAGCAGTAGTTAAGAAGTAAAGACTACCCAAGCTACTTCAGCTCCAACAAATTCAACAACAGAGATCTCCTCGGCCGAAAGAAGAATATTCTTTCGATGATGACGATGTTCAGGGTATCTTTGAATGCTTGCTCAAAGGAAATTCACTCCCTACTGAGGTAAAAACTGTACCTCAATTTGAAGATAAGTACAAGTCTGCATTCCATCTATATAGTTCACAATCTCGTGAATTAATAGCAAAGATGGGCTACGATCTAGCCACTGCTCCTGGTCTGAACTCAGGCGAAGGACTCCGAGCACCTTTTGCCCTCACTATAAGACATAATCAATCTCGTGTTGGTCTCGGCTTCTGGGACGAAGCTCTCATCAAGCATAAAAGAACCAAAAGCAAGATGAAGAATTGCAACATGGTTTCGATAGATCCTGAACCAGAATCTGAAGTTGAAGTTCATGCTGGAACTCGGTCAGGAAAAATATATCTCAAAGATTATGCTGACACTTCTGGAGAAACCTCTGATGTCCCTCCGGCTACAGCCCCAACACCAGTCTCTACTGAAGAACCTTCAAATGTTCCTGTCGAGACAGTTCCATCTAAACCAACAACAGCTGACAAGGGCAAACAACAAGTCCGCTTCGACAAACCATTGAAGAAATCATCCCCTACAGGACTTGAAAAGCCTTATAATTTTGATATATTGGCTCAACTAGCCAATACACCAGCTAAATTGTCAATCTTCGAACTCTTACGTCTCTCTAAAGAGACTCGAGAAACTTTAAGTGAAGCACTGTTACAAGCAGAAATTTGCTTAACTCTCCTCAAAAAGTTGGAAACAGAACCTGTCTCTCACTGCCATAATGTATTGGAATTTATTCCAAACATTACCTTTACGCAGGACGATATGCTGCTAGAGGATAATCGACATGATCGTCCTTTATATCATACAGGATATATTGATTCTATGAAGGTTGATCGTTTACTGATTGATCCAGGATCCGCTCTCAGTATTATGCCAAAGGCTATGTTAGATGCATTGAAGATACCTGTGCATAGTCTTTCCAGCACTATCACTACCATCTTGGGATTTAATCAAGGAAAAAGTGAGCCTTTAGGCAAGATTCGCCTTAAATTTCAAATAGGCGATCTTCGTACTATGGTTACTTTTTACATCATCGACAATCATGGTTGCTCGTACAATGCTCTATTGGGGAGACCTTTCTTGCATGAACATAATATTGTTCCTTCCACTCTTCATCAGTGCTTCAAATATGTTGATGATAATGGAGAGGTTCAAAAAGAAGTGGCAGATCTTTACCCATTCAAAGGAGTCGAAGCTTACTTCAATGACGCTCGCATGTACAAAGATGAATACTCGAAAGTCTTGCAAGCTATGGATAATGAAGATGAGACATCCAAAGTTGACACCTTTGTTATTCCTGTAAAAGGGCGTATTACTCCTCCACAGTCTGTTAAAACATTTGAAGAAGGCTCACTGATAATTCCGGTCAGTGGACGTACTACTTCATCATCCGCCCAAGGCTCACTGATAATTCCTGTCAGTGGACGCACTACTGCACCATCTTCCCAAGCTTCACAAAGTTCGCTGATCATTCCTGTCAGTGGACGCATCACTCCCCCTCCATCTTCTCAGGCTAGATCAGATACTCTAGTCATTCCAGTCAGTGGACGCATTACTTATCCACGATCTTCTTCAAGGGAGCTCACCTCTTCTGAGCCTTTTGTTATCGATCTTAATCGAAACAAAAATTCTAACTGTTCTTCTTCTTCCCCCTTTGTCATTAATCTGACTAAGTCTGATAAGACTCAGCCTTCTGTTGTAAATACAGCATCTAGTATTAATGAAGCATCTCCTTTACAGTATATTGATGTTTGTAGTTATGTACAAAGTTATTTACAATTGCTAGATAGTTTAGAGCCACTAACTATAGGGGTTGTTCAAGCTCTTCATACAGACGTATCATTAGACTCTATACAGAAATCATACTTTGTGGTCCCCAGTCGAAAGAAGGGAGAAAATCCAATATTTTTCTATAAAGGACCTCAGAATCCTCCTAATCTGGAGGAGGATGATATAAATGACGATACTGAAAGATTACAGCTACGTCGCTACAGTCAGCAATCCAAAAATATCATCAAGAATATGGGTTATGATTTCAGAACCAGTCTTAATGGAAAAGGAAGAAGAATGCCTGTTCGAATTCCTCCATTAAAATACGGAAGGACAAAATGTGGTTTAGGTTACATTGCTCCCACCCCTTTTATCAACATAGTTCATGAAGAGTCAAAATTCAATAAAGACGAACAATCTGAAGATGAACGATCTGAGTCTTCTGATTCCCTTTCTTGGGATTCTGATACGAGTGTTGGCGATCTTCATCGCTCTATTCTATCCATCAATATGGTCTCTGTTGATGGCCCGCAAGAAAATGATGAAGATGAAGATGATTTTGAAATATCACCTGAATCAGAACAATGGGCTCAAAGATTAGATAATCAATGGGAATTCAGGTTTGAACAGAGGGAACCTCCTACTGAAGATAAACTGATCCAAATTGATGTTGGTGAAGAAGGTTCCCCTAAACCAATATTCATCAGTGAGAGTCTTTCAGAAACAGATAAGCAAGATATGATCAAGCTTATTCGTGATTACATCGATGTCTTCGCCTGGAGCTACGAGGATATGCCAGGACTAGATCCGAAGATCGTAATGCACAAGCTTAATATTATGCCAAATGCTAAATCGGTCAAACA
Source organism: Iris pallida (assembly GCA_029216955.1). Taxonomy (NCBI): domain Eukaryota; kingdom Viridiplantae; phylum Streptophyta; class Magnoliopsida; order Asparagales; family Iridaceae; genus Iris; species Iris pallida. Next base: position 19,391,091 of record JANAVB010025794.1, read on the forward strand.
GCAACAGCGACGATTTCGTCCAGACATTATGGATGTAATTGAAGCTGAAGTCAACAAGCTTATGGCTTCCGGATTTATCAGAGAGGAACAACATCCTGAATGGGTGGCTAACATCGTTCCTGTCCTCAAGAAGACCGGCAAGATCCGAGTCTGTATAGACTTTCGTGATCTCAATGCTGCTTGTCCTAAAGACGAATTCCCTCTACCAATCATTGATGTCATGGTTGATAATACCTGTGGATTTGAACGAATGTCATTCATGGACGGGTATTCGGGGTATAATCAAATCAAGATGTTTCTAGATGACGAGAGACATACTTCTTTCAGAACACCGATCGGTACATATTGTTATACAATGATGCCGTTTGGTCTCAAAAATGCAGGAGCAACATATCAACGAGCAATGAGCACTATATTCCGTGAACATCTCCGGAAAATAGTCGAATGCTATGTTGATGATATTGCAGTCAAAAGTCGACGAAAGGAGGATCATATCCAAGATTTGAAGACTATATTTGATTTAATGCGTCAGCATCAACTTAAAATGAACCCTACTAAGTCCTTCCTAGGCGTCTCTAGTGGCAAATTTCTCGGCTTCGTCATTACCGCTAAAGGTATACACGTGGATCCCGAGAAGATCAAAGCCATCCAAGAGATGCGTCCTCCACGTACCTTAAAAGAGCTACGAGGATTTCAAGGAAGGATTGCTTATATCAGGAGATTCATTTCCAACTTATCAGGACGCTGCAGACCATTCCACAAACTTCTGAAGAAAGGTGTATCTTTCATCTGGAACGAAGAATGTCAAAAAGCATTTGACGACATCAAACAGTACCTCATGAACCCTCCAGTTTTGGTACCTCCCGTCTCGGGAATACCATTTCTCCTATATGTTCGAGCTATGGATCATTCTCTTGGTGCATTACTCGCCCAGAAAAATAAAGATGGTCATGAACAGGCCATTTATTATCTCAGTCGCACAATGACAGGTGCTGAACCGCGTTATTCTCCAATCGAGAAAGAATGCCTAGCATTAATGTTTGCTGTTCAGAAAATGCGACATTATATTATCGGTCAGACGATTCACGTCATTTCCAGAGTGAATCCACTCAGGATTATGATGAAGAAACCCGGTATTCTCAACTCCAGACTTGCTAATTGGGGAATCTTGTTAGCTCAATACGACATGCATTATATTCCTCAGAAGTCGGTTAAAGGACAGGCTCTTGCTGATTTTCTAGCAGCTCATGCAGTCCTAGAAGATTCTAAATTATATGATGAGATTTCCGATGAAGTTCTGGATTCAAATATGGTTTCTGAAGAAGTTCCTACCTGGCGTCTATTCTTTGATGGAGCATCTAGAATAGGTCCTAACGGCGATATTGTCGCCGGAGTTGGAATTGTTCTTGTATCCCCAGAGGGATTAACTATTCAGAGGGCTTATTCTCTGGATCAATCATGTTCAAATAATGTTGCAGAATACAATGCGTTGCTCATTGGTCTTCAACTCGCTAAACATCTGGATGTTCAATATTTAGAAGTTTATGGAGACTCTAAGCTTATCATCAATCAGATCAGAGGAACGTATGAAGTTCGTCATCAAGATTTGATACCTTATCATTGAACAACACTCTCTATGGCCTCCTCCTTTGAAGGTTTCTTTATTGAACATGTTCGACGAGCCTATAATGCAGAAGCTGATGCTTTGGCTAATCTTGCTGCTGTATTAGCCATACCAATCAGACGTCAGCAAGTGATAGTGGTTTATAACCGAGAACTATTCTGCGTTAAAAATAATCTAGCTTTGGCTTTTCTCCATAATCCAGACGAAGATTCTCTCAACTTTGATGCTGAATTAAAGTTTGATAAAGTGTCCTTGTCTTCTTCCGATTCTACTATGGAATATGTCTTTTCTAACAAAATAGACACCGTAACTGAAGACTGGAGACGTCCGTTTCTGGGCTTTGTGTTGTATGACATACTTTCTGATAACCCGAGTGAAGCAGCATCTATCCGGCGCCGGTCTCTCAGATTCTATTATAATCATACTACGAAGATACTATATCGTCGAGCCTATGATGGTCTTCTCCTTCGATGCACCGCTGGTGAAGAAGCACAACAGATAATCCGTGAAGCACATGATAGCGTCTGCGGAGCTCACCAGCCAGGTCCAAAACTTCAAGATCGTATCCGACGTATGGGTTATTATTGGCCCACGATGGTAGCTGATACCATTCAATATGCTCGGAAATGTAAAGCCTGTCAAATTCATGTAGACTTTATCCATCAACCATCGGAGTTCTTACACCCAACAGCGGCATCATGGCCCTTTGAAGCTTGGGGCATGGACGTCATCGGTCCTATCAATCCACCATCATCAAAAGGACATCGGTTTATTCTAGCAATAACTGATTACTTTTCTAAATGGGCTGAAGCAATCCCGTTATCTGAAGTCAAGACTTCTAATGTTATCAACTTTGTCAAACATTATGTCATCTATCGATTTGGTGTTCCTCGGCGTATTATCCATGATAATGGACCACAGTTCGTCAGCCAGAAATTTACTCGATTCTGTGATGATCATCGGATTAATAATCTGGCTTCTACAGCATATAATCCAGCAGCCAATGGACTAGCAGAAGCTTTCAACAAAACAATCATCAAACTCTTGAAAAAGTTCGTTTCTTCCAATAAACGTAACTGGAGTGAGAAGCTTGGTGAATATTTATGGGCTTATCGCACCACAGTTCGCAATGCGACCAAATGTACACCCTTCTCTCTGGTGTATGGTTGCGAAGCTGTTCTTCCATTAGAGATTCAAATTTCTTCTTTAAGGATAGCAATCGCTAATGAACTCACTGTAGAAAATAATGATCGTCTTCAACTTCAAGAATTAGAAGCTCTGGATGAAAAGCGATTATCTGCTCAACAGAATATTGAATTCTATCAAGCTAGAATTTCAAGAGGTTTTAATAAGAAAGTCAGAATTTGGGCGTATCAAAAAGGAGAACTTGTTCTAACTGTCAGACATCCTATGACTATGACTCATATGAGCAAGGGCAAATTTGACGCAAAGTGGGAAGGACCCTATATTGTGAGCAAAGTTTTCTCAAATAGAGCTTATCAACTCTCAGAATTGGATGGTCGAAAAGTTTTGATGCCTATTAATGGCAAATTCCTTAAAAAGTACTATGTATAAATGTAAATGCTTGTAATCATCAGACAGTTTCATGTTTAGAAATAAAATTTTTATTTTATTTTTATCATGAATGATGATACATAATATTAAAGAAGATCACTATCATCCTTTTCTACATTTGGATGTGGGCCACTGCCGTCCTTCTCGAAGACGTGATCAGCAAAAGAGTCGAGAACCTCCTTGCTAGAACCCACGAGGAACTTGCAAACGGCCATCCTCATGGCTTCTTCTTCTTCAGTCTTTTCTGGTTCGAGCAGGAAATCCAGAATGTCCCTTGGTGGCTTGGGTGCAGACGAACCTTCGCCTGCTTCCGTCTTCTTCGATTGAACTGGATCAACAGGGTGTTCTTCAGTGCTTTTCTGAACTTTTGAGGCAATTCCAGTTTTCTTGAATGCTTCTTCAGATGACATTTTTATGTTTGAAAGAAGAAGTGTTCGTTCTTGTCAAATTTCTGTATATTTATAGGCAGAAGTTCTACAAATAATAAAACGTCACGTTCATCCGACGGTTCATCCATCCATTAATTGCGTTCATCCGACGATTCATCCGTTCATTTATTCGTTCGTTCATGATCTTCTATCAATTTATTAAAGTGGGGATTCGTTATTGATCATGTTTTCATAACCTCTGAATCAATTCCGAATCTACTTGCTCATTTGTCATTTTTGACCTCTGCATAGAAATCAATCTATTTTCTTTTGAGTTCATACATATTATCACGTCCATAATACCTCTGATAATATCATATACTCTAAAACAGAAAAGAAGATTTCATTATCTATCATGTCCACAATTCATCCACAAATACAAATCTTTGAGCATAGAAGAATTATCATTTCCATTCTCATTTCACCACAAAAAGTCTATTATATTTTCTTAGACTTTCTTACAAATCATAATGGAAATCTATTACAAATCTTGGATTTTTATTTTACACCACAACAATAACCTAATAGAGATCTATCTTCTTTGGATCTTCTCCGTCAGACCTTCTCCATCAGGTTCGTTGTTGGTGGCAGTTCCTGACTGTCTGGGTCCCAGTCACGACCAGATCAGCAGGAATCAAACTCTGGTCTTCTCTCTCAGACGAGAGGAGAACCACAGAGTATGGCAGCCCGAAGTCGTGGTGCTGCCAATACAACTGGTGGATTGGGGGTAACCTCTCAAGGAAGACAGGAATGTATCCAAACCTTGGGATACAATTCCTAGTTCTCCCGTGAAAGGAACTCTACTACCCGATTTCTCGGGGTAGAGTTGACTCCACCATCCAACTCTCGTATATAAAGGCTCTTCCTACCATCTGAGGAAGACCCTTCTATCCCACGAAGAGTTCTGAGTTGTTTGATTTACGCGTCAAAAGCGTATGAGCTCCCTGATGTAGATATCAGCAGGATATTCTCCACAACATCCACATCCCCAATGCCAGTTCTGAAGAAAATTTTTAGCCAAGTTTTTGCAGAAAGTATCAACAGAAATCATTCAGCGTGCATTTATCAAACAGAGACAGGCGTGTATTGTTCAAATCAGAAACAGAAAGCTTATCTTCAAACAGCAAAAATAGTACATGTATTACATTGACTTACCTTCAAGTTTGGTGCTAAGGATTGGCAAACTCATGTTTGATACAGTGCGCAGAAGTCGAACATTAGAAAACATTGCTTTCCTGTTTGAGAGTGAAATCTCCCAAAAATTTCATTCTCAGAGAAGAAGAAGAGGAATGGGAGATGAGTATCTGTGAAACTCTTCTATCTATTTAAAGGGCAAAGTACAAGTCTATTCTTGGAAAAGATCCGCATAAATAGCGCTCGTAAACCGTGGAATGAGTGTCACGCGTGCTTTGGAAGACAGAGCAACATTGGAAACAGTCAAAGGGTGCTAATTAATATTCTTCATTAATGCACGCAGATTAAACACAGAAGTTGTACTTCATTCTTCAAGACAGGCACTGATGGCCTTACAAAAGACAAAACAAAAAGAGTGCAACAAAAGCACAAAAGACACGCTCTATTTTCCAGAGCGACTGAGCTTGGTACCTAGTTCTTCTACGCTCCTAACTCCCAGACGGTGCAACAGAGCCTTAAACACTTCACGCTGCTCTATGAGGCTGCACCCACCAGAAGAGGACAAGCCATCCAAGCCAAAATAGCTCAAGAAATTCTTGGCTAGTTGTAAGGGATCATCTTTGAGTTCGAAGACAAGGGGCTCTGGCTCTTCACCCCCAAAAGTGGGGTCACCATGGGAACAAAAGCCCAACTTACGTGCTTCTTCTTCAGCGGCTTCCTTTGGAGTCATGGTTTCTCCACCACTACAACTAGAATTCGTGTATCGTGTCTATGTCCGTGTCTGTGTCCGTGTCCCATCCACTATTTATTTTTTTCTTTACATATACATATGTCACTTCCCGCCCGACACACCGGACACATCCAATTCGACCTGGTTTCCATGTCCGACACACGGACACTAATTCAATCCTAAAACCTAATCCTAGTCCAAGTCTACAGATGCCTCCGGCCACTCCGCCACCCTCGTCAGACCATCGAGCCTCCCTAGACTCCCTGGCTGACTCTAGCGCCGCCCACAAATCGGCAACCAACCGATCCTTACCACCACCACGGCAACCCCACGACCCCCACGGCCACGGCCATCACCACACCAACACCATTACAACCACGCACCACCACCATCTGCACCCAACTTCCGTCGCCACCACCGCAGCAACCCCACGACCCCCCCGACAACCAGCCAGCACCACTTCCACCACCGGACCTCCGCTACTAGCGACGGAACCTGACCGGCTGCCCGCACACCCATCGCCACCACACAGAAAAATAGAAAAAAGAAAAGAAAAGAAAAACCTATCACAACTCACCTCCGCCGAGCCGACCAGGCCTGCCGGCGTCACCAACCGACCTCCGCGCTCTCTCTCCTCCTTCTCCTCAGCCGCATCGTCCGTGCACCAACACCGCTGGCCGTCTCGACCCTGCGCCTACGTGCGCGTGACCGTCACCCTATAGATCCGCCGCTCTTCTCGAGCCCCGCGTTCGAGTTCCGATACCACGCACATCCGCGTACGCCACAACCACCACCCGTAGCCTCCGCGTCCCCGTACATTCCGCCGCCTCCCTGGGCCCCGGCCACCACAGCGCCCCGTTCTCCTCCCTTTCTTCCGATCTACGCTGCCCCTCCCCGTGGCAGTCGACCGAATCTGGAGCCGCCACTGTGCCGTCCACCGATGATCCCTCCGAGTCTCCCTCCTGTGCGCTCAGCCGACCGCTCGCCCCCATGGCTGCGGTGCCGGCCACCGTATGAGCCGGCGAATCCTCCATCTGCCGTGCCAGCCCGCCTCCCCTTTGCCGCGAGCCGCCGCCACCGGTCCAGACGACCACCGCCATCCACGCCGCCCTAGCCGCTAAGCTTTCCAGCTCTCTCTCGCTCTCCGACCCCCTCCTTCCCTCTTTCACAACTTCGATAGCCTCTCTCTCTCCCTCTGGCCTTTCGTCCACACAAATTTCCCTTTCTTATTTTTGTTTTCCCTTTTTGAGTATGGGTTCTATTCCTTTAGAGAATATAGCAGATGCAAGTTTTTGTCTTTTATTTGTTGGTTTTACTGTATATTCCCTTTTTACTATTATTTTGCACTGGTATTTACTATTGCCTTTAGGCATTTTGTATTATTATTATTATCACTACATTTGGTCTCTACATTAAATATTAATTACCTATTCTTAATAAACTAGTAATATATATCCAATTATATTATGGTATTATTATTTTGAGTATTAAATATGTGTTTAGATTTAGAAATAATACTTTGGCTTCTAGTTATTTTCAAGGATAGTTTTCAACAATAAATTACTTGGACAAAATAAGGTTTAAAATATATATTGTATTTTCTAGCTATTCTCAAAAATATGATATTTGGCTTAGAGGCTAAAAAATTATTATGGTTTTATGTGGTACTTTAAAACAAGCTTTTAACCAAAATATATTTATTTGTACCATTTTTATGGCATTTAAAAAAATTTATGGTTATGATATTTTCTACCCAAGAAAATTTTAGTTATGATACAAAAATAATTCTTTGTGACTTCAAGTATTGTCTAAACTATTTTACTAGATACATTTGTCAAAAATCAGTTAAATAAATGTATAGGGTTGGTGACCATATGTAATTTCAAATTTTGTATTTGATGTATTATTATTTTGTTAGCCATTTATAAAAGTTGTATATATTTTCTACCTCGAAATCCTATTTTAACAATTTAGAGTTTTGTCTTAAAATATTTTTCTCCCCTATATATTTTCCAGTAATTATCTAAAAGTTGTCATCAAATATTATAAAATAATTTTTCTGAAATAGTATAAGTATTTGTTTTACGCAACTTCCTTCTATTATCGAACCTTGTCTGTGTCCAAGCCCATCATTCCTATTCCCTCGCCAAATCGAGACTACCTTGTGTCGATCCTAACTAATTTGACCCTTCTGGATCCAACGGAACTGTCCGTGCCACCATCAGAGGTCACCTTGTGTAGTGGTTACACCGAAGTCACAGTTTGTGCCACATTGATCGTTGCAGTACACCAGGCGTCTTACCAGGCAAGATACCTTGCCACCTTACTCTGTGATTACTTTACTTTAATTTCACTTATTTATTTTTAGTTTCATATATATATATTTGTAGGATGTGGAAAATTATGACACGCTGTCATTTTCATCCATACGCTTAAAGACAGATGTCAGTTGAAGCCATACGCTCATTCAAAAGCCATACGCTCAGTAAATATTTTATTATTTACTGAAGTGACAGCACAGCATATGTTTAAATGAGGAATGAATCTGACACTTCATCTTTCGTGCAAAGACAGCTGTCACAAGAAAAGTAACCGTCGTATAGGTTTTCGAAGAGTCGGTTTTGTCTTTTACGAGGACAACTCAGCAGCCTTCATAAATACAAAAGCCATCATTACTGTCAGTTTTGACAGTCTGTCAGCCGTCAAATCCGCAGTCACGACGCTCGAGAATATTTTGTCAATTTTGGGAAGATATGGTGTACCAAAGAAGATTTATGATAGCCACGTGGCCACTTCTCCAGTGAGCGTATCGACCTCACATGACTCCTTCTTCACCCAGCCAAGTGAGCGTATGGACCTCACATGATTCCTTGCTAACCAAGCGAGCGTATGATCTCCATACGACTCCTTGCCCATAAAGTGAGCGTATGGATTTCCTATGGCACTACGCTGTCCAAATCAGCGTATGACTCCTCTTCAAAAGCTAGCGTATGACTCTACAGCAGTTGTATCCAGGATGATTTTCAACGTACAGTCAACACACGTTCTCACGTGTCCTGTACTTAGTTACCCATTTATTCAGAAGTTATGCAATGTGGCCTTCATGCCATCAATCTCTCCTGAATGTGCTCCACTACTCTCAACCGCACGCTATCGTGTCTTCGTCATAATTTGCCACGCGTCCCTGTAGTTTTGCACACGTCAAGTAACTACCTGAGCGTATGGTTCAGGACAGTTATCCAGAACTCTATAAAAGAGAGTTTCTTCACCTTCATGAGGACAGGTCATTTTTCAGAGAGAACAGAGAGATTGCCCAGTTGCTGTCCAAGTTCTTCGAAGTTCGAGTTTTCTTCATCGCATCGTCCAAGGGATAAAGTAATCGTCTTCTAGATTAGATTCCTACAGTTGTAATTTTCTCAGATACAAAATAAATAAAGTAAATTTATTTATGGAAAACAATATTATTGTGCGTCCAAGTCACACTTGGGTGCAAGCGACTATATCGGTCGTTCTAATTGCTTTTAAATTATTTTGTATCAACTTAGCTTAGTGACCACCCATTGGATAATGAGGTATTGGTATATCTCATACGGCCTTGAAACATACTTTACCCTGTATTGTGAGTCACATATATGACACGTACTCGCATAGTCGGCCGGCCACCGATACGTATGAGGCGCGCGATGGTTAGGAGTAACTGCCAATAGAATTGCATGCTAGTGGACTTGGCAGTTACTAGAGGTTCATATGAGTCATGGATGTGACTCCAGTAGGCATTGGGAGGGAAGAACTGTTCCTCGATGTATGGGCCATATTTACATACTGTTATTGTACTTGAAGCTCCGTTGGAGACGCAGGTTTACCCTATTGTACTGATTCCCTCTAACGTTCATGGAACGTTATGGACGTTTTTTTACTGATTCCCTCTGATGTTCGCCGAATGTTATGGACGGATTGTACTGATTCCCTATGAGAGGGACGATGCCACTGCTATACAGTCCGAGTGCCTATATGTGAAGGATTGTTCTATATTGCATATTCACTATAGTACGATTAGGTACTCTATTGCATGCATCCCTTATTTTCTATTATATATCACAGTTCATATGGCATGGTATTTTCTTGTATCTTGTTACGTCCCTCTGAGGACCTGGTTATCTCTCCAGGTGTGTGCTCTTGTCTTTCGCAGGTATTCTAGCTCTAGCCATGGTCATCGCTATTTCTTCGAGGATGATTGCCCTTTGATCGTCTTCGCTTCGCTCGCCAATATCATTCTTTTGTATATCTTGTATTTCTTTTCATAGTTGGTAGTAGATTTGTCTCCGCCCAACTACCTGTACCAAAGATAATTCATTATCATTATATGATATATTTTATTCATTTATTTTTGTGTGGATAAGATTAGTTGTGGTTTTACTACAGTTTACAGCTTACGTATATTTAATATACGGCCGGCATGTCTACGTTCCTAGTCCTACGTATTTTGGGACTGGGACATTACAACAATCGTGAATTCGGCACGTAGCCTGGGGATGTGTTCCATGACGTCACCGTTGTATTTGGGATACGGGACGTGACAGAATTAAAAATAACAATAATTATATATTCTCTCATAAACTTACTAAAATAAAAAATCTTGAACCAATCAACAATATATGTTTAAGTAAAAGAATATATGTCCATGATGAACTAGGTATATCACACATTAAGGGCATAAAATAGTTAAAACAATTAATTGCCTTCCCTTAAAACATGCGTATTCTAGTTCCGATGTAATTTATATGCAAGAATAGATAAAATAAATAATCAGAAGATGTAAGGAATATCCAAGATATGCATCTTTCTTTCCTTTGATCAAATGCATATAAAGTTCAAACTTAAAACAAATATCATCTTTAGCCAAGTAAAAGAATGTCCAATAAATAAATGCTTAAAGATGAACACGCAAAATATATCTCCAATTAAACAATAAACATAACTAGATAAATGTTCAAAGAAAAATGTATTCTAGATATATGGCATGTCAAGGGGATAATTGATTTGAAATAATTAACTGCTCCACCTTTACATGGTTATATCCAAAAATAATAGTATTAACAAAAATTTAAAAAAACTTCAGAGATATATTTCTAGAAGTAGGAAACTAATTCAAAAATATTAGGTCTTCTTATCAAAGTTCATTTCTTTCCTTAGCGCGGTGTCCACCTGACAACCGTAAGGTTAAAGAAAAGAAACGCTTTGAGAGAGAGATTCAATATGTCTGACTTCTCCTTCGCAAAGAGTTATTGTTGTAGACAGTAAATAACTTGAATAAGAAGAATATAATAAAAAACTTAAATCATTAATATTACACAAGCTAAAGACGAAATCACAAGACCATAATATTCAATACGTAGTCACAAGATCATCAAGTTTGAATATCGAATAGTGTGACAGAAAAATGAATATATCAAAATATGACAGATATTAACCTATGAAGATCAATATATGTTACCATTTACAAAATTAAATCATTAAATAATATTGTCCATCAAAGCTAAAATCTGAAATCAATCAAATAACAATTGCAACTAGATCTCAATAAATCTTTATTTTATAAAGCATTGATCAATCTTGGGTTAGATGTAGGGGTATTGTCCCAGCTAACGGAGGTTCACCGGAGAACACTTAAGTACCATTTCGCTTTAGCCGTAGCCGTGGTGACAGACAGACCCTTTGTAGGCTTGTACCCAAAATAAATCTCTTCTTTAATAACCGAGGATTTAAGAAGAATTTGTGCAATATGAAATCAATTATATTATATGGACTAAAAAAATCTTAGAATAATGTAGCATTCGGTATAAGATGTATGAATTACATTTATTCATATGTGCTACAAAATTATTGGATAACAATAAAATATAAAATATTTGTAAATCAAAATATAGGACCTAGATACGCTTGTTGTATTCTGGAACCTAGGGGACTGGGTTCAGCACCTTGGATCCAGAACTAGTTAATAATTGTAAGTAGAACTTAATAAATCTTAAGTCTATAAAGTATTGATCACTTTGGGTTAGCTGTAGGGGCGGGTTCCCAGCTAACGGTAGTCCGAAGACTAGTACACTATGTTGCTTCAGGTTATTTACACCTGTATGACAGAAGGACACTTTTGGCTTGTACCCAAAATGATCTCTACTTTTAAGAACTTAGATATAAAGGAATATATGCAGTATCATCGAACAACGTCAAAATCCAGAATCCCTAAATATAAAAAAAGTAAATACCCAAAGAATAGTTTATCAAGATCAAGATATTAAAAATTATTTAAATAAGAGTCATGTATCCAAAATGTCAACCAAAAAGCCAAAAAAATCATTAAAAGAGTCTTTGAGGAAGAAGCTAATAAGGAGAAGAACATAAATTTGTTCCAAGTAATCAATAGCTAAAGTATGAGATAAGCACATGTTTGAAACTACTTCTTAAAATAATACATAACTTGAACTTAATTCATATCGCCATAAAGATATTTATACAAAAATATATATTAATATAAGAAACATATGAGTAATATATGAAAGATAGTAAATTATTCATGTATCCTTCATAAGCATAAAAAAATATCATAAGATCAAAAACATGCATAAATATGCTTTGTCAGACAAAGATGTAATTGATTCATAAGGAGTTAATCACAATAAAATTTGAGAATCTATAGTGAATATATTATGCAAGCACAAGGTTAAAATAAAAGTATATGTATATACTTTTTAAGTAAATAAAAGACTTGTGCTAAACATACATACTTATAAAATACCGATCAAAGTAAATATGACATGTTAAAGACAAATCGGTAAGAAGTGACCATTAAAAAATATTAAAGACGAAGAGTCAAAAATATATTAATCCAAAAAAGTTAAGCTCCAATAGACTATAGTGGAATGCATGCTTCAAGAATATAGATCAAGAGTAAAGAGCATACATAGACATATGTGTCACACTAATAGAAAATAAAATACTATATAGTGTGAACTAATCATTTAAGCTAAACAGCTAGTCATGCTAGGATTATATCTCACAATGATTCAAATAATAAACAACTAAAAGATATCAAATAGCAAGATATTAATAAGAACATGCTAGATTCTATAAATAAAACCATAAAATAAATCATTTAGCAACCAAAGTGGTTCAAGTGACCACACTTATGTTGGTACAATTGCAAGGAAGATGACCTTTGTAGTTGTGCAACCACCAATACATTCTATGGTTCTATGGTTCAGCATAAGTAGCTCCACCTGAAATATTAGGTGAAGACTTTGGTATCCAATACTTGGATCTACATTTCTTAGCTTTGGGAACCCATTTGCACAAGTTCATATCAACTAGTTTTCTAATCTGACAACTATTAGAAACACGTCCATTCATACCATAACAATGACAGAAAGTATTAATATTAGTGCTATGTGCAGTAGTATGAGAACATGCAGTGGTGTGATAAGATGTGCGTAGATAATTTTAATAGAAAGCATGGTTTCGTGAAGCTTTAGCTTTGCTTGCTTTCTTTGTAAAAGATCTGTCGTGTGTGACTTTGTGATGTGTCACGTGTCTTGTGTTAGACTGAGTAATAGGTTGTACTACCTGCTTTCCCAGTCTAATCTCTAACTTTTTAGAGTTAGCATAGATCTCATCATACTTAGCATTAAGAGAATCAATTCTACATGAAGCAGTAGAATACTTCTTCTTTTCTGATTCTAATTTCTCCTTAAGTTTAGCATTTTCTTGAGTACTTTTCTCAATGCAATCAAGTGCCTCATGCAATCTAAACTCAAGTGTAGAAATCTCGGTAGAATTATCAGAAGGAGAAGTATTTCTAGCATTATTCAATAAGCAAGTAAGCTTTTCATTCTCACGCTTATAGGATTGAATATCCTTTCTAGCTTGCTTATACTTATCTTATACTTTCTTGTGTTATTTCAATAGATCACTGAAAGCATCAGATAACTCATCATAAGAGAATTTATTCTCTTCCAGAATAGAGTTGTCTTGTACCTTTTTGGATAATGCCATTGAGCATATATTTGTAGCTTGACGAGGTCTCTCTTCTTCTTCGGAATCGCTTGCTTCACTTTCACACCATATGCACGTGCTAGCGTACTTATAAGACGATGATATTCTTTCATTTGATCGTTCGTAGTGACTCTCCTTTCTAGCAGTAGTATAATCTTCTTGGATGTGGCCTATCTTCTTACAGTTGTCTCATACAAGCTCTTCTTCATATAAGGAATTGTGTTGTACCTTAAATCTCAATTCTATCATGAGCATATTTGCATCATTATGAAGACTATCCTCATCTCTGGAGTAGCTAGCTTTGCTTTCATACTTGCACTCATAAGTAGTTTCAAGAACTTTCCAAAATTTATAAGATATTATGGAAGTAGTAATAAGATTGAATACATTTATGTCTACAGCACAATAAAATGTATGTATAGCTTTTGCATCAAGGCTTGCTAACTACTTCTCTTCCTCCGTGTAACTATAATAAGGCTTGTTGATTATAGAGGATGTGGAATTATAAGTGATAGTAGGCTTTTGTAGCCATTGACAATAATTGACCATAAGTCAAGATCTAGAGACTTCATGTAGAAGCTCATTCGTGTCTTCTAATAACTATAGTTTGTCAAATAGTAGGAGTCTATTTGTGGATTGCTCTTCAGTTATGAAGTACATACTTGCCATATGTAATACTGTGATCTATGTAAAGCTGCAATAAATAAGAATATAATAGCTATATTACCTTGCTTTACCTGTATAACCTATTCTGATAATGAGGATCTGCTCCAAGGATATTAAGCCAAATAATAGAGTCCTTGCTCTTATACCAATTGTAGGAGCAATTGGAATGAGCAATAATACCTCTATAAGGAGCACCTGCTCTGATATAAATTGTAGATCAATTGGTATGATCAAGCAAGACTTATATAAAGAGAACTCGCTCTGATACCAATTATAGATACTAACTGTAGGAACAAGACATAAAGTACTATACTTTAGAGGGGGTGAATAGAGTAGGCAGCGAAAATTAGCTATTTAAAAAATCGTTAGTAACAAGATCACAGAATATATATCACAAATATGTAAATAAAAAATAGAGAGCAGAGAGCAAACACAAACACGGGAATGTATACTGGTTTTCTTCTTGTGAGGACTAGTCCAATCGGAAGAACTTTAGCTTCCAGTTGAATCCACTATGGAAAAATACCACAAGTTTTCATCCAAAATTCTTGCAACTTCTACAATGCGAACTTTTATCCGAAGTACTAGACCAACTTCAATTGTGAAGTATCTTTCTTCAGTCAAGCATCTGATTACAATCACTCTGAAACTTCTAGACCGTACCGTACTGGCAAATCGACTAGAGGATTGTAACTAGCTTAGGATTTGAAAATGAATAGCTCAGAACACTTTGGAAGAACGTATTAGGCTTAAAGAGAAGAGATGAGAAAGGTGTGCTGGAATGAGTAAAATTTTCTCCATTTATAGTTTTTCCAAAGACAGAACTCTGTCAGAATTCGAGCAGAACTCTTTGAGTAAATCTCGGCATATAGCCGTTGCATCCGTAATTGTCGGATATCCAAGTTCAAAATCCAACAGGCACTAACCAAACTCTGGCCCAATAAGTGGGTTTTTTGAAAAGTCAAGCAGTTAGGGAGTAGTTTGGGCTTTTGTAAGTGGGCTTGTTTTCAAAATAAAAGGGTATTTTAAAAACATTTCTTGGGTAGCCTATTTGCCAGTACAACGTAGTGTACATCATATTTCTAGACTTAATAAATGTGAAAAATATATTAATAAAATAGGAAAACCAATTTTGATGATGCCTTTCTTATTATATTTTAGCAGACTTGAAGACGCATTTTTTCTTGACGACGGCCGTCCAAAGATAAACAGATCTGGAAATCTGAATACCTTTCGGGGGCTTCGCCCCCGAACCCCCATGGGGCGCACTTCCCCCTTGGCCCATGTCCGCTGATCGGGCAGCGAAACCCCCGATGCGAGGCCCCGGATAAGTCGTTGGGCGGTTCAGAGAAATCTTCTTGTATTACGCCGTCTTTGGCCTATCAATAATTCTTCTTTACATATGTCCTGGTTTGATCATGTTTGATCATGCTTATTGCATGTCTGTAAATACATGTTAGGCGAACAAAATAGTATGATGCATTATGATGCAAACAAAGAAACATGATTTAGAACATTAGGACAATGCTAAGTTTAAGTAGCAACATGATAGTGATTACATGAATATTAGTGATGTCATTATATTAAACTTAATTGATTAGCCAAATTTAAAAAATATGATATAATAATTGGGCTAACATTATAGGCTCTATGAACCCTACTTGGACTATTTTTGGGTCGGTAGAATTTTTGTGATCGATTTGAGTCCAATATGTTTATATTTTTGACTTGTGTGCCATTTGAAAATAAATAGCACATAGAAACTCAATTGAGTGGCACACCATTAGCATGTATGTAGTAGGCTAAAAATGGGTCAAAACCATATATTGGGTCAAATATTTTTGATCTATGTCGAGTTTTGAAATCAAATTGAAAGTTAGGTCTAGAATTACGGTAAATGGTCAACTGGTCTAAAATGACCAAAAGTTGTGCGAAGTCAAAAAAATGTTAGGAAACAAATTTTAGATGGGACATGATATATCAAATTGAAGGTGGACTTGTTTAGAATTCAAATATAGAATTCGATTGGAGAAATCGATAGTTGTTGTGCTTCATCGGGTATATACTACTATAGTCATTATTGACTTTAAAATGTAATTTAATACTAAAATATCCATATAAAATAAATAAAAATAACTAAAAAATAATATCCTAAAATTAGGAGGGTCAGAAGTACCATGTCGCTTAGAGCTATTTATGCCCAGTTGATAGAAGGACCCTTTTGGCTTGTACCAGAAAATAATCTCTACTTTAATAAACAAAGATTCAAAAGGAATTTATGCTATATGAATCGAGTATATTCTTTGGATTTGGAAAATCTCAATCCATTATAGCATAAGGTATAATAAATATAAATTACATATATCCATATATGCTAAAAATTATTAGGCGACAATAATTTTCAAATATCAAAATCAAGATGCTAAAAAAGATATTTTTCAAAAACCTTTCATAGTGCTAAAAATATGCACTAATGATACAAATGAAACACAAGATCCAATGGACTAAAGTGTTAAGTTTACATTATAAACAAAGACAAAAGATTTGCATATATAAAAGTGACAGACTAATAGAAAATGAATAAAAGGCTACTCAGTCTAACATTTAAGATTAGTAACTAGCCATGTAATTGTATTTCAAAAACATTGAACTAAGCATGCTAGTAACACGTATCACACAAAAAAGCACATCTAGTAGTAAAACATTCATCAAAACATGCTAGATTTTATAAAATCATTTTGGAAGAATCGTTTAGTATGTTACCAAAGTGGTTTTAGTGACCACACTTATGTTGGTGCAATTGCTTGAAAGATGACCTTTATAGCTTTGCATTTATCGACATGTTCCATGGTTCTATGGCATAGTGCAGGACGCTCCACCTACAATATTTGGTTTGTTATGGGAACCCAGGTATATACTTTCATATCAACCATCTTTCTAATTCTGTACTGATATAAATTGTGTCATTTATGTCCACAGTAGTGACATGTAGTATGGACATTAGTGCTAAGTGCAACAAAATATGAACTTGATGGGGTATGATATTTGTTGCGTGGATACTTGTAGTAGAATGCGTGATTGTATAAAGATTTAGCTTTGCTTTCTTCCTTTGTAAAATACCTATCGTGTGTGACTTTATGATGTTCACGTATCTTATGTTGGACTGAGGCATAGGTTGTATTTCCTGATTTCTCGGTCTAACCTCTAACTTTTTAGAGTTAGTATAGATCTCATCATATTTAGCACCATGAGCATCAATTCTACATGAAGCTATAGAGTACTATTTCTTTTATGATTCTAGTTCCTCCTTAAGTTCAGTATTTTCTTGAGTTCTTTTTTCAATGCATTCAAGTGCCTCATTAAATCTAAACTCAAGTATGGAAATCTCAGTAGAATTATCAGAAGTAGAAGTGTCTTTAGCCTCATTCAAGAAGTAAGTAAGCTTTTCATTCTTAAACTTTTAAGATTGAATATCTTTTCTAGCTTGCTTATACTTATTTCTAAGCTTCTTGTACTTATAAAATAAATCATGGAAAGCATCAAACAATTCATCATAAGAAAAATCTTTTTCTTCAAATAAAGGACTATCTTGTACATCATTTGTGTCTATTGACATATGGCATGAATTTATAGTTTGATGAGGACTTTCTTCTTCTTCGAAGTTGCTTGCATCGCTTTCATATCAAATACTTGTATTTGCATACATCTTTGTTGATGTCCTTCTCGATGAGTGATCATGACGATTTTCTTTCTTTATTGTTAGACAGTCTCTTTTTATGTGACATGTCTTCTTGCAGTTGTACCACACAAGTTCTTTGTTATTGTTTTCGTTCTATTCTTTCTTCTTTGATCTCTCGAACTTAAGATATTTTTTAAAGTTCCTGGTGATCACGACAACTTCTTCATCTTGAGATTCATCATCGTCGGAGCCATAGTTGGAGACCTTCTTGCGATGTTACTTGAATTAAATTGTATTTTCCTTTGGTGCAGGATCTTCAAATTCCTTGAGATCCAGCTCATGGGTTACTAGCTTGCCTATAAGTATCTCGAGGACCACTATGGTAAGATCATTTTCTTTAATGAATGCAGTAACATTGGGATTTTAATTCTTGATGAGTCCTCTGAGTACTTTTCAAATCTTCTCATGATTATTGTACTCTTGCCAAGAGAGGATAGAGGATTGACGATGTCGAAAAATCTTGTGAACATCTGAGTGATCGTCTCGTTTGGCTTTATCCTGAATGCTTCAGTCGACTTATCTTTGGTTTCTTTACTTGTGAAGTTCCTTCATAAGTGACCTCAAGAAGTTTCCATACTTCATTTGAAGTACTACAAATGGCTACCATGTTAAATGCATTTCTATCTACAACACAAAATAGAGCATTAATAGTTTTAGCATCAAGACTAGCTTATTTCTTTTCTTTGTCTGTGTACTTGTCATCAGACTTCTCTACAAGGTTACAATCTACGACTATTCTATGTGGCTTCTTGTGCCCATCTAATACAACAAACAATAGATCAAAATCAAGAGACTTTACATAGAAACTCATACGTGTCTTCCAGTACATGTAGTTGGGGTTGTCAAATAGGGCTAGCCTATTTGTCGACTGGGCTTCACCATTGTTGGGGTGGATATATCTGACAGTTGCCATAAATCTCTAGGAATGTTAGTCTGGTAGTAAGTTAAGTCACTTTGATACCATTTGAAGGAAAAATTGGTATGATCAGTAATACTGATATAAAGAATACCTTTTATGATGCCAATTATAGGGCCGTTAGGCAATTTTAGAGGGGGAGAATAGAGTGCAGCAAAATAATCTATCCAATTAAATAATTATGTGGAGTATGAAGGCAATTTAGAACCCTTGTGTATATGCAAGACAGACATGTAAAAGTAAAAGTAAGAGAGCGCAAATGCAAACATGCCAACTTTATCCTGGTTTTCCTCTGAGGGGACTAGTCTAGGCCTGAGAACTCTTGCTTGGAGTTTAATCAACTATTTGAAATAGCAGTTACACCACGTTCTTTGATCTGAATGACACGTCGACTTTTATACCTCATGCTTTGATCCGAAGGACACGACGACTTCAACCACGAGCTTTAATACGAAGGATTCACGACTTCACAACTGGAGAAGAACTTGTTGAGCCAAGCTCTTACAACTCTGACAGACTTTTAAATCGAGATCGCACTTGGCACTTAGAAGACTGGGAGGTTGATCTTGGAGATAGAAAACATTAGGCTCTGAGGGTTTGCTCATTAATGGATAGAAAGATTGATAATTGTTGAATGAGTAAGAATGTGAAAATCTATGTCTATTTATAGAGTTTTTGTGGACAGAGTTCGGCTAAAATATTTAAATTTTTTAATCGTTGGAACCACAAAATCAGGGATTTTACAACTGTACAAGTTTTCAAACTAGGTCAACCGAGTTCGGCCAAACCTCTGTCCGGGTTCGGTGGGCTTGTTTTAGTATGTTCCAAGTGTTGGTATGGGCTAATTTTGGTTTGGGTTTGTATATGTAGTTGGTTTTAGGCTGTTTTTAGTTTAAGTATGCTAGTGCGATTCGATGTACATAAGTTCTAGACTCAAATAAAATAAAATATTACATTGGTAACATACAACTTAGACACAGTACAATCAGCAATCGTCATATCATTGTTGAGTCTTCAATTGGATCGGTTGTATCATATTGTGACATATCGAAACAAGATTTAGTTAACTATCAAAATTAAGTTGACTAAGATCGAATAGGCCAACACACAGGAAGGGAAGTTTTTTGCTAAATTATCTTTCTTGAGAAAAAATAGTACGGCTTCAAGGTCGCATACCAATACATTCTATTTTTTATTAAAACAAAAGCCTGAAAAAGGCTTACTAGGTTTTGGAACACACACGCGCATTCCTTTATTGTAGAAGGATGTCATTTCATTATGGTCTAGACTTCTTCTGCTTCTATTTTCTGACTGGAGTGACTGACAAATGTGTCATCTCTTGAACACGATAAGGGTGTACATATATGACTTTTCCTTGCAAAGTCCTAAGCGGGACCATATTTATCGTATGGTCACATGTTGGCGGGAGGTTGACGCTCTCCATTGTTGCCCTAGAAACTGGGATAACCCCATCTTGTACCTCTAAGCAAGGGAGGCTGTCGAATTGTAGCGACACCATGTTGGCAGACACCATCTTCTCCTAGAGTCAAGGTTGATGGCCTTTGAGTCAATCAATCGCTGGATCTGATTCTTTAGTACATAACAGTCCTTTGTAGTATGATAAATGTATCGATAGTAGAGGCAGTATTTGGGCCTATCTATCCTATCCACTTTTGTTGGGTATTTGAGTGGCGGCAATCGAAGTGTGTCACTCTTCACCAAGAAGCTGAAGATGTCGATGACTTGGTCGTCGTTGAAGGAACAAGTCTTCCTCTATATGGGCGATGCAATAATTTGTTGTGTCATTGATCCTTTGGGCACGTTGACGGTTATAAACTCATTTCCCCTACTGTTGCGGCCATCATTGTTGCTTTGGGGACATTTCCCTTTGTCATCTATGCACGATGCCTGGAGTCCAACTAGGTGGATGTCCTTTACGTTCCTCTCGAATTGGTTAGAGCTTGTAATGAATGTTGCCAATTTGAGTGTTGGGCGGTGCCGATACAAAACTTGATTTTATGCTGCAGGTTGCACCTATAAGTATCCATGATGACAGATTCAGAAGTACCTAGAGGCATTTCCAGAGCATTCTGTCTGAATCGCTCGATAAATTGGGTACTAGCCCTCTCTCCTTTTGGACTACATCGATAAGGGATGACATTGTCATGTCCATTCTGTAATCATAGAAGTGGGTCTGAAATAACCTTTGAATGTCACCAAAAGATGCGATGCACTACTTATCGGAGAGACTGTAAAACCATTCATAAGCCACGCTGGCTAGGGTATGACAAACACCTTAATGAGTAAGACGTCGTCTCTGGGGAGAAGCCCCATCCTAGACTAGAAATATTTCAAGAATCGACAGAGTGATGTCCTCTCGTCGATGGTGGTCAATGTTTGTGGCTTATACTTGGGAAAAAAACAACCTTATTCCACAAAAAGGAAAAGGTTGTCTTATTTCGAGCTTCTACATCCTTTTATGGGCGTTTATGAAGTCGAGACAGGCCTACAGCTTTTGGATAGCCTCTTGACTATTGTTGTCCAGAGTTGAATCCGTCGAACGAGGCAAGGTGGAAGCACCCATTGCTGGAGGAGCGTTGGACACCATGTTGGCCCTAAGATACCGGCCCGTATGTCAAGCATGGTTTGGGACATGGATTGTATTGTGGCATTGAGATTGCCAACATACTTTCCAAGGCCCCGAGACATTATCGGTCGCTTGGGCCTGCACCACTATTGTTAGTGATGTAGACTGTTCTATGGCTTAAAAAGACAAACAGGGTTATGGAACCATTACCCTCTGATCCCAATCTCTGAGCGTCGTCATCATCATGGAATAGGCGCATGGTGGTGGCATCTTGTGACTCCAGATGGTGGCTACCCCCAGCCTGACGATTAGCATCCGGAGGATTCCTACCCCTAGCCTGTTGGATCATCGAGGGAACTGTACCCAGGCTGTGGCATGGCCTCTTATGAAGAAGCCTCTAATTTCGACCGAGTGTTCTAGAATAGTCCTTATGTAGGCATGGTTGGTCGAGATTTCTTTGGTGGTGGTTTCGACGCTTTAGTTAAAACTGGAAGGTTGAATAAACCAACCTTTGGCCCTTCGAAAAGAGGGGTTCTTTCAGGCGGAGTAATAGAAGGCATGAAGAAGTTCCTCCTCTTGCATTTGTGGTAGCTGTTGGAAAATAGATCACCTCTCTGTATGAAACGCTATGCGAGTGCAACATAAGTTGATGGCGATGTTGGCATAAGGTCCCGAGAAGGATCCCCTGTGTACAGCATCGGCTTCTTGAGTCTTGTGCTTGCGGTTTATCACGTCACACAGGTTTGTTGTGGGAGACTCCACCATCTTATGCTCGATGTGTGACCATGCATGGCGGGTGCATGAGCGAACAAAAGGAATCTCTGACCTCTTATCATGACCCGTGCCTATATGTTATTTCGGCACGAGTGTGTGAGGTACGCCCAAACTACGTCGTGTTATAGGAATAGTACACTGTTCTAGGAAATCAAGCAAGCTAACCCAATCACAAAAACTAAAGAGATACAGATAATAAGGAAATAACCATATTTGTATAAGTTGATAATCAAAGTAACATAAACAAGTGAATCTAAGAGTTTGATCACAAATTATTATAAAACTAGAAAAGGTCTCCCGGAGACAAATGTGGTAGCAATTATGAAAACTATCTAAGAATGGAACTAAGAGAGAAGATGCCAAATAAATGCTCCGAGATGGCCTTCGTTCTTCTTCATCATATGCATGGGCAAGCCAAAGAAACCTAAATTGTCAACGTATCATGTCAGGATTGAAGCAAGTAATACCACACACAATGTCGTATGATACAAAAAAAGCCATGTAATAATGATGAAAGTAACTAGATAAAGAGGTTGAACATGATAATGAAATATTAAACTAGATAATGATAAATGATTCGAACTAGTAGGTATAGATAAGTAATAATATAGAACTAACTAAGGTACTAAAATAATCATGCAAGATCAAGTACAACAAGACTAAGCTAAGTGTGTTTAAAATACCATTTTTATTATGTGACCGACATGGGTTGGTCATTCTGAAGGTACAACTCGAACATACATGAGATGTATGTTTAACTACCATTCTGAAAGGACTCCAGCAGTTTGGCTGTTGGTCACATAACTACTTGGCATTTTTCCTTTCCCATGATTCATGAAACATGTGATTCAAGATTCTAAATAGGTGATTCTGTAGGTGATTCAAGCATTCTAAATGAGTCAAATTATTGTTCATGTATCAGAGCAATGTCATCACATGTCAGAATCGTGTCTCAATATGTTAACCAACTAGGAAAGACATAATAGCAGTATTTATGATGTATAATGAAACATAAAGCACGGTATATTAGCCTCAAATAATTGGAGTCGATGTGAGCGATACGAACGTATCGACACAGAATGACTTAGAAGCTAAATTGTAATAAAAGATCCTAAATGATGAAACAAATCATTCCACTGAGTCCAGAATAGTCCAAATAGCCCAGTTTGATATATAGAAGTCTAGATTTGGGAGTCGGCACAATAATAGAGAAAAGAAAATGATTTGATGAGTCATGATCACAATTTGATTAAATAGGCGAAAAGGAAATTGATTGAGAAAATGAAGTAGAAATATAGCTAATATTATTTAGCCCAAAATACAATTTAGAAAGTACCAATATTATCTTAGAGGTTTAGGGCTAAATATTAACTTGTAGTACAAGCCCATATCTAATTTATTAATCAAATAATATATAGGGCCCAAAGCACAAAAATAGTCTTAGGTCAATTGTTAGACCATTTGACTAATTATTTTAGGCTCAATAACCCATTAGAACATATAGGGCATAAGCCCAATTTGAACTATTATATAAAATAATGTGGGGCTAAAAGTCCAATAGCTACAGCTATTAATTATTTAGTGCCAAATGCCCATTTTTTTTGCCCAAAGTCAATATATGTATATTAAAAATTACCCTAATGGGTTTTAATTCAAAAATAATAAAAACTTAAATGATTATTTGGCCAAAGTCCAATATAATAGCCTATTACCAAAAAAATTCAAAAATGATTACCAAATAGGCTCAAGATAATTCAAAGGCCAATGTCCATATATATATATATATATATATATATATATATATATATATATATATATATATATATATATATATATATATATATATATATATATATATATATATATATATATATATATATATATTGTCATTCATATGGGCTTAAGGCCCAAGAGAACCATTAATTTGGGTTATAGCCCATACTAAAATAATTAAGAAAACCATTTAATTAAAGAATTTTCAATAGGCTAAAGCCCAACCTAATAATTTAAATAATCAAAATAAATATGGGCTCTAAACCCGGCCCGGGCTCAGGCCTAAATAAATTAGTAAAGTAAATTATTACTGGTCCAAAGTTTTGTTTGGATCCCAGGACCAAAACCCCGCTGTTCTACCTAAATAAAACTAGAGAAACAAGCAGAGGAAGAGAGGGAGAGATAGAAAGTTTAGAAAGAGATCGATAGACGGGTAGTGAGAGAGAGTCTCGGCTCACCACTGTTAATTGGCGCTGGAAGGCTCGACGGTTAGCACGGACTCGGATGCATCGGAGCAGGGGGATCACTAGTGTCGGAGATGCAGATCTAGTTGTGACGGTGCTCGACTGGGTCTGTAGGCAAATGGTGGAGCAAATCTGTTGCTCGCGATGGTTGTCATGACCAGCATCCGCTTTTCAGGATATGAGTGCCTGTGCAAGCCAGCCTACACCGCAGAATCGACGGTAGAATATTGTCTAGACCACAATGCTCATAATCATAATAAATACTCATTCACAAAATTAAATTGATTACAATATTCACAAGTATTATATTTACAGAAAAATATAAACTCTTAAAAATATTGAAATGACTACAACTCATCTATCTAGCTAATCTCTAGGTTTTAGCCTGCAAGTATACCCGCCTCCCCAATGCTAAGCCTAGTCGTGGCTAACCTAGGAAATGTTGATTTCTAGTCAGGAATGGAACGAGTACAATTCATTGAGTGCAGTTCTAATATATGAAAATGAACATAAAATAGAGGTTAGCCATTAAATACATGTTTTAAAAATAATTAGAAAAATACATGAGAAAAATAGACAGAAAAGTAAACGTAAAGAATAAGACTGAAGAAAATACTTTCTAAATGTTTGAAGTACCTTTGATATATGATCGGTATAGGAACAGTTACACCATAATGTGTACGATATCTAAACAATGTCTACGATGTCTACTTTGCAATAAAATAACAATGTTTATGATGTCTACTTTGCAATAATTAAATAATGTCTATGATGTGTAGAATGTCTATGATGTCTATAATGTATAAGGTCAGATCACACATCTTTGGCACTTTCCTTTCCCGACTCTACAAGTAAGAAATACGACAAAATATATAAAAGCGACAAGAATCACATATCGAATGACCAGCAATGAGATATAGTAATAATCAATATCGAAAACAAATAACAAATGTACTCGTCTGGGGTCCTTTGCTTGTGAAACCTATAATATCAACCACTCAGTGTGCCACACAAAAGTCCAAATGCACAACAGTCTCTGGGGGCTAAAATAGATATTACCAATTTGTGCAGAATAGTCAAATTAGCTAGGCTAGTCTACCCATAAGTCTAATTTTGGATACAGGGGCAAAACGGTAGTTTTGGACCAAAATGATGTCCGCCGTTGGACTCACTTTGCACTAAAAAGCGTGCCAGTATCTACGGTCTATAAAGTCATCAAACTATATATCTACGAGTCCATTTTGACGAGACGAACCCAGCCATATGTCCAATGTTGGATTCCGATGGACCGTGCACAAATTTGCCCATTGGATAGGGTCATGGGCGCGCCAAAATGACATTTCGATCGACCTTCTCAGAATTGGACCAAACTTGGCATACAGGACCAGAAAAATAATACGCTCCTGTTCACACAAGTTTCTTTTTAAGATGAAAAACGTGCACGAAGTTATGGACTAGTTTGCGAAGGGGTCGATACGAGGTATCTTGACAGATATGCCTCGATTTTGTCGCGCACGCACAACAAAATCGAGTTCCATTGAATCCCACCTGTCGATAATATTGATACACATCTTTTGATGCTCATGTGTTGTGACCATTTAATCCGGTTTGTCGCGACGCACGCCGTATCGAAAAAGTTATTAAAATTTTACAGTCTTCAAAACAGGATTTTATCAATTTTGGGAAACCGATATCTCGACGCATTGTCGATGAAATCGACTTCTATAAAATGCGTTGCAAAGCTCTTTAGATTGGCTTCAATTGTCTTCAATTAGTTTTTGAAAACTCTTAATGGTTTGTTCAAAATCTATCTTCCAAATAGGGGTTGTGACAGTTTTTAATGTTCTATTTTTAACAGATTTTTTCCCAACTTGGCATTAAATTTTTGGGCAATATAGGGCATATGAAATTAAGCTAATTGAATGAGTTAAGACTCGGATAGATAGTCAAAATACTAGAAGTGGCAGATCATAAATCGGTGGAGCGAGGACGAAGAAATTGTGCTATAAAGTTGGCCTGGCAACTGGTGTTGCTGCTGCGCTCTGTGTGTGCACGCTGTGTGCACGACGGGAATCCGACCACTCCTGCAGTCGCACGGTGGCACGCTGACGTCGACAAGGTACGCGAGGGACGGGGTCGACATGGGGAGGACAGCGGCTGGTGTTAGTGTTAGGGTTTTGAAGGTGTTCGGGTGTTTCCCTTCGTTTTTGTATATATATATCTGAACTGGGTTTGGGGGGTCACGAGTATACTGAGGGTTTCCTCTTGCAAGAAATTAATGAATTTCTTGCGAGAGATTCATTGGTTTTCTCTTCTTCTTCTTCTTCTTCTTTTTCTTTCTTTCCTTTATATATATATATATATATATATTAAAATATATATATATATATATATATATATATTATATATATATATATATATATATATATATATATTAAAATATATATATATATATATATATATATATATATATATATATATATAAAAAAAAATATATATATATATATATATATATATATATATATATATATATATATAACAAAGCCCTTTAAATTCAAATAAAATTATACAAAAATTTCTAAAAGTCTACAATATCATTCTACAATATTGCAAAATTATTTATGTAGAATCTCTCATTTAAAAAGCCATGAAGCGAATATTTGTTTCCTATAATATATTTAATTTAAATCTAAAATATATACAGTTATATGGATATATGTATTGCATATATATATATATATATATATATATATATATATATATATATATATATATATATATATATATATATATATATATAATGCAAGAAGTAAATCCTAAAATTTATTAACTAAATATTTAACTTATATAACTTTTTAGTATCAAATGTTGAAAGCAAAAAATACTAGGAATAAAATTATTGCTAGTTTTTTATTTATAAAGAAAAGTTATATAACTATTTTCTAATAAATATGGAAAATGTCATAAACTATTAAAATAAAATATAATACAAATTTATAAAAATAGGGGGGGGGGGTTTACATCCTACCTAACTTATAAAAAATTCGTCCTCGAAATTAAAAAAATCATACTATCAATAGTGTAATTTAATTAAAACGGAGAGAAGGTACGTCAAATCGTAGCTCGATTTTTGAAAGGATGGAGGGGTGGTTATAATGGAATTCAAATTGGTGCCATATTCTGCCAAATAGGATATTCTTCATTCAAGACTCTGTCCAACTTATAGAAGTTAGCTAACCATCAAAATATTTGTTACAAGACTTCTGGGGAGGACAGTTTCTAAAGAGAGAGGCACAAGAATATTTGATATTTCTGACCGCAGTCACGAATCTTAAAGGGAGCCTCGATATTGCCATGGCGTTCTTGGTCACTAACTTCAAGGAGAAACTATTACGATTATCATCATTCCTATAGGGGTCATACTTCAATAAGATAGTAAACATTTCATATTCGAATATAACTTAAACGTGTCTTTTAAAAGGACTTTAGTCTTCGCTCTATATGGGTAAATAAGAGATGAGAGCCTACAAGAAGCCTTCTCATAGAATTCTAATTGAAGACAGGGCATGATTAGGTATATTCTTTAAGACATGTTGACTAGCGTGTAAGGGTTGGTGTTTTGGTGTTGTACAGGAGGTATAGGGTTGTCTGGATGCAATGCATACATAATAGGTGTGATGTATCTTGCATGGATCATGGATATTCAGTTCGTTTGGGAATGGGTCAATATTTGTATGATAAAAAAATCATTTGGAACAAAATGGGAGTCTATATTTCTTCTTATGAAAAATATGTCATACATGTCACGTAGTTGAAATGGAGCACAAGAAGGTGTGTTTGTGTGGGACATGTATATCATGTGTGTGGCTTGACTAGTCTAGTTTGTGAGTGTGAAATTTGTTGGAAGAAAAAGGATAGTGTTATGCTTCAATTATCAAAGTCATGGTAGAGGTCATCGGATGATACGGATAGGAGTGGACGCTATGAACTGCTATTTATTAGTTCAATTGGAACCAATCTATCCCAATCATTTGCTAATTCAAGAACCCTATGTCCTAGGGAGACTTGGAATCTATACCCTTTGGAAATCTTATTCTAGACATAAACTAAGACATGATTCTATGATAGAATGGATTTGATGAATTCAAGGTTGCAATCTTTTACCTTGGTTATCTAAACGCACGAGCAAGGAATATAAAATACAATACGAAAATTGTATCGCAACTTCCAAACAGATGGAAGAACGACTACGGAAAGAAACCATGTTTGGAGACTCATTCTAGAGGATAGAATTACTAGGTTCAAGATTCTAACTAACTTATAGAAATTGGTTAATCGTGGGAAGCTCGGTAGTAAGGCACCCTGTGAAGATCAAATTTCAAGAAGATGTATGAGAATATGAGGTTCTTCTAATCGTAGTCACGGACTCTATAGAATCCAAGTAATTACTTACTTAACATTGCTCATATATTGGCCATATTTCATCCAGGAAGTAAGAGAGGTCTTGGTCAAGCACAACCGAAAACGAATTTGCATAACAGAATTCCATTTATAGCATAACATAGGCTACGAAGATATATGGTTAAGCAATTTTTAGAAGGGGGATTAGTGAACCAAGATATGAGGACTATAGGTGTAGGGACCTGTTTCATAAAGTTTGGTTTTATAGTTCAAATGTGGCAATATGCATGGATGGGTTTAACTGGGACTTAATGGGTTACCTAATTGGACATCAATTTTTGATTGAACAAATCTTAGATTTTGTCGATAATGGCTGGATAAGATCCTATAAATCAATCTTAACGATTCCTACTAGGTTAGGGTAACCTAGAATATATTCCAGTTCAAGTGGTTGGGCTAATTGCCAATCGGTTGGTTAACTAGTCCTAAAGCTCAAAAATGTGCCTTCTATGACTTTTGTGTTTAAGTAGCACAAAAAGACTCAATTGAGTGGAATGCTAGTGGCAAGCGCATAGTGGGCTTTGAGTAGATCGCAACCATATATGGGGTCGAAAGGTTTGAGTCATGGTTGAGTCTCTAATTGTAGTCGAAAAGTATATCGGTATTATGGTAAGGGTTGTTGTTAACCCTTTTGACTGGAAAGTCGCATCATAAAAATACCGTACAAGTGGACTTCTTTTAGTAGGACATGATATGCCTATGTGAATGTGTATTCGTCTAGGTCTTGCATATGCAATTTGTTGGAAGGAAACATCTGATCTCGCACTCCGAATATCAATGTCACGATAAGGGACACCAAAAAAATCTAAATAGAAAGTGGGTGTTCATGAGGCACAAATTTATTATTCTAGTGGGAACCAACTTATCTTAATCAATTGCTAAAACTAGTGAATCCTAACATTGAGAGGGCTCAAAACCTATATGCTTTAAAAATTTATTCCTCGAAATTAAACTAAGACAAGGTTTCATGATTAATGAAGTTAGAGAAATTCAAGTCGTGATTACGGCGTGCGATTGGCACAGACTCGGATGCGTCAGAGCATGGGGATCACCACTGTCCGAGACGCGAATCTAGTTGTGATGGTGCTCGATTGGGTCCGGTAGCAAATGGTGG
This sequence comes from Iris pallida, assembly GCA_029216955.1. Taxonomy (NCBI): domain Eukaryota; kingdom Viridiplantae; phylum Streptophyta; class Magnoliopsida; order Asparagales; family Iridaceae; genus Iris; species Iris pallida. The sequence continues at coordinate 19,421,125 of JANAVB010025794.1, forward strand.
AGCAGATCTGTCGCTAGCAGAGGTCGAAGGCGACATGGATCGAGATGAGGCGGTCGCAGGATCGATGGAAGTGGTTAGAGATGGGGCTGATCATGGTAGTATTAGGAGAGCTACGATGGTAATGAGGTAAAGTCAGGGGCGGCTCTGATATGGGAAGTCGGTGTGGTGGTCGTGGTCTGGTGGCGATGGTGTTACTGTGGAGTGGCAGATCGTGGAAAAATTTATAGTCGGGTGAGAAGGTCGGGTTGGCCGGCACGGCAAGGTCGATCAGGATGAGATTGGAGACAGTAGTGGTTGTGTGTGGTGGAGCAGGTGGTCGATGAGGGGTCTTGATGAGTGGTGATAGCCTGGTCAGGGTCGCTGTGGCCAGAACTGGCCGTCGTCGGCCTACGAACCGGCTGGTAGGCGAGGCTGGATGGTGGTTGGCCGGGGAGTTAGCTAGCCGAGAATGGGTGTGTGTGTTATAATTGTGTGAATGATTGTAATTTGTGTGTGGAAAAGAGTGTGGAAAATGTCCCATTAAATAAAGTAGGAAGAGCTTGGGGGCCAAGTTTGGCCATGTGGCAAAAGTATAATATGTAAAAATTGAAAGGGCAATAAAGAAATTAGGAGTGGGTGTGGAATATTCTAGAAAGGCTCCATAGCTTAGCTTGCCATAGACTACCATTGATTAGCTAATTAAGTAATTTGGTTAGGAAAAGATAATCATAGCCATGTGCTATGATCAATTGGTTGGGGCTAACTAAATGTAGCCATATGCCAGTATATGACTAGCCTTGTCATGACTAAAGATTATGGAAATAGAAATGATTTTTCTAATAACTGCTTTTGATCAAAAAATGATTTTTTTCAAATATTTTTCATAAATTCCAAAAAAATCCAGAAAATTTTGATAAATTGTAGATATAATATTTTGACCGATCTCAAGGGGTTACAAATCTACTCGCCTTGAAGAAATTTATTCCTCGAAATTTAAATCAATATGATCAACCAAAATCAAAATATGAACAAGAATAGCACGATCAATACTTATGCACGACGTAATTTAGAAATGTTGCGATTTGCTACGACTAAGGAATATCTAATACAAAAAATTTGAAATAGCTTGATTTGGCACGATTGATCTATGAGTGAGGTTGAAGTAAGAAGAAGAGAAAAAGAGAGATTTAGAATCATGATATCTCTAATGGTATCCAAGTTTAGCCATTATTTCCTAAATTCACTAATAAGTGTCACATTTCCTATCAAAATCATAATTATTCAATTCTAGATCATTATCTCAGCTCCAATGCTAGTTGGTTTAGCCTCTAGTCTTCCCTCGGGGACTGTCCTGGATTCTATGTTCAGTCGAACCGCAGTGGAAGCACTGCGTCATTCTCGTTCTACAATCATCCCACTTATGCCCAGTATTCTTTGCAGTAGACACAACTAATATGATCTAGTTGTTAGACCGATGTTTGATCTTGGAAAGTCTTCTGATGCTTTGTCGGTCCAAGATTGCTATCCTTGCTCACATTACAATCTTTCATGGATTTAGGATCTAAGTCCACTTCCAAATCTACACCTTGAGCAATGGCTAGGATGTCCGCATAGTTCTTGGCACCCTTGGCCATTACAAGGGTCTGGATTTCCTTACCTAGAACTTATCCGAATTTACGGGCTCGGGCTACTGGATCTTTAACTGTATAGTCAGCAAAGCGACTGAGTCTGCTAAATTTAGTGGCATACTCGTCAATAGTACAGTTGCCTTGCTTAAGATCATGAAATTGTCTCTCTAATGACTCTTTGGAAATGTCAGGATAGAATTTCTTCTTGAATTATTCCTTGAAGTCCTTCCAAGTTAGGTTGGGCTCAGCTATCCTAGTTTCATTTTTGAACAAGCCTCGGGCTAAGTCATGGAGTTCGAATCCAGCAACTTCTACTCTAACTCTCTCAAAAAGTTGACAAACCCACATTATTCTCTCTATGTCTTCTAGCCATTCATATAGAGTATGACTTCAGTGCCCTTAAGTTTTTAGGGATCTATTTTCTTAAAATCTAAAATATTCCATCCTTAGAAGAGAAGAAGGTCCTTGATTAGCCGTCTGATTAGCCCCTTTGTCCTTGGTAACTAATGCCATTAGCTGAGCATTCATCATTCCTTCTTTTATGATAGCATTCTGTTTACGCTGGGCATCAGCTTGGACCCTCTGGGCTTCTATCATTCCTTGAAGCAGCTCAAAGAGTTGCACTCCTCTTAGAGATACGTCCTCGGAAATATGATTGGTCCTAGGTGCTGGATGAGATGGAAGAGAAGGACTTGTGTCGATCTCCTCAGGATTCTCAGGATGAGAGGATGACAATCCTTCGATAGGCATAACTTTATTTCCCTTGACCATTCTAAAGAGAAATAAGAAAGATATGAGATTCAAGAACATATTTCAAAATTATGAGGAAGATGATAGATTTCAGAGTGGACAAAAATCATAGACATTCAAGGGTCAAATTTAGAAATTCCTAATTTGTGATTGAGTTTCCTAATCTTAGAATCATCTAGAACTATGCAGGCTCGTAGTGGCACAGCTAACCTATGTACCACCACGACTTCATACTAATCGCGAATATGTGACCTGCATGGCCACCAAAAAATGTGTCACCACCCGCGCCCGCATGATATTTGAGTACAGGTGCGTGAGGCACGCCCAGCCTACGTCGTGTTAGTAGTGTAGCACGTTGTTCTAGCAAGTCAGGCAAGCTAACTTAGTCAACGTATCCTATCACAATGTCGCACGATACAAAATAAAACCATGTAGTAATAATACAAGTAACTAGATAAAAAGGTTATATATGATAATGAAATATTAAACTAGATAATGATAAATGATTCTTAGGAACTAGTAGATAATGACAAGTAATACTAAAGAAGTAACCATACTACTAAAATAATTATGCTAGATCAAGTATAACATGACTAAGATAAGTGGGCTTAAAATACTATTTTCATTATGTGATCAGCTTAGGTTGGTGATTTTAAAGGTATGGCTCAAACATACGTAAGATGAATGTTGAACCATGATTCTGAAAGGACTCCAGCTCTTTGGTTATTGGTCACATAACTACTTGGCATTTTCGCTTTCCCATGATTCATGAAACAAGTGATTCAAGATTCTAAAAGGTAATTCTGAAGGTGATTCAAGCATTCCAAATGAGTCAGATTATTGTTCATGTATCAGAGCAATGTCATCACGTGTCAGAATCATGTCTCAATATGTTAACCAACTAGGAAAGACATAATAGCAGCATTTATAATGTATAATGAAACATAAAGTATGGTGTACATGCCTCAAATAGTTGGAGTCGACGTGCGCGACATGAACTTATCAACACAGAATGACGTGGAAGCTAAATTACAATAAGTAATCCCGAACGAGGAAACAAATCATTTTATTGACTCCAGAATAGTCCAAATAGCCTAATTTGATATATAGAAGTCCAGATTTGGTAGTCGGCACGATAATGGAGGATAGAAAATGATTTGATTAGTCATGAGCATAATTTGATTAAATAGGTGAAAAAAATTGATTAAGAAAATGAAGTAAAAAATATAGCTAATATTATTTATCCCAAAATACTATTTAGAAAGTATTAATATTATTTTAGAGGTTTAGAGCTAAATATTAATTTGTAAGACAAGTCCATATCCAATTTGTTAATCAAATAATATCTAAGGCCTAAAGCCGAAAATAGTCTTAGGTCAATTGTAGACCATTTGACTAATCATTTTAGGGTATAACCCATTAAAACATATAGGGCCTAAGCCCAATTTGAATCATTATAAAAATAACGTGGGGTAAAAGCTCAACTATAACTATTAATTACTTAGGGACAAACGCCCAATTTATTGCCCAAAGTAAATATTATTGAAATTACTCTAATAGGTTTTAAGTCAAAAATAATAAAATTATAAATGATTATTGGGCCAAAGTCCAATACATTAGCCCATTACAAAAAATTCAAAAAATGATTACCAAATGGGCTTAAGATAATAAAGCAAAACAATATATATATATATATATATATATATATATATATATATATATATATATATATATATATATATATTAAAACCCCTCTCTTTATTAATCAAGGCTCAAAATGCCGAAGCCTGACACGTATACAAGTCAGAACAGTACAAGTATACCACCAAAATAAAATAAGAGGGGTGGACTACAGGATCGCCCAGGATTAGGGTTGCGGAAATCAGAATGTTGTCGGGCTGTGGGAACACAGAGTGCTCCTTTTGCTACATTGGCGAAAGACCTCCCGGATGAGCTGGTCAGCGGAGTATTGGTGATCTTCGTATCTAGCCTTGTGGCGATTCATCCAAATCCCCCACGTGGCGGCCGCTGCAATGATCTGGGGGTCGTGGGATGCTCTACCCCAAGAGACCACTAGATCGTGGAAGCGATCGCCCCCCGGCTCCATACTGTAGAGTTGGCTGAGGATCCTCCAGACCCTGTCTGGCAGGCTTTCTTGGCAGAAGATGTGGCCGATAGTCTCAATTGACGATCTGAATAGCAATTATAGGCGGATGCCAAGCTAATCCCTATGGTGTTGAGGATATCGTCGGTTGACAGTTTATTTCTAATGACTCTCCACATGAGGAAGGACCATTTCTTGGGGATACAGGAGTGCCAGTATTGATTGTTGGGCAGATACGGCTGCCCCGATCCGCGGATAGCGAGTTTCGTCGACCTTACTGAAAATGCCACGAAAGCCTCGAGCGTCCATCTCAGTACAGCGGCCTCGCGGCCGATATTTAATCCGTTCGCTTGAATGTTCTCCACCGTGTCGTTGCCGGTCCATTCGCGAATCTTGTCCCAGTTCCAGTCTTCGCTAATGTTGTTCCATAAGTCTCTAATTCTGCTGTCCGGAGGGATCTTTGTGAGCCGCGTGATCAAGTTATCCCCAATCCATCTCTCCTGGATTGGATCCGACTCGCCGTCCCCCAATTGGAGTCTCATCTCTGGCTCGGTAAGGTCACGTCCACTAACGATGCGCCGCCAAGCTGCTGATGATTTGCTGTTGGATATGGCCTCTAATGGATGGATATGCTTGAAGTACCTGTTCTTCATAAACCTGGTCCATAAATTCTCGTCCGTAAGGAGTTTCTACCACAGTTTCATCGAAAAAGCTTTAACGATGTTAGTGAGTTTGGATAATCCCAAAACCCCTCCTTAGTGGGGTGAGCTATGGAGTCCCAGCTAGCCCAGTAATGTTTGTTAATGCTATTGTAATACCCCTAAAAGAAATTACAGAAGATCTGCTTGATCGAAGAAAGAACCTTCAAAGGCGGGGAGCACGCAGCCAGGGTGTAGATGGGAATCGAGGTGAGCACGTGATTAATTAGGATAATCTTGCCAGCTGGGGATAAAGTAGCATTATGCCACCCAGCAAGTTTATTCCTGAACCGTGTGACCAGTGTCTCGAATATGCCAGCATTGGATTTTTCATACAGGAGAGGGCACCCCAGATAGTTGAACGGAGGATGATCAACGGAGAAGCCCGTTAAGTTGGCGAGTCTTATTGCGTGCTCTCTTTTGATATTGTGGTGGGCATAGATGACACTTTTGGAAGGGTTGATCTTCTGATCGGAGCAGGTGGAGTACCTCTGCAGGGTGTGTTGGACCACTGCCACCGCTCCTTCGTCCCCGGACGAGAAGATAAGTAAATCATCAACAAAGGCCAGGAGAGTGATTATTGGGCATCCGCTGGATGTATGATAGTGCTAGAAGTTCGGAGTGTTAGCCATGTTGTTGAGGTTCCTACTCAGGGCATCGACCGCTATGATAAAGAATGTGGATGATAGCGGGTCTCCTTGTCTAACCCCTCGACTGGATTTGAAAAATCCCTCGGCTTGGCCATTGATGACCATAGAGAACCATAAGTTGCTGATAGATCTCCACACTAAGTTGGTCCGATTCTCGGAGAAGCCGAATGCCCTGAAGACGCAGATCATAAATTGCCAATCCAGTCTGTCTTAAGCTTTCTCCATGTCGATTTTGACTGCGATGTTGCCCCCTCTTGCTGGAAACTTCATGCAGGTTATTAACTCTTGGGCTAGCATAATATTGTCCTGGATGTTCCTTCCTCGAACGAAGCCGCTCTGCTCCTCTGAGATAATCTTGGGGAGGATCCCAGCCATTCTGGTAGCAATAATTTTGGATATGATCTTGTTGGTGAAAGTACACAGACTGATTGGTCGAAAGTCGTGAAAGGTCTCCGGGTTTTCTTTTTTCGGGATGAGGATAAGCTTGGCGCTGGAGATGGCTTTGGGGGTAAGTGGCTCCTTCAAAGAATGCTGTGGCTACTTCGGTGATGTCCTGCTTGATAATATTCCAGAACTTATGAAAGAAGACACCCGAGAAGCCGTCCGGTCCGGGAGCACTATGCTCGTTGAGGGCCCAAACTGCCTCTTTCACCTCCTGGACGGTGGGGGTGCGCTCTAGCTGGGCATTGTCAGCGCCATTAATGAGAGAGGGGATTTGGTCCAGGAAGGCGTTGTCTTTGTGAACCGTTTCTTTGAAGAATAATTTGGAATAGAAGTCCGTTGCAGCTGCTTGGATGCCTTTCTGGTCAGTAATGATGTTCCCGCTCTCGTTAGTGGTGTGGTGGATCGATACCTTTTGTCTTCGCCCGTTGACACAGGCATGGAAGTATTTCGCATTTTTGTCCCTGTCCACTACCAAAATTTGTCGATTTAGCGACGGCCAGATCCGTCGCCAGTCCGACGAGAATTTCTATTAGCGATCGATCAATGACGGGTTTTGGACAAAAAAAATTCGTCGGCAATTAGCTCGTCGCTAATAACGGTCCGTCACTACGTAGTCGTAAAGCGACGGACTAGCGACGGTATTTCGACTTCACAATACGAAGAATAAGAGACTACTTTCCGACGGACTGTCGTCCCTTTCAAGTATTAAATACTGAACTGTTTAGACAATAGCGACGTTAAGTTTCGTCGGTAAACCGTCGTAACAGCGTATCAGAGTGTATCAGAGTGTATCAGTACGTCGCTAATTCGTCGACCGCCGTCGATAACAAAGGACGAATTAGCGATGGTTTGCTGACGGATAATCCATCGACCAGGTTCTGGAAGAGGCAGGCATTTTCAGCACCATGGCGATGGATAAGTCGTCGCTATTCCGTCGATAGGCCGTCGACAGAGCGACTGATTAGTGGCGGATTATCCGTCGCCACTGTTCTAGAAATGTCAAGCATTTCCAGAACCTTGTCGACGGATTATCCGTCGCTACGCCGTCGCAGGAGCGACTGATTAGTGACTGATTATCGGTCGCCTTGGCGACGGCTAATCCGTCGCTATTCCGTCGAACTATATACCACCAGAACCTTGCCGACGGATATGCTGTCGATTATCCGTCGCTACCTGGAAACAGTTTCAGATCTCCAGTTAGCGACGACTGATCCGTCGAAACACCGTCGGAAACTGGGAATATCCGTCGCTAACCAGTCACTAGTCCGTCGCTAAATGAGATTTTTTGGAAAAAAATTGCAGCACTTTCCCTGTTCACAAAAATATGCATAAACCAAACCAATATATAATGCACACCAATTATCCAACAATCACATAGACCAAATATATATTGCACGCCAATTATCCAAGAATTACATAGACCAAATATGCACATACGAATTTAATCCACACCAATTATCCAAGAATCACAGACCAAACCAAATTAGTAGAAAATAAATATCATGAGTGCTGAAGAGTAACATAATACCCGGTGTTATAATCCGATTATAGCACAATTAATCCAAAGATCTCATAAATATTTAAAATTTTCTTAATACAATATTTTAAGAAGAAGGAGGAGGTCGACTGTCCGGTGGTCGTAATCCCAGCTGCGATCGACGAATATACTCCTCCACTAGGTACGGCGACAAGCCATTGAAGACACTGTTCGGAAGTCGGCGTAGCTGCTCTGGCGATATCAGATCCAGGAGTGACGTCACAGTCGTAGACGGTACCACAGGGGCATCAGGGTTGAAAGAAAGATGACCTATGGAAGAAGGACCGACACCAGCAGTCGACGGACCAGTAGAAGACGGACCAACACCATCAGCAGACGGACCGGCAGCAGTAGACGGAGGCAGAAAGTACGTAGCAAAATGTTCCCGCAAGGACGACACCGCCTCGTGCAGCTGCGTAAGCTGCGACCTAACATCATCGTCTGCCGGGGCCATTGGAGGAGGAATTGTCGGTGGAAATCTCTGCGTCGCCATGTGCAACGGCCCTAGGGAGCCGACTCCGTACAGGAGCCCTTTCTTAAAGCTGCCGACGGTATCTACGAACAAGTTGTTACGAGCGGCCAAAGAAGAGGGCGTCCGGGCGGGCATCGTTTCACCGACATCCTCGGTATCAGTTAACTGAGCCCGACTAAGGGCCTCACGATACGCAGCCTATCAAATGAATGTGTTTATATTATAAGATTTACCTAAGTTGTAATCTAAATCTTATGTTTCACTAAGTTAATTGTGAATCCTAAGTTTACCTAAGTTATAGTCCGAATACTTTTAATTCTAACATAAATCTCATAAACATAAGTACTTACATCAGTCTCCTTGGCCCTATCGTGGACGAAGCTCCCGTCCTTGTGTCTTTCGTGCGTATGCTGGAACACGTCGTGCATGGTGACCGATTCTGGCACCCTTTTCTCCTTCACCGCCCGTTGGGCCTGCATACGAAATTTTCGTAGAACGTAGATAACTCCTTTAATTAATAATACCTAATTCGATAGTGAAATAAATTTACGGTAGCTCACCAGATCTGCAAGTGTCGCTGCGTGGGGCCTTGATCCCCCCGTATGAAGAGCTGCGGCCCGTCGGTTCGCCTTCGCCTTCTCCGATTTCTCCTTGTACGCAGGGGTATCCATCATGCCTTAGAGGTCCTCATAATACTCTTGTCGTATCCAATTCGGCCTCGTATGCCCCATTTTCAGGTCATGAATCATATCTCGTATCTTCTTCGAGGCAGCACTTCTGTAGGTCCTGCGGATCGCGTCCTCGCGATGGGGGGGCCACCAGTACGTCGTCTAACATAGAAATTCAATTATCACGTAATTTAAAAAATGGTTGATTAAAGAGTAACTAATAATTAACTAGAAGATATAGATATATACCCTCAACTCGTCGAGCCAGACGTACTTCACGTTTAGGGGCACCGACGAAAAGTTGATAATTTCTCCAAGAGCCCTGCCAATATTAAACGAAAAAAAACCTACAAAGAAGAAACGACTGGATTATTAACTTGAATAAATGAAAAAAATTTAATAAATTATCTTAAATTTACTTATGAGGTTCCCGCGAGCCATAGCTCTCGTCGGAACTCGCCTCTCGGCCTCTCTGGTGCCGTCGGAGGATCCGCGGCTCCGCACATGTACTCCCCAGTAACCGGATCAAACCGAGTATGGGGGTACTCCGGGGCCCACTGTGTAGTAACTGGGGCATCCCCTGGTGGATCCGCTGCTGGTGGTTCCGATAGCGGAACAGATCCGCTAGCAGATCCGGACTCATGCCTCGATGAAGTGGTCGATCGAGGGCGGGATGCGTCTGTGCCCGGGGTACTCTCCGGGTCGGGTTCGCTCGATGGGGTCACATCCCGGGAACTTTGAATGCGACCACGACCACCAGCACCACTACGACCACGACCACGACCCGCACCACCACCACCACCACGACCACCACCAGCACCACGACCACGGCCAGCCATCATGACCTGTAAATAGAACACATAAACATAATTAACAATATAAAAGTGTAAATGGATATAAAAAACTAAACTAAAATATACATACCACCAGTAGGGAGACGAGTGCCGCCGCGACGAAAAAGACTAGGAGTGCCATCTGCAATAAGTAAATAATCGAATGAAAAAAACATCAATTCACTTAATTGCTTTTATGAGGTCAAACTTAATTCACGTAATTGGAAGTATTTTTAATATACAACAATATTTAACCTAATCATCGTCTTCGTTCTCATCCTCGGCCTCGTCTTCATCATCATCCTCCTCATCCTCATCCTCATCCTCATCCTTATCTTCATCATCGATTTCATCTGTATCCTCATCCCCATCAAATTCTTCTTCTTCTTCTTCTTCTTCTTCTTCTTCTTCTTCTTCGTCTTCTTCTTCTTCTTCTTCTTCTTCTTCTTCTTCTCCTTCTTCTTCTGCCTCAATATTTGGGACAAGACACCTCTTTGTCCCCTGGTTGACAGCTAAGTCTTGTGTATCAACCTCTTTCTCCCCTCTATTTTCCTCAACAATATCTTCAACATCCATTGTATCTGAGTGTTGTCCCAAGTATTAGGACTTTTCGATCTGGTCCTCTTGGTATGCTGGGTCTCCAACGTTGAATGTATTTCTAGATTTAATCTTGTATACTGCCCACCAGTCAAATCGATCTCTACGACGCCTTGAGTAGCTTGTACAGTAGACTTGAACAGCCTGATTTGCTATCGCAAATGTATCGGACCCTCTATACCTCCTGCGATGATTTATATCGACGAATCAAAATTATTTATCGATTCTCCAACCGATATTTGGTGTCGTATCGAACCACTCATATTTGAACATCATAATATGCATATCATATGGGCCAGTATATTGTAAATCTACAATATTCCGAAGCACTCCATAATAGTCAAAGTTCGGCTCATCGTCATAGATGGTGCCTCTTATGTAAAAACCGGAATCCTTGGTACTGATGCCGTCATTGATAAATTTGACATTTATAGCATTCTGAGTTGACTTAAACCTGAAGCCATTAACGACATAGCCTGGCCAAGTCTTTATTTGCTTCTTCGGTCCCAATGCCAGATAACGAACACTCTCATGAGTGAGTGTTGTTTCAGGCAATAAAACCTGTAAACAAATATTTATAAGTTAAATGTTTCAGATTATATATTTATAATCTCAATTATAATCATAGTTACTTACGTATTTGTGAAACCATGACGAAAATGTACAATCAACCTCTCTTTGAAGTCCCTCATCGGTAATATCGGGTGTCCTTATTTTGACTTTATCTCTAAATATAATATTAGAGAAAATAAGAATATATAAGTGTAGTCACTTACTTCATCAAATTCGAGATTATAACGAGTGCAAGTGTACTGACTTACTTCTCCAAATCTCTCACTTCTTGTATGTCACAGTTTAACAAGACATATCGGTGAGCGGCATCATACTCGTCGTCTGTCAACCACCGTCTTTTACTAGCCCCAACAGGCTTTCCCGTTACATTGAATATTCCTCCATCCTCAACGTCCTCGTCATTCCTTTGAGGTCTATTTCGATTTGTCTTAACATGAGTATCGAAATAAATGGAGCAGAAGTTTGACACCTCTTCGATAAGATATGCTTCGTATATCGAAGCCTCTATATGAGCTTTGTTGCCAACTTTCTTCTTTAGATGGTGTAGGTATCTAGAGAGACAAATTATCTTGAGAATTAAGAAAGAATTTTAAAACACACTGAAATTCAACTTAAATTATATCAATTTTTATGTACCTTTCAAATGGGTACATCCATCGATAATAAACATATGCACCGACACGGGCTTCGTATGCTAGATGAATCGGTAGATGCTCCATGCTGTCGAAGAAGGCAGGAGGAAATATTTTCTCAAAACTTGCAAATTGTTAAGATAATATTCTCCTCAAGTTCAACCATGTGTTACACAGTCAACTTAGTTGAACAAATATCCCTAAAAAATATTGATAGTTCGGCCAAAGGAACCCATACAGCAGAAGGCAACAACTCTTTCAAAGCAATGGGCAGTAATCTTTCCATAAACACGTGGCAGTCATGACTCTTCATTCCCGTTAGCTTGCGTTCATTGCTATCAACGCATCTAGACAAATTCGACACATAGCCGTCGAAAAATCTTAAAGTAGATACCCACTTGCAGATTATTAATCTATCTTCCTTGCTCAATGTGTATTGTGCTATCGGCTTACTTAATTGTCCAGCAGCTCCCCTTTGTATCAAGTTCAGATAAGGACGCTTGCATATCTCGGCAATGTCTTGTCTTACTTTTGGATTGTCCTTCGTCTTTCCTTTAATGTCCATGACGGTATTGAAGACATTATCGAACACATTCTTTTCGATATGCATAACATCAAGATTATGCCTTATAAGATTATCCTTCCAATAAGGCAAGTCCCAGAAGATAATCTGTTTGGTCCAGTTATGGGTTTGTCCGAACCCATCGACATGATTGTTCGATGGATATTCCATTACAGTGGACAAGTCCTTTACATCTTCCCAAATATCGTATCCCGACAATCTGGCAGGCGGATGAGAAAATTCTTGTTTTTCAGCTCTGAACGCGTCCTTGTTCTTTCTCCAAGGATGACTCACGGACAGAAATTGACGATAACAATCAAAGAAAGAAGTTTTTTCTCCATGCTTAAGGCGGAACGCCTTACTATTTTACATGCATATCGGATAAGACAGGGTGTCGTGAGTACTCCATCCCGACAGCATACCTTTATACGGGAAAATCATTGATTGTCCACATCAGTGAAGCTCTCATCTGAAAGTTCTGTTTCCTGGAAATATCGTAGGTCGTGACGCCGATCTCCTACAGCTGTTTCAGCTCATCCACCAACGGCTGTAAATATATATCGATATTCTTCGTCGGATTTTTAGGACCCGGTATGATAGCTGTTAAGAACATATAAGGAGTCTTCATACACATCTATGGTTGCAGATTGTAAGGGGTTAGAATGACCGGCCAGCAGGAGTATTTAGATCCCGACTGCCCGAAAGGGGCAAATCCATCAGAACATAGCCCCATGCGTACATTTCTAGGCCCTGCAGCAAAATCTGGATGGCAAAAATCGAAATATTTCCACGCCTCTCCATCCGAAGGATGTGACAATTCTCCATCATCCTTTGTGCGTTCTTCGTTGTGCCACGTCATGTGTTCTGCTGTATTCTGAGACATATACATCCTCTGCAAGCGCTTCGTGATCAACAAGTAATGCATATACTTGTAAGGACGTCGTTTTCTAGTTGACTTTCCTTTTTCCCTGACTTCCTTGTAACGATTCGCATTACAGAAGATGCAACTTTCTACATCCTCGTTCTCCTTGTAGTACAACATGCATCCGTTGCGACAACAATCTATCTTGTCGTACCCCAGTCCCAGTTGTCGGACCATCATCTTTGACTTGTAGAAGTTTTTTGGAAGCTCTTTTGATTCCTTCGGTAATACCTCCTTCATTAGTTTTGTAATCCGATCATAGCAAGTTTGTGGCAAGTTAAAATTGGACTTTATGTTCAACAACCGCATCGTCACTGACAGTATGGAATGTGGCTCACAACCAGGATATAAAAAAGTTTCAGCATCCTGAAACATATCATAGAACTCCTTCGCCTCGGTATTAGGATCCTTCGGATCAAAATTAGGCATTGCCGCATCGTACACCATATCTCATGCAAGGTTCTGCACGTCTCCATAATCAACGGAGCATTCGTCGTCATCGACGACAAAATCCGCTGCAGCATTATCATCAAAAGCATAAGTAGCAGCATTCGCAACCTGTCTTTCCGCATATAGTTCACCTTGCGATGACCACAGGCCGTAATCACGTACGAAACCCTTACGGGTCAAATGATCTCTTACACTCACCACTTCTTCGTAACGTCTATTGCGACAATTACGACATGGACACTTGATTTTGTTACCGTCCATAAACTGAGCTTTGCTCATGGCATACTTAAGAAACACTTCCACGCCTACCTGAAAATCGTCACTCACACCTATTCTGCTCTTGTGTTGTCGTTTGTACATCCATGTACGATCAACAAAATAACTATCCATCACAGATTGGATGTAAAAATCTGTATAGTAAGACAAACTAAACAGAATTAGTATATAATCATATAACTGGTGGATCCGCTGGTATTCTAGCTCGAGAAGAGAAAAATCTAAGTACAGTTGTTACTAATAGTTTGATACCGATAGCTTGATACCGAGTTCGATACCGTTAGTTCGATACCGATACCGATAGTGCGATACCGATATCGATAGTGCGATAGTATGATAGTCCGCTAGGAGTACCGATAGTTCGATACCGATAGTCCGATAGTTCGATACCGATACCGATAGTCCGATACCGATTCTTCGATAGTCCACTAAGTCGAAATGATTCCTCTTAAGCGTCGAGCATGTTATACACGGTTCAACTTGACGAGTTCTTAAATATTTTTGTAGTATTGTATGCTTGCAGCAGCAAATCAAGTTTTAGAGTCATTATAGGTCAATTAATCAAACTGAGTCAATCTATCTATTTCTAAATTGCAAGAGTCCACTTCTAGGATATGGAAGCTATATCCTAAATATCTAGTCTAAAATTAACTTAGTTAGGATACTAGAGTGTCCTTACTATCTAGCAAGCACTACCTTAGACTAGTCACACTAACATTTAATACCTATAATTCCTACCATGTCTACACTCACACATTACACCCCAAGCCGTCCTGCATGCTAATAGGCATGGTAGGCCTGCCATTATTCCTACTCTCTAAAGCACACATACACATATATATGTATATCACAGTTAGATGTATAGATATATCACAGTTACATGTATAGATATATACATCTATATTCAGTGACTTATGCAGATGAAGAACTCGCACTGTCCTTGACACAGTGAACATATACACCATGAACCCAAACTCCATATTCATATTTACTAATCCAAACACCACCAAACTAATGGATAACACCCAATATGGATAACACATTTACTAATCCAAACACCCCCGACCAAAGCCCGCCGCCCCAAGCCCGCCGTCCAGCTCCCGACGCCCCCATCCCAAGCCCGTCGCCCCAAGCCCGCCGCCCAGCCCCCGACGCCCCCACCCCAAGCCTGCCGCCCAGCTCCCGACGCCCTCGCCCCAAGCCCGCCGCCCAGCCCCCGACGCCCCCACCCCAAGCCCGCCGTCCAGCCCCTAACGCCCCCGCCCCAAGCCCGCCGCCCAGCCCCCGACGCCTCCGCCCCAAGCCCGCCGCCCAGTCCCCGACGCCCCCGCCCCAAGCCCGTCGCCCAGCCCCCGACGCCCCCGCCCCAAGCCCGCCGCCAAGCCCCCGACGGCCCCGTCCAGCCCCGACGCCACCGCCCAGCCCCCGACGCCCCCGCCCCAAGCCCACCGCCCAGCCCCCGATGCCCCCTCCCCAAGACAGCCGCCCAGCCCCCGACGCCCCTGCCCCAAGCCCGTCGCCAAACCCCCGACGCCACCACCCCAAGCCAGCCACCCAGCACCCGAATGTCCCCAAGCCCGCCGCCCCCGCTGCCCCGTAGTCGACACCGTGATAGAGAAAGAGAGAAAGAGATCGGGAGAGAGAGAGAGAGAGAGAGGGGATTACCTTTGGAAGAGAGAGAGGAGAGGACGCCGACGCCGATCAGCGAAGCCGCGGGAGAGAGAAAGAGAGAGGAGAGAGAGTGAATTTGGGGGGAAGGCAAAAAGTTCCCCCCGCCGTTTCAATATAAGTCTGGAACGTAAATTTAGCGACGGAATAGCGACGTCATATCATCCGTCGCCAAGAAGTCGTTATATTTGATACTTGCTGACTGAATATCCGTCGCTACGTAGTCAAAGAAAAGTCCCGCCAATTCTCGACATAATTTCTGCCAAATAATCGACTACGTAGCGATGACTATCGATCCGTCGCTATATCTCCGACATCCTAGCGACGGATGTGCGACCTTTCTCCCCCTAAAATTAAAATAAAAAATGTAAAGACGTGTGGTCGGTAATCCGTTGGCGAGCGGCTGCGAAGCCGTCGCTAACGCCGACTGAAAATATTTGTGGCTAATAGTCCGTCGCTAATTTATTGTATTTTGGTAGTGGTCGCTATCCTATTTCAATCTAGCTTTTTGCTTCCAGAAGTTGGTCTTCACTTTAATCCTAAATTTAAGCATGGCCTTGGTGAGGTTGAGGGCAGTCCTTGCCGTCGGGGACTGATCTGATGCAAACCTGGCTTCGGCATGGGTGACGTCATCCTCGACGATCCGAACGGCTTGAAAGATGTCCCCGAAAGCTAGTTTACTCCAATTGGATTGGGCTTTCCTAGTCGCCTTGAGCCTGTTGCTCATGCGGGAAAGGGGGTTGGATGAGTCCTCGCTATTCCACGCTTCCGTGACGATGTCCAAAAATTGGGGGTGCTCGGTCCAGAGGTTGAGGAATTGAAAATTCTTTTTGGATGGATTAGTATTATTTTTAACTACCACTAGCAGCGGGGCATGGTCGGATTCAGAGGAGTTAAGATGGGACAGGATGGTGGTGATCCCTATTTTGTGCTAGAGGACATTTGTGACGGCTCTGTCGAGACGAGAATACTGACGTCGGTCGTCTTCTTGCATATTGCACAAGGTGAAGGCGTTGCCGGTGAACTGGAGCGAGGCTAGATTGGCATTGAAAATGAAGTTGTTGAAGTCTTACATGGCCGGGATAGGGGGGTGGCCCCCAATTTTCTCATCTCTATAGGTGAGCGCATTAAAGTCTCTATTGTAAAGCCAAAGGGAATTGCTGTGGTTTTGGTAGATGTCAAGGAGATCGTTCCAGAGGTGTTTTCTCTCTAAGAAATCATAGCTGCCGTGGACCGCCGTGATGATGGCGCGCTTCGGGAGCATGGGGTGATCTAACCAGCAGGAGAGGGCTTGCAGGTGTCCTGGATACTCCCGATAGTGACATTTTTGTACCAAGGATCCAAATATTGTGTCTGCCAGCAATGGCCGTGGGTAGTCCTAGCTGCCGCTGGATAGATTTTAATCTTTTGGGGGGAATTTTGGGTTCAAGAATAATGAGGATGTCTATCTTATGGATTTTCTTAAGGCTGATGATTATCCTTAGAGTGGGTTTGTTCCCCAGCCCGCGGACATTGCATGATAGGATATTAATCATTAAGGAAGTTGTGGGGGGTTTATTTTTTCTGCTTGACGGCGGATCTGGTTAGGATGGTTATAGAATCTGCTAGTCCTTTCCTTGTGTAGACCCTATTTTCATTCTTAGTAGTGGTAGGATGGTCACAAGTTGATTCCACGTATTGGTCCGGGGAAGGGCCGATCGATTCCCCGGCGGAGTACAGAATGGGGTCCTCTGGGGGAATAACTAAGGAGTCACTGGTGCTCCCTATCAGAAGAATGGATTGCTGGAGAGGAAAGCCTGCAGCTTGAACCTGTTGGCCCCTCTGCACTAGGTCCGAACCTAGAATTGCAAGGGCTGCTTCGATGGGGTCTTCGATGATGTGTTGGTGATTATCGTCGATAGTGAAAATGGTCGCCTCTACGTCCTCCGAGTAGGGGATTGTGACGATGGTGCTCTCGACTTGGGGGGGCTCTGATGACGTTGGAGAAGCCGCCTCCTCCGAATCTAGTGCGTCGAATTGGTTGGAGAGCGTGATAGCTTGAGTGTTGACAGGGATCAACGCTTTGCTGGGGGTCTCGCTCTTATTCGATATGCCGTCACTGGAGTTGAAATGGATGTGTGAATTGAAAAGGGGTAGTATGGGCCCCTTGGGTGTCCTCCCCTCTGTTTGCGCTTTATCGTTCCGAACTGGTTTCTTCTTGAGTTCTAGATGGAGACGGTGGCAATGTTTTGGGGTGTAACCTCTTTGATGGCTGTGGTTGCAGAACAAAATATGGTTGTAGTAGAGGATTTGTTGAGTGTGGGTCTGGTTGTCCAGCTCTATAGTGATAAAATTCGGTGGTTCGGAAGAAAGGTCTAGTTCCACACAAATTTTGGCATAGTGAGCCTTGGTAAGGTTGCTAGTCTCAGGTGTCGTTACCACGTACGTGCCGAAGGAGTTAGCAATACGCCTAAGAGCTGCTAGGACAAAGCAAATGAGGGTAAGATTGGGCAGGGTCACCCAAGCGGCGACCTTCGGGGAATCTTCTTTGGTGCTGAAGCTAGTCGACTACTTAATGATCTTCATCTGGTGGGAGTCAATCATGCAAGTGCCTTTGGACCACATGGTCCTGTGGTCGAGGTCAGAGGATAAGTGGAGAAGAATATGCCTAGGATCGGTGGGTGCTACTCGATATTGTGTCGAAAGCCTCCAACTGGCAATATCCTCCTGCACCCTGGAGAGCTTGAGACAACCTGAGAAAAATTTGAGGATGAAGGAGTGGGGGAAGGATGATGACAGGGAGGTTAATTCCGAGTCGGAGAAAGGAACTAAAGGCACTAGAGAGTCCAGGGAGTACTCGATGTCCGGAAGACGGACATCAGGAAAAAGGCGGCTCTGATCAGAAGCTAGGTCCGGGTGCAGCTTGGCGGCGTAGGACGCCGGAGCTGATCCGGAAGGGGAATGGGCGATCTGGGGAGGGTTTAAAGCGGGGCAAGGGAATGAGGGGCGGGGTCTGCCGGGAGGCCCCTACCAGGGGACGGGAGGGAAGGCGGGCCGGGGATGGACGGAGAGATGACCGAAGTGATGGCCGCACTGTAAGCAAGGGGAGATGCCGTTGTCAACCTGAATGACGATGGGTGGCAGGATCCCGGAATCGAGGTGCCAGAGACTCCCGCGGCGGTGACGAAAAAAGTATGCAGGGCCGCCGGGAGAAGGGGAACCGTCCGCAGGAGTTGTGGGAACCGAGGGTGCCATGCCAGAAGACTCGATAGGGGGAAACGAGGGAGGGGGAACAGCGGAGATGGTGTGGATGGTCGGACAAGCGAGCTGTTGGGGTAACGAAGAACCCAACGAGGGAGAGGGGGCCGAGGGCTCAACGAAAGAGGGGTCGGAGGGGGCCGGGGGCACAACGGGAGAGAAGGGAGCCGGAGGAGCGAGAGGTGCTGAGAAGGAGGGAGGAAAATACGCTGGAAAAAGATGTATAGGGGGAATACGTGGATGGGAGGAGGGAATACGCGTAGATGGAAGGAGGCCAATACGCGACCGAGTCAGCCTGCTATCCCGCGAAAGAACCATTCCGCGCGTGAAAAGCAGAGCTAAGCTCCCGCGTAGAGTTCATGGTAAAGGTCAGGATGGGCCCCACCGACTGGAGCGTAGAGAAGGGGTTCAGCACGCGCAGAGTGAGCATAAAAATGGGGGCTCCTCTCAGGTGGGGACCAGCTGTTGTCCAGTACGAGAGGCCAGGAGAAGGGGAGCCCACTGCCTGTACCGCAGGGTGGCACCCTGTCCGAGGGCACATCAGTCCCGATAGAAAATTGAAAAAGGGGGTTGGGCGGCAAACTGGAGACGAACGCCAAAGAGTGATCGGTCCAAGGAGGGCCGCCCAGTCTCCCACCGGAAGCGTCACCCGAGGGAAGGGGGTACCGAGCTTGGAGGACCACCGGGTGTCTCACCAGAGCGAGAAAGAAAGGGGGCTTGGGGGGGAGGCGGTGGAAAGAAGTCAGAGGCAACGGAATGGCTGACCTGGGGCGAGTGGGTGAGTGAAAGGAGGGGAGGCGGAGGAAGAGGAACACTGGAGGGATCGAGAGAAGAAGGAGAGAGGGATGCTTGGCGGACCAAAGCCAGGACCTCGTCCGACCAAGGGGGCATTGCAGAGGGTGGAGGCGGAGCGCTGGGAGGGCAGACGAGCAAGGAGGGGAGGGCCTAAGGGCTCCCCAAAGGGGAGACCAGCGGAAGGAAGCCAAGACCTACTGCCATTTTTTTCTCATATATATATATTTTTATTTTTTTATTTTTATTTATATATATATATATATAAATATATATATATATATATATATTTCATATGGGCTTAAGGCCCAAGCCAAAAATAAAAAGAACCATTAATTTGGGTTGCAGCCCGTACTTAAATAATTAAGTAAAACCATTTATTAAAGAATTTCTAATGGGCTAAAGCCTAGCCTAACAATTAAAATTATCAAAATAAATATGGGATCTAAGCCCGACCCATGATCAGGCCTAAATAAATTATTAAACCAAACTATTACTGGTCCAAATTTAGTTTAGAGCCCAGGCCCCAAACTGTACTATTTTTTCTCGATAAAAGTAGAGGAATAAACAGAGGAAGAGGAAAAGAGAGAGGAAGTTTAGAAAGAGATCGAGATATAGGTTATAAGAGAGAGTCTCAGCTCACAACGGTTAGCTGGCGCTGGGAGGCTCGACGGTCGGTGCGTACTCGGGTGCGTAGGAGCAGGGGTGATCACCACTATCAAAAATGCAGATCAAACTGCGGTGGCGCTCGATTGGGTCTGAAGGCAAGGGGTGGAGCAGATCTGTCACTCATGGTGGTCGAGGGCGGCACAGATCAAGAAGAAGACAGACGCGGGATCGATGGAGGTGGATGGAGATAGGGCTGATCATGGTGGTGTTGGAAGAGTCGCGGTGGTGAAAAGGTGGAGTCATGGGAGGCTCCAGTGTGGGAAGTTGTTGGTGGTGCTCGTTGTCTAGTGGCATTGGTGTTAGTGTAGAATGGTGGATGGGGGGTAATTTATGGTCAGGTAAGGCGGTTGGGTTGACTGACACGGCAAGCTCGACCAGGATGAGACTGGAGACTGTAGTGGTTGTGTATGGTGGAGCAGGTGGTCGATGAGGGGTGTTTATGAGTGGTGATAGCCTGGTCGGGGTGGCTGTGGTCGACCGACGGGCTGGTAGGCGAGGTTGGGTGGTGGTTTGCTGGGGATTTGGCTAGCCATGAATGGGTTGGTGTGTTGTGGTTTTGTGAATGATTTTGAATTTGTGTGTGGAAAAGTATGGGAAATGTTCCATTAAATATAGTATGAAGAGCTTGGGTGCCAAGTTTAGCCATATAGGAAAAGTGTAGTATGTAAAAATTGAAAGGGAAATAAAAGAATTAGGAGGGGTGTAGAATGTTCTAGAAGGCTCCATGGCTTAGCTTGTCATGGATAACTAACCATTGATAAGCTAATTAACTAATTTGGTTAGGAAGCTAATCATAGCCGTGTGCCATGATCAATTATTTGGGATAAACTAAATCTAGCCACGTGCTAGTACATGACTAGCCTTGTCATGACTAAAGATTATGAATAGAAATGATTTGTCTAATAACGGCTTTTGATCAAATATTATTTTGTTTTTAAAAATAAAAGCTTTACAAATTCCAAAAAAAGTCTAAATTTTTTTGATAAGCCATAGAAAAATATTTTGACTAATTTCAAGGGGCTACACCTCTAGTTGAGGTCATCTGAAAGGGTTTTGTAGGATCGACTCACGCACATTATTAGCTTGTCGCATGCACCCGTCTGATACAGCTTCCTGTTGGGTGCGTGTATGATCATCAACGACACTTTTTGACAGTTGGTCGTTTGGGTAGCCGTCTTAGCGTGAGGCTCACTCCGTCCTGGACTTCTTCATACCAGCACTCATGGGTGCATAGTATAAGAGTCCATATATTCTCCATGCTCAAGGAATTGGCACGTAGGTCTGCAGTTTTGAGAGGCTATGTGGAGGACAAATCCTCTATTTCTTTCTTTGGTACACCGTTATTGGGTAACACCGGATGTAGATAGGTGGATGTCCATGTGCGCATACCTTGATTTAGGCGAAGCACGTATTCACACCTTCTGCTGGCACACAGGCTGGAGAGTAGTATTGTCCTTTTCAACAGGGAGAGGTCATGATAGCTGGAAGGATCCTGATTTGCTAGATCCACATCATCATGTTATTTTTCTTTGCTGGGCCCGGGCATCGGGCCTATTTCTTTCCAACTTTGGATACGATGGTTGCATACACAGATGATGGATGCGTGGCTTCATCAGCGGAAGCCAGGAAAGCATCATCTGCAATTGTCGGGAATGGCACAGCGGCCTTGCGCACCCAGACCTTACGGGTCTTCTTTGTCTTCGTCATCCTAGGAGAGGGTTTGAATCCCCGGAGAGCATGTCTTTTGAGTCGCCAGATTATTTGCCACCACAAATGTAAAAGGAAAGGTAGTTTAAGAAAGCTTCTTCTTTTATTGGATTACAACAAAAAGTACAACAGAGCACCCTGACTGGAAGGGTTTCTTAGTACAAATAACAGAGTACTATAGTGACTCCTTTGTCCCTTTGACGATCGATACGATTTGGCTTCTTTTGATATGCTCTATGTGTAGAATATCTCATGTGTATATTTTTTGGTATTTTTCGGATTTCTTCTTTGGAAGGCATGTACCTCCTTTTACAGCCATCGTCAAGGATAGACTATGTAGGCGACATTGATAAGGAGAGATCTTCTGCTGGATAGACACAATTCGGATTGTCACAACTATATGATACAACTAACTAACCACTCCGCCCGATCATGTTGACACATAGCACAGATTAGACGTCGATTGGCTACAAAGACCCCTGAAGTGGATTTGAAGATACCAAGTTGTAACAATCGCGAGTTATAGTTAATTGTTATATGGCTCGAATATGAATGATAAGTCACTCATATAGTAACTTAGGATAATCTGTCGTTTGAATTGAGTGGTCACTGTTGGACTATGTGGTCATTATCAACCTGATTTCAATAATTGACTTAAAACTCCAATTTGGATATGGAAAGTACAAAGACTATAGAAGACAGTAACTATTATCGTCAAGCAAGATTTTTTGATTTATTCTGTATTTTTTCTTGAGTCTAGGTTTTTGTGAGTCGGATATCACTAGCATTTAGATAAACATTCCCACTCAAACCTAACCAAACACATACCAAAAATACATTTTGAAAACCAAGAAACTTTCAAAAAATTAAGCAACCGAACTCGGCGCGAGTTTGCCCCAAACTCGGTGCAAGTTTGCCCCAAACTCAGACCGAACTTTGTTTTCCTAAATTAGCTCGTGGTCAGAATGAATAGTTATACTTTTGGATCCCAAAATTTCAAAAATTTGAACATTATCCAATCGAGTACTGCCCGAATTCTGGTTCAAAAATACCTATAAATAGAGAAGAGTTTTACTCAATCATCTCTTTCTCCATCTTCTCTATTCATTTTAAGCCTTCCTTCCACTAAAGAGCTTTCAACCTTCACATTTCCAAGACAACTCCCTTTCTTCTAAGTGTCGGTGTATTTTGATTAGAAGTGTTCGAGTTGTACAAGCTTGGCTTATAAAAGCTATTCAATTAGTGTTGAAGTTTGTTCGTAGACTTCGAATAAAAATACAACGTTATAAGAAGTCGACATGTCCTTCGGAGTAAAGTATGCGGTGTAACCACTATTTCAAATAGTGGATTTAACATCAAGCAAGAGTACTCGAGCCTGGACTAGTCCTCTCAGAGAAAAACCAGGAAAAAATATCGGTGTCTGCGTATTGATTCTATCTTATTACTCAATTACTGATTTTATATTATTGTATTTATTATCTGCCTTTACCAGCATTATTTTTAATTGGGGATATTACCTCTGTTACACTCTATTCATCCCCCCTCTAGAGGTGCCACCGATCCCATAATTGGAATCAGAGCACGGTTTCTCTAAAGTTGGACCAATCAACAAATAGGCCTCCCCTATTTGATGACATAAACTACACGTATTGGAAGACACGCATGAGCTTTTATCTCAACTCACTTGACTTTGATTTATGGTCAATTGTTATTGATGGTTATAAGAAACCAGCTCGAATCGTTATAGACTGAAGCCTGGTTGAGAAAATACGTGACAAATATACTGATCATGAAAAAAAAGAAACAAGCCTTGATGCAAAAGCTATAAATGCTTTATTTTGTGTAGTAGATAGAACATAATTCAATAGAGTATCAACATATGCCACATTTCATGAGGTTTGGAAACTTCTTGAGTTAACTCATGAAGGAACTTCACATGTGAAGGAATCTAAATTCTCAAGACTTACATAAGAATATGAGGCTTTTAGAATGAAGCCTAATGAGACTATCTCTTACATGTTCACTCATTTTTTAGATATTATTAATCCCTTATCTTCTTTTGGAAAAGAATACAATAATCATGAAAAGATACGGAAGGTACTTCGTGGATTGACCAAGAACTGGAATCCTAAAGCAACAGCTATAATTGAAGGAAACGATCTCACGATAATGAATCTCAAGACACTTATGGGAAAGCTTATGACACATGAGCTGGACCTAAAGGAATTTGAAGAGCCAGCACCAAAGGAGAAGACCATTGCATTCAAAGCACATCACAAGATGGCCTTCGATGACGAAAGTGATAATGACAGTTCAGACAATGAACAAATAGCCCTTATGACTCGGAACTTCAGAAGATTTCTAAAGTATGAGAAATCAAATAAAAAGAAGAAAGATTTCAGAGATAACGATGAGCCGATATGCTACAGCTGTAAAAAGAGGTCATATTAAGAAAGACTGTCATATTGTAAGAAAGAGAATCGGATATGAATAATCAAGTAAGAGAAGGACTTCAAACCAAAATTATGCTAATAACAGTATTTGGTGTGAGACTGAAGCAAGTGATTCTGAAGAGGAAGATAGACCTCACACCACGTCAAATCAATATTTCATGGCTAAAGAGCAAAGATAACTACAAATCCATTATATGAAGATTTCACTTTTGATGAGTTATCAGATGCATTTAGTAATTTATTAGAAGATCAAAAGAAGATGATGGACAAGTATAAATGTGCTAAGAAAGTGTTGAAAGCAGTACACTTTGAGTATACTAAACAATCTCTAATACTAGAAGATATTAGAGATAAAACGTCTTCTATTAACACGGATGAGATTTCTTCTTTGAAATTGAGATTACATAACACTCTTGAGGAGCTTGAGAAAGAAAATCAAGAAAAAAGAAAACTCAAAGATCTCTATGAATTAGGGAAGAAGAAGTTTAATATTGTTGCTCAAAGAATAGATGCACTCACTGCCAAGTGTGATGAAGCTTGTGATATCTCTAAAAAGTTAGAGATTAAATCGAGTAAACATGTTGTCAAACTGTGACTCAAGTGAACACAAATCACACAGATAAACACAAATACAACACGTCTAATACAGCTAGAATTTCTAGAGATCATGCATTCATGTATAAGTTTCCTAATAAGAAGTCGCACTCTATTTCAAAAACTCGTATACATGATTTTCGAACTTCACCGAGCAAAAACACATTTAATACATGCACTTCCAAAAATAGACACTTTAGCGACGCCTAAAAATTGTCGCTAAAGTGAATAATTACGTCGCTAATCTTAATCAGCGACATATTTAGCGACAAAATTACTTTCTCACGTATTACATAATCGCTATAAAAAAACATCGCTATTGGTCGTTATTGCGACATCTTCTAGCGACGTAATCATGTCGCTATTTTTTAGTGAATAGCAACATTTACCGACGTGACGTTGCTAATCAGCAACGTATATTTTCGTTGCTAAATATCGCCATCAGTTCAGTAGTTAGCGACGTCATTTGTGACATTTAGTGACTACTGTGCTGACATGGTGAAGTTTGTCATGTCAACAAATTAGTAACGTTTAGTGATGATTAGTGATGTCTGCGATACAGGCTAGCGACATTCGGATACATGTTTAGCGACGTCATTTGCAACGTTTAGTGACTACTTTGCTAACATGGTGAACTTTGCCATGTTAGCAAATTAGCGACTTCCAGCGACTGTTAGCAACGTCTGTGATATAGGCTAGCGACGTTCGAATACATGTTTAGCGACAGCTGCCATCGTCGCTAGGCATCGTTGAACATCGCTAAACTGTAAAAGGAAAATAATAAAAAAAGAATTTTCTTTGCTTTTGTTTTCCATCCAAAATCTACATGTAGTTTAAATTACAGTTTACATATTGTAGACCCGGAGCAACCCTCCGTAGAATTCCCTGGGTTCACCAACCCCTTCGGTGGAACACTCAACACCGGTAAACGAATATAGAGACAAATGATAACATGCACTACCATTAATCAAATAAATAGAATCAAACAATAATACAACATAAAATAGCCGGGTGGAGACAGATCCACTACCAAACGGCTATAAAAAGAGTTTTTCAAATAATGTTCCAACAATGGATCAATATAACATAAGTCGTCACTAAATATAAATACATAAAGACACAAGAATAGGTCAGCAAACCACAACACAACACATAAAAATAAGTTTAATGAAGGACTACGCCTGGTCAGCAGGAGGAGGAGTACGGTCCTGCATCTGGGACAGCATGAACCTATACTGCTCTAGTGTCAACATCATCGATGATGACTCATCAATAGCAGAAGAAAAAGGCAGTAGAACCGATACAGTCGATATCAATGCCGATGCACGATCAGGAAGCGTCTGTTCCATGGATAGCAATATAGAGTTGCAGTAATCCATAACAGTCGTCAGCCTCAAAAGTTGATCGCTCGTGGCCATCGGTGACCCCTACACTGCTTGAACGGCACGATCTGTTCTCTCGCTCATCTCCCTCATGGTGCACTCGAGCATATCAAATCATGCGGTGAGCACCATATCGTCCGTCTCCGGCTAAAACTGGGGCTATTCCATAATCTTCTGCAACAGCTCGCCATGCAGCTCAGCAACTTGGCAATGTAGACTCTCCTCGACTAGAACCGACTCCTATGAGGGATACAGGGAATGCACACTGCTAGAGGGGGCCCTGGATGACTGTATTACCATAAAGGTGTCGTAGGATCCCGTATCGTAGTACTAGCCCTTTAAATACCACCAACGGTGGTATTCCAGAGCCCGTCCAACGACTGAACTGGAGGGGGCTGTGAAGAAGTACCACCCCCTTCCTCTGCAGGTGCACTAGCACTCTCATGCTCTAGCCTAAGATACTCATCCTAAAAAAGTACGCATCTCGATAAGCATAATATTTACTACCAATGTCTAAGTCATACTTGCTAATATCTAAGGTACTTACTAATAACTATATGGATATATATTGCATATATTCTAAGTTATATTAAAGTTAGTAAAACGTAAAGTAATACTTATATAGCTCTGTGTGGCCCTATCATCAATGAGCTTTCCGTCCTTCTGATGGGTGGCCAGGAAGACAGTCACCATATTGGTATCCTCACCTCTTTGTATTTGTTCAAATTAATTTATTTGTTATTGAAATTAAATATTGTATTCATACTTTCATTAAAATATCAATAAAATACATAACAGGGGATGAAAATATTCTGTCATGGGAATCGAGCCACCAAACCTGTAACGCCCCAGTCCCAAAATACGTAGGACTAGAAACGTATCATGCAGCTGTCTACATACGAAGTATACTCCAATATATGGATATCTCGTATGTACACATAAGCTGTAAAATGTAGTAACCATGAAGCTAATCTCATCCATAAACCAATATATCATAAAATCAACTTATTAAAGTCATTTGTACAAACGTTGGACGGAGACAAAGTCCACTACCAACTATCTCAAAATAAAATGTACAAGAAGTGAATCGATAAAATATCAAACGAACCAAGCGCAATTCCCTTCGAAGGAAGGGAGAAGATCACGGCCTTGGCTAGAACACCTGCCGTAAATCATGAAAGCATACATCTGGAGAGATAACCAGGTCCTCAGAGGGACGTAACAAGATACAGGAAGAACATGCCATGTAACTGCATAAGTAAAAAAAATACTATAAACTACAACATAACACGGTACCTAACCATCTATGTGATATGCACTTTGAGGACAACGTTCTACGCAGGGGCTGTACAGATTCACGCAAGCAAGCAATAAAGAGTGGTCGTCAAGTAGCGCTCATCCGAGACACTATCGGCCGGGCAGCAAGTAGCGCTCATCCGAGTCACTATCACCCATAAATGTGTAAAAAGTAAATGTATCCCCTACGCTACTAGCTGTCCCGTCCCCCCAATGATACCATACATGCATCGTAACCATGACACACCAACACATGTTGTTTCCATAATACGGTTTATATTCAATAGCTGTCAAGTCTTCTAACATGCATCTATTGACAGTTATTCCTACGTATGCGCACGGGTGATCAGCCAACACGCAAGTGACCACTACATGATACTCACAACTCACACACAACTCGTGATACAATCGTGACAAGTTAATGACATGCACTCTATTGACGGTAGTCACTTAACTCTAGGTCCACATGCAAGAAAAAAATAATAAACAAGGAATATAGATACAATAACTGAAATAAAATACAACTAAATATAAGCAGTAAATATGGCAAGGTATCTTGCACGATTCTGTGCTGTAAATATAAAATGCCGCTCCCGCGTCCACGCCTCCAGAACCCGACGCTCCTAGATAATTAATTAACTAAATTAAGTCACTACTTATGAAACTTACGATACGACTTAATTATTCAAAGTAATGTGTTAAAATTATATTCAATCTCTTGTGGAGCCATTTAGATCCATACAATCACACACAGGTTCCACGAGACATCGAAACACAGTTTTAGGGTTTCTAACTTTTAATTAGTCGGTTATGCCCCTACTTCAATAACATACTTAAAAATTATATAAAAATCATATAAATAATATTTAAACTAATTTTCTACAGATTTTTTATCTCTAAAATTCTAGAATTAATATTTCTAAAGATATTTATGACTAGTTGATTAATAAGTCAGCCAGTCTACCCGAAACTCGTCCGGAACATAGTTAATGACTCAAAATTGCAAAAATAACCAAAAATATATTTTAAACAGCAATAAAATAATTTATTTCATATAATAATATTAGAGGTATAAGGGTTGAGTTATACTACAAGTTTGGGACATTCTAGGTCAGCCGGTTACCCGAAATTAGCTAGTTTTGACCTACAAGTTTCTCGACCAGATTTGAGTTGCTAAAATCGTGAAAAAATACTTAAAAATCCTAATTTATGTACATGAACACACATAAAATTTAGTTTTGAAAATAGGCACCAATAACTCATAGTTCCTTTACAATGGGGTTAATTTTGATCCTACCGACACATCAATATTACGCATATATTTCATGAAATCTTTATGGATGATTATACCTAAAAAATACATTAAAATATGATTTCTACAGAATTAATAATATATTTTCTAAAGAATTTTAGCAAAGATTTTTTTTTAGAAGAAAAGATTTGGGTTCTTACCAAAGATCCTTGCTAGAAAGGGTGATGATGACTTCTCTTCACCAAGGCTCCAACCTTTTTTGCTATTCTTGCTTGCTAATCCTCTCTTGGTGAGTATGGGAGAGTTGATAATGGCTATAGAGGATTGGATGGGGGAGATGGAGTTTTTAGGATTTGTTTTGAGGGATTTCGGGGATGTATGGTGGAGGAGATGAGCTTTATGAAGGATGGAGAGTTGTGCAATGGAGGAGATGATGTATAGATGCTATGGGAAGTTTGTTGCTGCCGAAATTATGGAAAGGGAGAGGGTTTTTGGTCGGCCAAAGGTGAGGGAGAGAAAGATTAGGATTTGGTTAAGATTTGGGATAAGTTGGTAGATTTAAACATATCATTAAATAAATTTTAAGCAATCTAGGATTTAAATTCTATTTAATTTGATGCATTCGGCCATGGGGGGTTGCTTGGCCAAAATTAGCATGGTGGGGGTCCACTTGGCATGATTTGGTTGTTTGGTGAGTTGGCAAGTTGATTGGATTGAGGATTTAAAAAGGGGTTTCCTAATATAGAACTATTTAATTCTATCTATGTAATTATGCTACAAAATCTGAATTAAATACAAATAAATATAATTATTAATATTTATTAATGCTCAACATGCCTACATAGGGTTGGGTTTGGCTTGGAAGAGGTTTGGAAAGGTTTGGAGCAACCGGGTCTCCTAAAAAGTCATAAAGGCTTTCTTAACTAATTAATTAATAAAAATATAACTTGTGCCATAATTTGAATGGTTAACATGCAAGAGATTACAATATGACCATGTCATTCCTAACATGGCTAGCATACTAGTTAAAGTACCCGACTACGCTAGGCATGCCATACTTTCTAGTCGTCTTGCATATTCAAACTCAACTATGGCTATAGTCCTTTTATATAATATAAATAAGATTAAAACAAATTAGAATTAAATAAAATCCAAAAATAATTTAAATATTCCTTTAAATTATAAGGGGTTTTATATCCTACCCAACTTATAACAATTTTGTCCTCAAAATTAAAAATAATCATAATATCAAGAATTGCGAGATTTTGTACGGAGGGAGAGTAGGTACGTCAAATCTTAGCTCAATTTTTGGAAGGATGGAGGGGGGTTGTCATAGGAATCCCAATTGACCTCATATTCTACAAGATGGGATATGCTTCCTTTCAGACTCTACCAAACTTATAGAAGTTGGCCACCCGTAAACATCATCGTCATTACAAGACCTTGAGGAGGACAATTTCTAGGGAGGGGCACGAGAATAATGGACACTTCTGACCGCAGTCTTGGATTCTAAGTGAGCCTCGATAACACCATAATGTTCTTAGTCAATAATAACTATAAAAAAGTTACTACAACCAAACATTGTCACTCTAGGGGTCATGCTTCTGACAAGCTGGTAGCGGCCTCTTGTTAGAATATACTACGGTGTGTCGGTTCAGAAGGATTCGTTCTACGTCTAGTATGGGAAACTAAGAAGTGAGATTGAAAACTTAGGGAAGAAGAATTTATGGCCAAGTGATGAGAATCGATGATAATTAAAGAACCCAGGTTATAGAATAATATTAGGCAAGTGTTTTGAAAACTCTAAGTCAAAATGACTAATATGTGTGGGCTGATGTTTGGTGTTGTGTAGGAGGCATGCACTTGCTTGTTGGAAGGTATACGTCATAGGTGTGCGTCTTGCATAGATCTTGAGTATTCAGTTTAGTTAAGAGAATGGGTCGATATTTGCATGGGTGACATCGAATAGGTCGAATTTGGGTCTCTATGGTTTGTTTTGAGGAAACAATGTATCATACACGTGGTATAATTTTTAAATGGAGCACTGGAAAGTTCGTTTGCGTGGGACATGTATGTCATGTGAGTAGCATGAATAGTCTAATTCGTGCGTATGAACTTTGTCGAAAGGAAAAGGCTAGCGTTGTGCTTCAATTATCAAAATCACGGTCGAAGGTATCACATGATACGAATATGGGTCGACGTTATGAACCATTGAATTATTAGTCTAATTGGAACCAATCATTTCCAACCACTTGTTAATTCTAAAATCTTATGTTCCTTAGAGAGGCTTGCGATCTATTTGCATCAAAAAAAATTTGCTATTGATTTAAACAAAAATAATTCTATGATTGACTTGAAGAATTTAGGTTGCAATCTGTTACCGTAGTTATCTAAATGCACGAGCAAAGGGATATAAAATACAAAATAAAAAATCGTTTCATAAATTCCATACAGACGGAAGAACGGTCACGATTGTAATCCCATTCTGAGAGGTAGAGTATAATAAGTTCAATGTTCTACCCAACTTATAGAAGTTGGTTAATCGGGGAAAGCACAGTAATAGGGCTTCTAAGAAGGTCAAATTTTAAGGAGGTATAGGAAGTATGAGGTATTTCCAATCATAGTCACAGACTCTATAGGAAGTCTAGGTATTATATATTTAATATGGCCCATATATTCATTATGTTTGGTCAAGACAGTATGAGAGGTCTTGGTCAAGTATATCCAGAAGCAAGTTGGTACCGAGAGATGCATAACATAGGCTACGAAGAGATGCAGTTACGAAATCTATGGAAAGAGAATTAGTGAGCCAAGAGATGGGACCTACATAATAGGGGTGCGGGCCTATTTCATCAAGTTTGGTTTTATAGTCCCAATATGGCGATGGGCTATGATGGATTTAACTGAGTCTCAATAGGTTCCCTAATTGGACTTCAATCTTTGATTGCATGAACTTTAAATTTTAATCTATAGTGGCTGGGCAAAATTTTTGTGGAATTTTAAACCATCCCTATTAGGTTAGGGTAATGTAGAATAGATTCAAATTCAAGTGGTGGGCAAATTTTCAGTCGGGTTGGTAGAATAGGTTTTGTAAGTCGTGAGATGCACCTTCCGTGACTTTTGTGTTTACGTAGCACACAAGGCCTCTATTGAGTGGCACACTAGTGGCATGTGCGTAGAGGGCTTCGAGTAGATAACAACCATATATTGGGCCAAAAGATTTGAGTCAAGGTTGGATCTCTAACTGCAGTCCAAAAGTACATCGGCATTATGGTAAGGGTTATCGCTAGTCCCTTTTGACCTGAAAGTCGTATCATAATAATAGAGTCCAAGGAGATGTATTTGTGTGGGACATGATATGTCTACTTGAAGGTGGACTCGTTTAAGTTTTGTATATAAATTTTGTTGGAAGGTAACAGCTAGTATTACACTTCAAATATCAAAGTCGTGGTAAGGGACACCAAAAGATCTAAAAAGAAAGTGAGAGTTCATGAGTCACTAATTTATCATCCTAGTGAGAACCAATTTACCTCAATCAATCGATGATCCCCAAATTCCTAAAAGTAAGAATGGCTTACAATCTATTCAATCTAAAGACTAGGATATGGTTTTAGGAACAATGAGGTTAGGAATATTTGAGTCGCGATGTCGTACCTTGACATTTGGTAATAATAAGTCACGATGTGATCGATAACATGATAGGGTAGTTGTGAATCAGTTTCAAAGATTGTACCCCGAGTCCTAATAAATGGAAATAATCATGTACAATGGTACCATAGTCGATAAGATAGAATGACCCGCTTGTCCATGGTATAAGAGAGTCTATCGGTGGAATAACGAACTCTAAAGCACGTCATGGGAAAGATCGCTAACTACTAAGTCGTGAATTTTTATTTGTTTCAAACCTGCCAGACTATAGTCACAAGCGTTCTAGAGGTATTAAATATAGTGCTCATGCATCACTTGTTGATTACTAATACAACATAATGATGGGACATCATGCTACCGATTTTGGCAAAGCTGGTGAATGTGTTGTTCTAATATTATGTCACTTCTTTGATAATAGAATTTTGTACCTAGAGTAACATATGCTGAATCTCTAATCTTGGAATAGGTGTCTACCACGGTCCTTGCAATGCTTGTCATTGTTTTGGTCTATTCTTCTCTGTCTAAACTGTGGGGGCCTAGTCAAGTAAGGTTTTAGTTAAGGCATACGGGTTGCTAGTTAAGCCAAGAATCAAGATAAATATTTGGAGACTCACAATAAATGATTCCTAGAGATTAGATAGTCTCATAGGTTTGTGGTTTACCCAAGGGTACGATCTTACTCATTTTTCAAGCTCAAATGACTAGAAGGTCACGATATTACTATTAGGGTCGAGGGAAGGACGAGCAACTTTAGGCAAGGTTGTAGTTATATGGCTTGGCTGATGGCTGTTATACTTGTACATATAACTACCATGGCCACGGGGATACTCTGTATTTATCTATCAAATACGAGTGTTCGTCTTTCCAATCAGTAAAAGACAAAAGCAATAAAGAGTTCAAGAAAGATGTCATTGAATACAATTACATAATTCAAATGCGAATGTGTAATTCAAGAGAAATTGTCAATGCAATCACGGATGAGATCCTAGATACCTCTATATCTCAATCCACGTAGGATAATCAAATGAAGAGAGAACCAAGTGCACTATGGTTGATCAGACCATAATACATTGATTCTAATTAGACAATATGCTTGTGGGCGTCCCTAGTATATATATGTCCTGAACAAGCTCGACAAAAATAAGCTTGCAAAACTATGCTATAAATAACGTCATTATTCATGGTAGTTTAAAGTATAAGTACGGGAGAATACGTTGAAAGCAGTAATAAATAGTTCGAGTTTTACAAGGATCTAAGTCTTATCCGGTGTGCTTGCATATACAGTCGTCCTACTGGTTCTTGTATCAGGCCTTAGTTGACCAATGGGTATGGGCTACAAAATCTCTATATTATAGGTAAACATCTCTCCTACACTAGCATATATTTATTATCACTCTGTTAAACTTTAATACTAGGTTAAAAGGATACGGAAGGTAGGTTGTAGTCATACTACTCAACTTATGAGTCAATTAATGGAGTAATTGAGGAATATAACACGTATACTCGTATGAGTTATCTTCTAACCTCCCTATTCAGCACGAAAGAAGATAAGATTTGCAGTGAAAGGAATCAAGCAGAAGGAAGTCAAGATAATCGGATGAGAGTTTGAGATTTGGAATTGAGGAAGGAAGCCAAGTTTGTGGATGAGATTCCTATATCCTAATCCTATATACAGGTTCACATTAGTACAGTAGCATAACCGATGTGACAAACTCGACCTGCATAGGCCACCACAAAAACATGTAACGCCCAGTCCCAAAATACGTAGGACTAGAAATGTATCATGCCAGCTGTCTACATACGAAGTATACTCCAATATATGAATATCTCGTATGTACACATAAGCTGTAAAATGTAGTAACCATGAAGCTAATCTCATCCACAAACCAATATATCATAAAATCAACTTATTAAAGTCATTTGTACAAACGTTGGACGGAGACAAAGTCCACTACCAACTATCTCAAAATAAAATGTACAAGAAGTGAATCGATAAAATATTAAATGAACCAAGCGTAATTCCCTTCGAAGGAAGGGAGAAGATCACGGCCTTGGCTAGAACACCTGTTGTAAATCATGAAAGCATGCACCTGGAGAGATAACCAGGTCCTCAGAGGGACGTAACAAGATACAGGAAGAACATGCCATGTACTGCATAAGTAAAAAAATACTATAAACTACAACACAACACGGTACCTAACCATCTATGTGATATGCACTTTGAGGACAACGTTCTACATAGGGACTGTACGGATTCACGCAAGCAAGTAATAAAGAGTGGCCGTCAAGTAGCGCTCATCCGAGACACTATCGGCCGGGTAGTAAGTAGTGCTCATCTGAGTCACTATCACCCATAAATGTGTAAAAAGTAAATGTAGCCCCTACGCTAGTAGCTATCTCCTCCCTCCAATGATACTATACATGCATCGTAACCACGACACACCAACACATGTCGTTTCCACAATACGGTTTATAATCAATAGTTGTCAAGTCTTCTAACATACATCTATTGACAGTTATTCCTACGTATGCGCACGGGTGATCAGCCAACATGCAAGTGACCACTACATGATACTCACAACTCACACATAACTCGTGATACAATCGTGACAAGTTAATGATATGCACTTTATTGATGGTAGTCACTTAACTCTAGGTCCACATGCAAGAAAAAAATAATAAACAAGGAATATAGATACAATAACTGAAATAAAATGCAACTAAATAAAAGCAGTAAATATGGCAAGGTATCTTGCATGATTCCGTGCTGTAAATATGAAACGCCGCTCCCGCGTCCACGTCTCCGGAACCCGACGCTCCTAGATAATTAATTAACTAAATTAAGTCACTACTTATGAAACTTACGATACGACTTAATTATTCAAAGTAATGTGTTAAAATTATATTCAATCTCTTGTGAAACCATTTAGATCCATACAATCATACACAGGTTCTACGAGACATCGAAACACAGTTTTAGGATTTCTAACTTTTAATTAGTCGGTTATGCCCCTACTTCAATAACATACTTAAAAATCATATAAAAATCATATAAATAATATTTAAACTAATTTTCTACAGATTTATCTCTGAAATTCCAGAATTAATATTTCTAAAGACATTTATGACTAGTTGATTAATAAGTCAGCTAGTCTACCCGAAACTCGCCCGAAACATAGTTAATGACTAAAAATTGCTAAAATAACCAAAAATATATTTTAAACATCAATAAAATAATTTATTTCATAGAATAATATAAGAGGTATAAGGGTTGAGTTATACTACAAGTTTGGGACATTCTAGGGCAGCCGGTTACCCGAAATTAGCTAGTTTTGACCTACAAGTTTCTCGACCTGATTTGAGTTGTTAAAATCGTGGAAAAATACTTAAAAATCCTAATTTATGTATATGAACGCACATAAAATATAGTTTTGAAAATAGGCACCAATAACTCATAGTTCCTTTACAATGGGGTTAATTTTGATCCTACCGACACATGAATATTACGCATATATTTCATGAAACCTTTATGGATGATTATACCTAAAAAAATTCATCAAAATATGATTTCTACAGAATTAATAATATATTTTCTACAGAATTTTTGCAAAGGTTTTTTTTAGAAGAAAAGATTTGGGTTCTAACCAAAGATCCTTGCTAGAAAGGGTGATGATGACTTCTCTTCACCAAGGCTCCAATCTTTTCCGCTATTCTTGCTTACTAATCCTCTCTTGGTGAGTATGGAAGATTTGATAATGGCTATAGAGGATTGGATGGGGGAGATAGAGTTTTTAGTATTTGTTTTGAGGGATTTCGGGGATGTATGATGGAGGAGATGAGTTTTTGTGAACGATGGAGAGTTGTGCAATGGAGGAGATGATGTATAGATGTTATGAGGAGTTTGTTGCTGCCAAAATTATGGAGAGGGAGAGGGTTTTTGGTCGGCCAAAGGTAAGGGAGAGAAAGATTAGGATTTGGTTAAGATTTGGGATAAGTTGGTAGATTCAAACATATCCTTAAATGAATTTTAAGCAATCTAGGATTTAAATCCTATTTAATTTGATGCATTAGGCCATGGGGGGGTTGCTTGGCCGAAATTAGCATGGTGGGGGTCCACTTGGCATGATTTGGTTGTTTGGTAAGTTGGCAAGTTGATTGGATTGAGGATTTAAAAAGGGGTTTCCTAATATAGAACTATTTAATTCTATCTATGTAATTATACTACAAAATCTGAATTAAATACAAATAAATATAATTATTATTATTTATTAATGCCCAACATGCCTACATAGGGTTGGGTTTGGCTTGGAAGAGGTTTGGGAAGGTTTGGTGCAACCGGGTCTCCTAAAAAGTCATAAAGGCTTTCTTAACTAATTAATTAATAAAAATATAACTTGTGCCATAATTTGAATGGTTAACAAGCAAGAGATTAAAATATGACCATGGCATTCCTAACATGGCTAGCATACTAGTTAAAGTACCCGACTACGCTAGATATGCCATACTTTGTAGTCGTCTTGCATATTCAAACTCAACCATGGCTATAGTCCTTTTATATAATATAAATAAGATAAAAATAAATTAGAATTAAATAAAATTCAAAAATAATTAAATATTCCTTTAAATTATAAGGGTTTTATATCCTACCCAACTTATGACAATTTCGTCCTCGAAATTAAAAATAATCATAATATCAAGAATTGCGAGATTTTGTACGGAGGGAGAGTAGGTACGTCAAATCTTAGCTCAATTTTTGAAACGATCGAGGGGGGTTGTCATAGGAATCCCTATTGACCTCATATTCTACAAGATGGGATATGCTTCCTTCCAGACTCTACCCAACTTATAGAAGTTGGCCACCCGTAAACATCATCGTCATTACAAGACCTTGAGGAGGACAATTTCTAGGGAGGGACACGAGAATAATGGACACTTCTGACCGCAGTCTTGGATTCTAAGTGAGCCTCGATAACACCATAATGTTCTTGGTCAATAATAACTATAAGAAAGTTATTACAATCAAACATTGTCACTCTAGGGGTCATGCTTCTGACAAGCTGGTAGCGGCCTCTTGTTGGAATATACTACAGTGTGTCGGTTCAGAAGGATTCGTTCTACGTCTAATATAGGAAACTAAGAAGTGAGCTTGAAAACTTAGGGAAGAAGAATTTATGGCCAAGTGATGAGAATCGATGATAATTAAAGAACCCAGGTTATAGAATAATATTAGGCAAGTGTTTTGAAAACTCTAAGTCAAAACGACTAATATATGTGGGCTGATGTTTGGTGTTGTGTAGGAGGCATGCACTTGCTTGTTGGAAGGCATACGTCATAGGTGTGCGTCTTGCATAGATCTTGAGTATTCAGTTTAGTTAAGGGAATGGGTCGATATTTGTATGGGTGAAATCAAATAGGTCGAATTTGGGTCTCTATGGTTTGTTTTGAAATGTGTCATACACGTGGTATAATTTTTAAATGGAGCACTGGAAAGTTCGTTTGCATGGGACATGTATGTCATGTGAGTAGCATGACTAGTCTAGTTCGTGAGTGTGAACTTTGTCGAAAGGAAAAGGCTAGCGTTGTGCTTCAATTATCAAAATCACGGTCGAGGGTATCACATGATACGAATGTGGGTCGACGTTATGAACCATTGAATTATTAGTCTAATTGGAACCAATCATTTCCAACCACTTGTTAATTCCAAAATCTTATGTTCCTTAGAGAGGCTTGCGATCTATTTACCTCAAAAAAAATTGCTATTAATTTAAACAAAAATAATTCTATGATTGACTTGAAGAATTTAGGTTGCAATCTGTTGTCGTAGTTATCTAAACGCACGAGCAAAGGGATATAAAATGCAAAATAAAATATCGTTTTATAAATTCCAGACGGAAGAACGGTCACGATTGTAATCCCATTCTGAGAGGTAGAGTATAATAAGTTCAATATTCTACCCAACTTATAGAAGTTGGTTAATCGGGAAAAGCACAGTAATAGAGCTTCTAAGAAGGTCAAATTTTAAGAAGGTATAGGAAGTATGAGGTATTTCCAATCATAGTCACAGACTCTATAGGAAGTCTAGGTATTATCTATTTAATATGGCCCATATATTCATTATGTTTGGTCAAGACAGTATGAGAGGTCTTAGTCAAGTATATCCGGAAGCAAGTTGGTACCGAGAGATGCATAACATAGGCTATGAAGAGATGCAGTTACGAAATCTATGGAAGGAGAATTAGTGAGCCAAGAGGTGGGACCTACATAATAAGGGTGAGGGCCTATTTCATCAAGTTTGGTTTTATATTCCCAATATGGCGATGGGCTATGATGGATTTAACTGAGTCTCAGAATGCCTTTCTCTCGTCCGAGACATCCGAGTAGTTGATCTAATAGCCATCATAGTTGGACCTCAGAAATAGCCCCAAGCCCTCTAAACCGACGGGAGACGATATCTATACAATAATAATTATATTCATGTATATATATAGATATATGTATAAATTAATATTAACTAGTTGTCTTACATTGTAGGTCCGTCGGACCAAATCTCCATCCTCATCTCGTCCGGAGGGGCACATACGGGATCACTCTGATACGGAGATGGAGTAGGTGTGACCTCCTCCACCTGCTCCTCCGTCTCCATAGTGTCGTCAGCAGGAAGAATGTTAGACGGGGTAGTCTCACGCCTGGAACTATCCGTCCCAGGAGTACTGCCACATACCGTCAACACAGTCAAAAATTTGACTGGTCGGTACACTGGTATATTAGGAGATGAGGGTCTGAAACCATCATTCAATAATGGAGGAGCACTCCGTCCACCGGTGGAACCTCTACCTGGATAGGATGCTCCCCTACCACGGGAATGACCAAGGTACGATCCTCTTCGTCCAACAATACCTGATAATAACATATGATAAAAAAATAGATATAAATAAGAAATGTAATACATATTCTAAATCAAATATGCATGCATTTAACAAATCATAGTTTATAAAAAATAGACCTAGAGCAACCCTCCGTTGAATTTTTAGATAATAACCAAGTCCAAATAATAACATCCAGAGACATTAAAGACTAGATAATAACCATGTCTAGATAATAACAATAAAGTAATCTAGAAATATCCAAGTCTAGATAATAAACAAATCTATAAAATAACAAAAAGCATCCAAGTCTAATCTAGAAATAAGTCTACCGGAGACAAATACGGTCAAAAGTCATATCATATATATAACTCTACGTTCTACGCTGGGGCAGATACCAGTCCCTCGGCCACTACGCATAAGAAGGGTCCAAGTGATCAAGATCATCTATATGAGCTGGGTGACTGGAACTCCCAGTGCCACTGCCTTCTGGTGCCACTTCCTCCTTCACAGTGATCTTGGCTTTTGGAACCACATCCTCCTTAATAGTAGGAGGTAGCACTTCTTCCTTAACCTTGATATTTGCTTTAGGTATCACCTGCTCAACATCATGAGGTAGCACTTCCTCCTCAGCAGTAGGAAGTACCACTTCCTCCTCAGCAGCCATTTGTGCCTCTCTTAAGCGACGTGCTCGGGTCATGGGTACCATCTAGAAAGATTGATGGAAATATAGTGATTAATTAGGGGTTAAAAAATGATAGTACATTTCACAAGTCTAAATAGTTTTTACATGGAGATTAATTAGTGGTTAAATATATTTTACATTTTATTTTACTTTCAATCAACTTTTGAAAATTTATCTTCTTCATTTTTCTCGTCCTCATCTTTCTCTTCCTCCTCATCTTCACTTTTATCGACGTTTTTTCTCTTCGGATACTTCTACCTCTTCTACACGATTAGATATGTAATGAGGAACTTCCGTTGTTTCCACATCAACTGTATTTGTCACGAGAGGTAGCTCGTCCTCCGGATAAGCTATTTTGTCAACATTATAGGCATTTCTGGCTTTAGTCTTGCATACTACCCACCAGTACAACGACACTTAACATAAGAGATAATAATATCTACATCATATATTCCTTGTGAACCCATAAGAAAAACTTAACCTCGGAGGGTCCAACCTAGCACTTACCTGGCTAGTACTTGTTTCAACACAAAAAAGAGTCCGAGAAAAGCAGGATCTTTTGTATTATTGTAAAAAAAAAGGTACAAGAATTTTAAACAAAATTCCAAGTATAATAATGATCTAGGGATTGGCGTGATAGAGATTAAGTCTACCTCGACTTCTTTACCATGTTGACGATCTGATATAGAAACTGTTGAAGCTTGGTGGTTGATGAACTCTCGATTTCAAGGGGAACTTTATCACTAAAAGTTTCTCTCTGAAAGTTCTTAACAAAGAAGATGCAGTCTCTCCTTATGCCTGTCCTACGTATGTCTGTCTGTGGTCCCCTTCGTAAGGAAAAAATTGTCCTCTATTTATCTGGGGATTAAGGTGATGGAGATTAAGTCTACTTTGACTTCTTTACTCCGTTGATGATCTGATGCAAAAATTATTAAAGCTTGGTGGTTGATGAACTCTCGATTGCAAGCAGAAATTTATCACTGAAAGCTTCTCTCTGAAAGTTCTTAACAAAGAAGATGTAGTCTCTCCTTATGCTTGTGCTCCGTACGTCT
Organism: Iris pallida; assembly: GCA_029216955.1. Taxonomy (NCBI): domain Eukaryota; kingdom Viridiplantae; phylum Streptophyta; class Magnoliopsida; order Asparagales; family Iridaceae; genus Iris; species Iris pallida. The sequence goes on from JANAVB010025794.1 coordinate 19,462,198, forward strand.
ATCCCCTTCACGAGGAAGAAACTATCCTCTAATTCTAGCTTTTCTTCACTGGGATAACCATATGCGTATGTGCAGAAAATATACTATCTTCTGCCTTAGAGGCGCATGAATTTGAGTAGGAACATGAGCCTTGGGGTTAGTGGGCAGTGACCGTGCTCGTGAATAACATATAGCTCATCACATATTTTGGGACGTGCTCACAAAATACTGCCAAGTCAGCACTCGATTGTTTTAATAAAGATCAGCTACGCGTCGAATATTATTATACGCATAGCCATTGGTTATGTACTACAACATAACAACTTTTCTTCGAGTCATTATGAATCATTCAACAATAGAATGCATAGCTTCTCTCATTAATTACTGTAAGATGCTGATCCGGAAGTAGACGCATACAACGGCTTCCTTAACAGCTGGCCAAGTATAATAATGAGGATAACGTAATCACTGACATCTTCCTCATAGTCTAAACATTGCACGCTGCTCGAGAATCATCTCTTCGCACAAGAGACAAAAGTATATCATGTGTCTGAATGCACCATGTGTCTATCTGGCCCACTTCTTAAATCACGTTTCTTTCTCCTCTAGCAGCTTCAACTCAAGACCATTTTATGTTTCAGATGCATAAAGCCTATGTGCCTCTTTTTGATATTTTTCAGGCTTCTACAGGACCCCCTTCAAAGTTTTTAAAACTTGAACAAGTTTTAAAATACTTTAAAAAAGAAGCATGGAAGAAAGAGAGGATTATGTCATCTAGAACTTTAGACACACTGGGTTACTCGCCATGTTGTTATTTGCTTTGGCTGAATCCTTCAAAATCTGAACTGACTATAAAATTTAAGGTGGTCATTTTTGGAAATTATTTGGATCGAGGCTAAGTCAACTGACCCCTCGATTTCAGGAATCGAAAATCATGTGATAGTAAATGCTGAGCTGACTTTTTCGTTCTGAACTACGTCGGATATAACCTCGACGAATAGTGAGCCTTGGTCTCTGTAAATAGGACGTGACTTTGATAGAATTTGTCATCATTACTTTAGCCATGCATTTGCTGATTAACATTGCAGCGAGTTTATGCTGACTTGTGAGGGGATTGAGCATTACCTTGCTAAGAACACTGCTCTTTCATTATGCCAGAAGTCGAGAAAAAGATCGATCTTCAAAAGGTAAACTCTTCTGAAGTATGCTTTCTCTCATTAATAACTTCTTTAAAGATGAAGTCTCATAGCAACGAATTCCTCTTCAACCATGTTCTAAACACAATATGTCATCGAAGCAGATAATTACAATATGTGTATTAATAAAAATAGGAATTACTTTGTATTTATTAGCAATATTGTCAACATTGTGCTGCTTTGAGGAGTACTACTACCATTCTTAGGCGCATAAAGTTTCACAGTTTTCCATGCGCCTTTTGTTATCATGTGGTACAACTGACTTTATGATGCATCTTACTCCTTTTGAACTTCTCATATTTTCAAGATACTCCTTGGATGACTGGAGCTCGGATGGTGCTTGGAAGGACATCATAACATGTCTTGTTCGACATGGTTCAACAAATTACATGAAGGACTTTTACGATCTTCTAACCCAGCTAGTTGTCTGTGTCTACCTGAGGAGGCTTGCGACTGGCTGGTTTCACTATCGTAGCATCTGTGATGAGATTGGGTTTGAGTCCTAATCAAAACATTGTCGATGACTGACAGTATCGATAATAGGCAAGAATCTTGGACTGTGTGCCGGTCCAATTTTTTATCCTCCCGCTCGGGTGAACTGTCGAAGATTGCAGAGGGTAACCCAAACTTGCAGACATAAAGCAGGAGTCTGGAGTTGAACACCTTCTGGGGAAGCTAATATGTGCTGTATTCCTGCCCCCAACCTTATGTGGTTATGGGAATATTGGCACTGGACTTATATGTCACCGTCTTTCCTCTCTGCAACTGTCTCCCTAAGTGCAACATCCTCGAGGTATTGAGGTTTGCACTGAGAGACAAAAAGATGGAGAAGGTCTTGAATGTAATAGACCTCTATCACCCATCATCATGACTAAAATATGAAAATCTAGAGTGTAACAGATCTCCATCATATGTAATCATGATTTCTAAAATAAAAATTCTGTTGTTTGACCTTGATGTTCATTTTGCTTGTGATTTTTTGTTTGGTATAGGTCTTGATTTATTTGTTTGAAGAATCACAGTCTCCAAGATATCGCATAACTGTTGGAAGTAGAAGACTAGTGTATAATCATGAATGAATTCTGCCATATATAATACTATGGAACATTTTTAGATGCATAAGCTCATGTAGTCAAATAGGCGCATGAAGTCTACTGCTCATCAGATATACTGAACGCATAACTTATATCTTAGTCTGAGACGCATGAGCTTTTGCTATCATCACGCATAGACTGACTTAAATAGCTATCGATCTTTTGAAATCTTCTTTGGATTCTGAGCCATTATTGTAACCGTCGTTTGGCATAAAAATCGAAGGCGTTTGGTATAATTTTCTCGAAAAACTTAGGATTCGAAGAGTCATAAAGTCTTTATGCGACTATCTGATGCAGTCTATAAATACGACGGAAGAACAATACAATATAAACTTTTAGAAATCTACTGTCCTTCTAAGAACTCCTTCATCTCCTTCTGTTTCACCGAAAGCCTTGAAGAAATGGCTTCCAAATCTTTAACCAAGGCGCCGTCGTCGAGCAAGAAGAAAGGGAAATCGCTCAATGACTCATCTGAGATCGCTCCTAATGTTGCACAACCAGCGATCGAGGGTAAAAGTTCTTTCGATGAAAGCTTGAAATATTGTTTTTTTGTAATCAAGAATACAACTGTTGACACATGAGAGAAGAAACTCGACTCCAAAAATATGCAAACTGATCTCTACAATACATGTATTATTGTTGTTACGAGGCTTCAACCAAAAATACAGGTGTTGGCTCTATGTGTTTATGAAGGCTGTCGCATGAGTGTGATTAGCCCTTACTGTTGGAGTGGGTGGGGTTCCCAACCTATGTGGAGAAGACCCCGGAGTGCGACGAGCGCCGTCCGATGTCGGAGAAGCTCGGGAAGTTGGCGACGAAGTTGCTGCTGTTGCTGCTGGAGCTGCTGGAAGCAGGGGATCCGAGTTCGGCCCGAACTCGGTCCCAGGCCGAGTTCTGGCCGAACTCGGTCTGGCGCTTCCAGAATGTTGGCATGAGCTTCTGTTTGCTCGACACAGAGTTCTGGCCGAACTCTGTGTCGTCGGGGGCTGAAGCGGATTTTAGGATGAGTTTTCATCATTGGATCTAATCCAACGGTCCAGGTTTGCTGCAGGATTAGGGAGTTATATTGAGTTTTCTCAACCCTAATTCAGAACGCATCATTATCGCAAAGAACAAAAGTTTGAGAGAGAAGGAGGCAAGAGTGCCATTACAACTTCGGAGAAGAAGACGTAGGATTGAAGGTCGCCATTCGAAGGAGATCGTATTCGGGTAATCTCTACTCATCGTTCTCGCTCTTCGTAGCCTTGTAATCATTGTTCTTATCTCTGAGTGTTGTGGGGATCCGATTTGGATCGGGAGGAGTTTGTAGAGGGTGTAATTCTTCTATTCCATTAGTGGAGGCTTCTCAGGGTTGGACTTCGATCGTCCCGTGGTTTTTTCCCGCAAGGGTTTTCCACGTCAAAAATTCTCTGTGTCTGCGTGGATTGTTTTGTGTGTTTGTTTTTGGGTTCGTGCGTTGTATTGTTCGGTCCTCTCATAGGTACTCTCCGGTTTGGGGAAAGGTTTCCGCGTTTCTTTTCCAACAGAGTGGTATCAGAGCTTTGGGTTCAAAGGGTGTCAGGAGTTGACAGAGGAACCAGAGAGGAGAGATGGACGCGAAGCCGGTACGCATGGTGAATCTGAACGGCACAAACTATCATTATTGGCGGAGCAAGATGAAGGATTTGCTGTTCGTCAAGAAGCTGCATCTGCCCGTATTTGCATCCGAGAAGCCCAGTGATAAATCCGAGGAGAGACTGGAAATTCGAGTATATACAGGTGTGCGGATACATCAGGCAGTTCGTTGACGAGAACGTGTACAACCACGTTGCCAATATTGAGCATGCGAAGACGTTATGGGATAAGCTGGAATCTTTGTACGCGAAGAAGACCGGGGTAAATTAGTTGTTCCTGATCCGGACGATGATGGGTCTGCGGTACAAAGATGGGGCGTCTATTATGGATCAATTGAGTGATTTCCAGGGCGTGGTTGACCAGCTATCTTCTATGGGAGTCAAGTTCGACGATGAAGTTCAGGGACTGTGGCTGCTGTGTACATTGCCAGACTCGTGGGAGACCGTACGAGTATCTATGATCGCTTCTGCTCCGGAGGGCGTGGTCAGTCTGGAGTTTGCCAAGAGCGGGGTGTTGAATGAAGAGATGCGGAGACATTCTCAGGACACTTCATCCACATCCCACCACTCAGAGGCACTTGTTTCAGAGAGCCGCGGAAGGGGCAAAAGTAGGGGTCCAGGTGGTGGCAGAGACAAGAACAGGGGGAAGTCCAAGGGTCGTTACGAGGACTCAGAGTGTTACCATTACGGTAAGAAGGGCCATATCAAGCGGAATTATTTCGCTTGGAAGAGAGAGAAGAAGGGCGACAAGGGGAAGCAAGAAGAGAACACTACAGCGGCGACCTCGGTGCATGGAGGCGATGTGATCGTCGTAGGTGATGAGGTCATTACTAACCTCGCCTGCGATGACAATTCTTGGCTGGTGGACTCAGGGGCTTCAGCACATGTATCTCACAATAGGGCACTGTTTGCCACTTACACGATAGGAGACTGTGGCGTGTTGAAGATGGGCAACGGAGATGTGTCGAAGGCGATTGCCGTTAGAGATGTGCATTTGAGAACGAAGACGGGTGCGGTTCTTATTCTCAAGGATGTTCGTCATGTCCCAGATATCCATTTCAACCTGGTGTCGGTTAGAAGGTTGGATGACGAGGGATTCTTCAGTCTCTTCGGGAATAGTCAGTGGAAACTTTCCAGAGGTTCGATGGTGATTGCCAGAGAAAGTAAGAAGTCCGGTCTCTACTATATGGAGGGGAGCGCAGAGGGGACACAGGAGGTGAACGCAGTCAGTGATGCGTCTACCGAGTTGTGGCACAGGCGGCTCGGCCATATCAGCGAGAAGGGAATGAGCTACTTGGTGAACAGGAAAGTGATTCCGGGGCTCAAGTCTACAAAGTTGGAGAAATGCACGTACTGTTTAGCTGGGAAGCAAAATAGGGTGTCTTTCTAAAGTCACCCAAGTTCGTGGAAGCCGGCGTTGCTCGAGTTGATTCACTCGGATGTCTGCGGTCCTATGAAGGTAAAATCTCTTGGTGGTGCTTCTTACTTTGTGACTTTTATTGATGACTGTTCCAGGAAGGTTTGGGTCTATGCCTTAAAGACCAAGGATCAGGTGCTGCCTACTTTCAAGGAGTTTCAGGCCTCTGTTGAAAGGGAGACGGGCAAGAAGTTGTTGTGTGTTCGGTCCGACAATGGCGGCGAATACATCGGTCCCTTTGATGCGTATTGCAGAGAGCAAGGGATACGACACCAGAAGACTCCAACAAAGACACCTCAGCTCAATGGTGTAGCGGAGCGCATGAACAGGACACTGATGGAGAGGGTACGGTGTTTGCTGTCAGAAGCAAACTTGTCGGGCAGTTATTGGGGTGAGGCTCTTCTCACAGCTGCTTATATTATTAATTTGTCTCCTAGTGCTCCTTTGCAGGGTGATGTGCCTGATAAAGTATGGTACGGCAAAGAGCCGTCATACAATCACCTGCGGGCGTTTGGTTGTAAAGCCTTCGTGTATGTACCGAAGGACGAGAGGACCAAACTTGAGCCGAAGACGAGGCGATGCGTCTTTGTCGGCTATGGTGGAGATGAGTTTGGCTATAGACTCTACGACCCAGTAGAAGAAAAGCTCTAAAGAAGCAGGGACGTGGTGTTCGTCGAGGATCAGACCATGACCAACACTCAGGATTCTGAGACGCCTTCTGAGGCTGAGGAATTGCCTGTGTTAGAGTCATTTCGCTTCGAGCAGTTTCCAGAGGACATCGCAGAGGATCCAGTTATGGGGGAGCCGGTACATGGAGTTGCTCCTAACCTTGATCATTAGCCTGCTGATGGTGGTCAGGGTGTCCCTCAGGAGGATGAGCATGCTGGAGAGGTAGTTCCTGAAGAGGCGGAGGCTGTCGGTATACAGCCAGCACCAGTGGCTCCACTGAGAAGGAGTGACAGGGATCGTCGACCATCTACGAGATACTCACCGGATGAGTATGTGCTATTGACTGACGGGGGAGAGCCCGAAAGTTTCGCAGAGGCTATGGAAGACGAACACAGGCAGGAGTGGATGGTGGCTATGCAGGAGGAGATGAGTTCCTTGCACACCAATTCCACTTATGATCTGGTACGGTTGCCAAAGGGCAAGAAGGCTTTGAAGAATCGATGGGTGTTCAGAGTGAAGCAGACGGATGATGTTACTCGCCCTTGATACAAAGCGAGGCTGGTAGTCAAAGGCTACGGTCAGCGGAAAGACGTGGATTATGATGAGATCTTTTCGCCTGTCGTCAAGCATTCGTCTATCCGGGTGGTGCTAGCATTAGCAGCCAGTTTCGACTTGGAGGTCGAGCAGATGGACGTGAAGACGGCATTCCTCCACGGTGATCTTGAGGAGAAGTTATACATAGAGCAGCCGGAGGGATTCTGTGAGAAGGGCAAGTCACATTTGGTCTGCCGGTTGAGGAAGAGCTTGTATGGTCTGAAGTAGGCTCCGAGGCAGTAGTACAGGAAGTTCGAGTCATTTATGGGGGAGCATGGTTATACACGGACGACGTCGGACCATTGTGCATTTGTGAGGTATTTTGCCAATGATGATTTCATCATTTTATTGCTCTATGTTGATGATATGTTATTAGTGGGTCAGAATGCCACTAGGATAGCGGAGTTGAAGCGCCAACTGGGCGCGGCCTTCTCTATGAAGGATTTGGGCACAGCGAAGACTATTCTTGGGATGGAGATCAGCCGAGAGAGAGAGTCCAAGCTGTTACACTTGTCCCAAAAGAAGTACATTCACCGGGTACTTCAGCGTTTCGGGATGGATGGGTCGAAGAAAGTGAGTTCCCCCCTCGCGGCTGACTTTAAGCTCACTGAGGAACAGTGTCCATCTACCGAGGGCGAAAAGGAAGATATGGACCGGGTTCCATATGCCTCAGCTGTGGGAAGCCATATGTATGCTATGGTGTGTACGAGGCCAGATATTGCTCTTGCAGTTGGTACGGTTAGCAGGTATCTTTCAAATCCTGGAAGGGTACATTGGAGTACGGTCAAGTGGATTCTACGATATCTTCAGGGCACTGCTGGTTGGAGACTTTCCTCTGGTGGTGACGAGCCGAAGCTGGTTGGGTATACCAACACTGATATGGCTGGAGATGTAGACACGAGGCGATCGACTTCGGGCTACGTGATGATGTTTGCGGGAGGAGCAGTATCGTGGCAGTCGCGGTTGCAGAAGTGTGTTGCCTTGTCGACGACAGAGACAGAGTACATTGCGGCGACGGAGGCTTGCAAGGAGCTGTTGTGGATGAAGAAGCTGCTGCAGGAAATGGGACTGAAGCAAGAGCAGTATACTTTGCTTTGCGACAGTCAGAGTGCGATCCACCTTGTGAAGAATCAGACGTTTCATAGCCGGTCCAAGCACATCGAGACTCGGTATCATTGGATACGGGATGTGGTTGAGAAGAAGGACGCGGAGCTTGAGAAGGTGCATACAGATGACAACGGAGCTGATATGTTCACGAAGATTCTACCAAGAGGGAAGTTTGAGTACTGCAGGCAGGTCGTCGGGATGACGACATCCTCCCCATAGTTGTGAAGGGGAAGATTTGTTAGAGTGGGTGGGGTTCCCAACCTATGTGGAGAAGACCCCGGAGTACGACGAGCGCCGTCCGATGTCGAAGAAGCTCGGGAAGTTGGCGACGAAGTTGCTGCTGTTGCTGCTGGAGCTGCTGGAAGCAGGGGATCCGAGTTCGGCCCGAACTCGGTCCCAGACCGAGTTCGGCCCGAACTCGGTCCCAGACCGAGTTCTGGCCGAACTCGGTCTGGCGCTTCCAGAATGTTGGCGTGAGGTTCTGTTTGCTCGACACAGAGTTCTGGCCGAACTCTGTGTCGTCGGGGGCTGAAGCGAATTTTAGGATGAGTTTTCATCATTGGATCTAATCCAACGGTCCAGGTTTGCTGCGAGATTAGGGAGTTATATTGAGTTTTCTCAACCCTAATTCAGAACGCATCATTATCGCAAGGAACAAAAGTTTAAGAGAGAAGGAGGCAAGAGTGCCATTACAACTTCGGAGAAGAAGACGGAGGATTGAAGGTCGCCATTCGAAGGAGATCGTGTTCGGGTAATCTCTACTCGTCGTTATCGTTCTTCGTAGCCTTGTAATCATTGTTCTTATCTCTGAGTGTTGTGGGGATCCGATTTGGATCGGGAGGAGTTTGTAGAGGGTGTAATTCTTCTATTCCATTAGTGGAGGCTTCTCAGGGTTGGACTCCGATCGTCCCGTGGTTTTTTCCCGCAAGGGTTTTCCACGTCAAAAATTCTCTGTGTCTGCGTGGATTGTTTTGTGTGTTTATTTTTGGGTTCGTGCGTTGTATTGCTCGGTCCTCTCGCAGGTACTCTCCGGTTTGGGGAAAGGTTTCCGCATTTTTTTTCCAACACTTACCTCATGCGTTCTTGGCTTTATGCGTCTATGGCTAATAACAACACGAAGGATAGGTGCATACATATTTATGCATCTATATATTTTCTATAGAGGCATAAGTTATGTGACTCTCTCTCTCTCTCTTCTTTATCTTGTTGTACATTTCCCGACCAACATGCTTGGAGAATGTCACCTAGATGCTCCTGAAGGAATGTTAGGCACAAATTACTCTGACCTGATGCCATATATGTTGGCTTAAATCAACAAGGATCAAGCTACTTACAGACAAGATATGATTACTAATCAAACTCAAAGTTTTCTGCAGCTGATATTGATTAGTGATGAATTCATACTGAATAACAAGAAGTTTATGAGACCAGCTTTTTATTTAGAGATGCTTTGATTTTGACGGGCAATGAAAATATTAAGCTCAAGAAAGATAATCATTCTTGGGTGCTTGTTTTAAAAAAATTGGAAGATGTTTGTACTCTCTGTTGAACGTCATCTACCTTTGATGTCTTATGCTTCGGTCGCCTTTTCGAGGAGGAATGAATATTCAATCACTTCCACACATGCTGGGGCTCCTGCGGGAAAAATTATCCACCAGCCAAATGACCTAAATTATAACACTTTTGAATGTAAGAAAGGAGATGCCTCTTTCAATCAACTCGGTTTACTGCCTGGGATTCTCAAAAGCGATGTTGGATAGGTGTTCTGGGTTTTGCTAATGTGACTCTCACCAACAAATTGCTTTATAAGAATTGGTCATACCCTACCGGTGCTCTAAAATTGCTGAATTGGATTCACAGTGACAGTACATTGAGTAACATCTCATAGTGGGTGCTGAATAATTATGCAGCAATCTTGAAAGAGTATGGCTTATATTATGGAGTCAGGGCTACTTGTTATGGGTTGCAAATGAACACCCATATGTTTATTGCTCTTGTAGAAATGTACAATTGTGACACTAATACATTCTTCACTCCTGTTGCTGAACTAGGCTTAGCTCTTCATGAAATGCAAATGATCTCTAAACTTCCCTGGGGTGACGAGCCTTACGAAGAATATACTCCATCACATGTGGAATTGGATGCTATGGTGAAAACTAACCCGGACATATTGGATGTGTATAAAGAATTGTTGTTTCATCATAACATTTGCTATAGGATATACAAGTCAGAAAGGACTGAAGGTCCAATTCCTCATACCGAACACTGGATAGACCATCTTTTCAAATCCCCCAACAAAGAATTCGGTCAAAAGGATTATACTCCTTGTCTGACAATTACAGATGTGGAGATCCAAAATGTAATGAAGGATCTTAATGAAAGGAACTTGAAAGATGATGATACAAACTCTTCAGCCTTTCATTATTTCTATTATCTTCTTCATCGTCTGTCTGATAAAGAAATTGTAGCAGGGTATCTGATGGTTTGGTTAAAAAACTGTGTGGTTTCAGGAGGTGCAGGAGCCATCGAAAGGTTAAACAGAAGTTTTATCCTCTTTACTGTAAAACTGGTATTTGGTCTCAAGCTAGCCTTACTTCCGGCCATGGTATGCATTATTCACAGAGGACTGCAAAATTTTGCGGATAATATTTTATGTAGTTCGAGGGAAAGGAATTTTGTCAGATCAAAGCTACCATTTTATTATTTAATGTGTTGGTTGATTCTGCACTGCCCGAAATTAATGCAATCGGTGCTGGAATTAGAAACCCTGCCAGAGGATGGCCTCCTTAGATGCTACAGGGGTAAAACTTGGAACTTCAACAAAATAGTGTCTTATAGAATAGTGCTTGGATACTCGCAGGCTTATGACTTCTTTAAGATATTCCCAAAATTTGCTGGTACTGAAGAAGGTAATACTTTACCAGATACATGTTTAGACAACACCTTATTTTTGTCAGAAGGGGTATTCTGTTGGCTTCGATCCATTTGCCTTTCTCATTTGATGTTGCGAAGACAAAAGGATATTTATCTGGAGCCTTACTTACCTAGCCGCTTTGCTCATCTGTTTGGTTATAGTCAATGGTTTTTAGGGAATGCCAGCTCTTTCCTTCAGTACCAGGGGAGTTTACTTGACGGGATTAGAGCCTGGCAATATTATAATGCCAAAGGTACCAACACCTCCTTTACTATGCCAATGAAAGTTGATAGTACGCATATCTTGTATGTTGCTAGCAAGTTTTATTATAGCATAAATTCTCCATCAGTTGACTATGACCATGATTCAAGTTTCATACTGAATACCAGACTAAGACCCTCTATTCATGACATCAATAATGTTATAAAATAGCCTTTCGAGGAAGGGATACCATAGGGTCAGCACCCGTTTTCGAGCCTGAAGCCGATGATTCTTCGGATGAAAGACCAAAGAAGGGTAATAGGAAACAAAAGTCTGCTCCTATATCCTCTGCTTTTCAAGAGTTTCCAGACCATCTTCTTCAGAAAAAATAGTTTATTAGAAGAAAATTGCCCAAATAAAGCAAAAGTCATCTGAAAACCATCATTTTTCTCCTAAAATAGATTCGAAACTGGCTGCTCAGGCGGTAGATGAACTAGAAATTGCTTTCATACCGCCAATTGATCCTCCTATTAGAGAACCGAAGATAGCATCCCCCTGGAGATCATTGCGTAGGACTCCCTTTGACCAAACCACTGAAAGTATAAATATTATGAGTTTACTTGTCGGGGTAACTTCCAAAGCAGCTGACTCATTGCCCAAGAATGATGTCGGTCCTTCTAAGCCCATTCCAGAAGATGCATCAGTGGACGAATAGGATGATGAGGAAGACGGCCAATCTCATGCAGCATCTGAACCCAAAGTTGTAGTGGACAATGGCGGCTCAGCCTTTGAAAATATAGACCAGGGTAACCTCAAAGAGATAGAGGCCAGTCTGCAAGTGCCCAATGGACCTTTAATAATTCTTGATTTAGAATTGATAGTTTTGGCAACTGAACCAGAGGTTCAAAATAGACCCGAAGATACTGTATTCTCCACCTAGATTGAAACTGGAATAACTGTGTAGGTATCCGTGGGTCTATTAAAGAACCAATACCCATCATAATGGATAGCCTATTGAACCAAGCTCACCTCATGATGAATAGCAAGGTACGAGTACTGTAGTTCTTTACCATGTTTATATTTCTTTTCATTATTTAACTCAATCTTCTTTCTGTATAACAGCTTTTCAAGAGTCTTTCCTTCCTCCATCTGAAGTGGTGACTCAGACAACTACCATTCACCTGACACCATTGACAAGTGTTCACCTTGAAGATATGGCTAAGTTCTGTATACAAATTTATATTCCATCTTGACAACTAGAATACAAGGGATCGTGGAAAGGAACATTCCTTTCGCCTATATCAAAACATCGGCTATGCACATGATTCTAGCACTTGAAAGCTTTCCTGGTCATGAAACTATAGCCGAAGATTTGAAAATATTACTTGACAGCCTTGAGAGACGTGTAATAAATCTTGGCTTGGCCCAGCATCACGATCTTTCAGTGATCGAATTTGATGAACTCAACAAACTAAATGCCGCTATTCACAAAGAGGAGGTTATCTTAGTGAACCAAGAGAGGGATCTTAAAGAATATGTTCTCAAGGCTTGTGGGGAATATGATTTTCTTTCATCTTCTTCGGTCAAGTATGCTTCTTATCATGAAATTAATGTTGCATGAATGACAGAGCTTATTGCTGCGATCAAAGGCCTCTAAGATTCTTACGCATTAGAGGAGTTCTTTCTGGCTGAGAATACTAAAAATTGAAAGATTTTTGCAGCTTAGGCCAATGAAGCCAGGAACAAGGTTGAAAGTCTGGATCTTGAACTCATTACCTTGGCGGGAAAATATGTTGAACCGACACCTTTCAGGAATGATGCTTCCAAATGGGCTGAAGCCAAACGTCGGGCAGTTAATCGAAAGCAAGCTAAGTTTGATACTTTGAAAAAGGAGATCACAGAGCTCTGCAAAGTGCCTGAATATCTTTGAATCTTTGTAGTTTTCCTTTCTTCTTTCTTCCTTTTTTTGTTAATTTGATGAAATGAAAGTATTTTGTATCCTTACTGGATTTTTGTAAATGAAGAACACTTTCCATATTGCTAGGGGTATTTGAACTTTGATATTTCTCTAGAGGTAATATGGACGTAGAAAAATATCGTAATTGTGTGGACCTATTATCTACAACATGCTTAATTCACATATAGACAATAGATATGCAAACTACTTTCAGAGGTAATATGGACATGGTAGATGTTATGTGGACCTATTATTTGTAACTTGCTCAATTCGAGCATAGATAATAGTTATGAAAATCACTATCAGAGGTAATATGAACATGATAGATATTATGTGGACCTATTACTTCTGCTACATTCTACTATATGCAAGTAATAGGGGATGATCAGAAAACTTTATCAGAGATGACGCTTGATAACTGTTTCTGAGAATAAATATGTTCAGAGGTAATATGGACATAACAGATTTGTAAAATTCTATAGAGAGAGTCGATAGTATAGAATATTTCATGGGTAATAGGGAATGAATATTCTTTCCAAAATTTGTTCAGAGGTAAAATGGACATGACAAACTCGTAAATCTCTACAAAAGATAAATGTCATAGAATAATTCAGAGGTAATATGGACATGGTTATTCTTTTAACACAATGGACTATTCTAATTCCGACTGGAGAATTTGAAATAAGATGTCATTAGAACAGCTTGGTTAAAATGATGTACTTTTATAAATTGGAGAATTTATTTAGGGGATTTTTCTTACAAGAAACTTTTGTCAGAATTAAAGGTAATTCTAGTGGAGGAATTTATGTGGACCATTAAATATAACCTATCCAAAACTATTGGGATAAAAATAATGATTCAAAACAAAGAAGGTATTAATATATGCAAGATATTTATTACACCAGGAAAAGTATGTAATCACTGTACAAAACTTGCTGGGGAAGACAAAGTAATGTTTATTTAAGATTAGACATAATACTTTTCAAGAACTTGCCGTTAATAGGCATCATTAACAAATCTCCATTGGACTTCGCTAGTCTGCATGCTTCATTTGAATATACTGATTCAACAACAAAAGGACCTTCCCATTTAGCTATGAATTTTCCTTTGCTTTTATGTGTCATAACCATTGGTCTTCTTACTGAAAGAACTAGGTCGCCAACTTGGAAAACTCGTTCCTTTACTTTCTTACTGAAGGCTTTATTAATACGGGCTTGATATAGCTTAATTTGCTGCTGAACCATTAATTATTTCTTGTCGAGTGCTTCCAATTCTTGTAACCGTAGACGATCGTTGTCTTTACTTGCTAATTGGTTGGATAGAGCGATCTGAAGAAAGGGTATTTGAATCATAGAGGAAGAACTACTTCACTTCCGTAGACCAAAGAGAATGACGTTGTAGGGATCCTCACTGTCGTTCGGTACGCCCAAAGACATTTGCCAAGTTTCTTATTCCAATTACGTTTATTAGGTGAAATAAATTTCTTGAGTAAATTGATAATAGTCTTATTGAAAGCTTCAGCCAAACCATTAGTTGCAAGACTATAGGCTATAGAGACAACATCTTGGATCTGATTCTTCTCATAGAATCGATGGAATTCATTACTCACAAATTGTGGGCTATTATCACGAATGGTCCTTCGGGGGAGTCCAAAATGATAGATCACATGATGCTTAATGAAACTGTTGATATTAGATATTTTCACTTGAACAAGTGGTATAGCTTCCGCCCATCTTGAAAAGTAGTCTATTATGGCCAGAATAAACTGGTGTCAATTAGAGGAAAGAGGGTTAACACTACACCAAAATGGGCGATTTACGACAGTTAGAGTTTTCCAACAACGGAGGATTAAAACTATTATTGCATTTTCGACGGCTTGAAATTGTTGTTTAACATCAAATTTTCATTGAAAATTTTTACTCCCTCCTAATTTTTTCCCAAACCGCACCCCTCCCCTTCTTTCCGCTGGAACCCTTTTTCGTAAAAATTCTCCTCTCAAAACTTCTCTCCATTTTCAAAAATCTCCTCCCAAAACTTATCTATCACTCTCCTCCTGAAACCCTAACCCAAAATTTCCTTCCTTCTCTAGCAATGGAGGAAGAACTGAAGATGGAACGGGCGAAGGACACGAAGAAGATGGAGCCGGCATAGAGCACCTCCACCACTTCCTTACGTCTTCTACCAGGACTCTCGATTCCTCCGAGGTCGCCCAAGTCTTCACAAAGGAAGTGTTAGGAAACATGACGTACTCTCCACTGTCTTTATGACCCTATTATCGGTGGATTCGATGGAATTTTTTTTGAATCTGATTGAAATTGTATGATTTTCTCTCTATTTATCAGTTTTTTTTCATAAATCAATGATTTTTTTTGTATCTCTAGTCGATCGATTCTTTATTTTTTGGTCAATTTTGATTGGGTTAGGGTTTGGTGAATGATTTGGGAGAACATCGACATTTTTTGCGTCGCCCCGGCCACTGTGGTCCAGTTTGGGCCCTACCGATTGGTGCGACACCTTGGATCTGCCTCTCGATGTCCCTCCGGAGGCTGATTAAAACCCGGAGCAGCATCCACGAGCAAACCTTGACAAGGAGCTCCTCTTTCTCGTCCGACAGTTCTTGATACAGGAGAGTTGTGAGAAGACTCTCCACACGTACTACAAGTAAACCATCTCCCTCTTATTCTTGCTTTACTTCCTTGTTTAATTTAACCTACGCTAATTATTGGTTCTTGAATGTGTTTATTAAAATCTTGAAGCCGGGAAATGGAAACGTCTCTCTTCTTCGATGTAAAGCATATCGAGGACACCTTGCAAGTAGGGAAATGGGAATACATAGAGCAGAGTCTCACCAGCTTCATCGACAACGGCGATAGCCCCCCGACAAGATGGCTCCTCTTCGAGATTTGCAAGCAAAAGTTCTTGGAAGCAATAGATAGGTTTGTGAATTTGTTTTCACCAGACCATGCATGCATGTCTCTCTTCGTTCTTGATTATTTCATATAAATATTGCTGGCTTTCTTTCACCATATGCATGCGTACATCTCTACTAGTTTCTTCATGAAATTTGATAATTAGTCCATATTAACTAATTTTGTGTGTGTCAATGGCATACGTATATATGCAGCGGCGACTTGCCTAAAGCAATGGAGATCATTGAACGTGAGTTCGAGGGTTGGTTGGAGCAAGAATTGTTTGTAAGGTTGGCGTTTCTTGTGACACCTAATTTTGATTTCAGGTATGTTACATGTTCCTAGAGATTCAAATGATCTTTCAAATAATTTAGCTAAGTATATGTATGTACTACTAGTAGTAGTAGAATGAACACCATCGTGCTGCTCTTTGTCGTGTACTACATCGTGCTGAGGGCACCCCTGAGCCATACCTATTTCCTCTCCTGATTTCTCTTCCGGATGGTGTTGACACATTCTATCAGTGTCTCCCTCTGATCTTCTGGTGCAGTGCAGAATGAACACCATCGACAAGGAAAATGTTTCATGTGGATTACAAAGGAGACTGATAGGTGGATTATATGGCAAGACTGATTGATTACTTATATGTCTTTCCTTCGTTTGCCTAGAACAACTATGTTTCAGTTAGATTTTGTTAGGCTGTGAACTTGGGACTCCCTTCCTTTTTATCAGAGTCTTTTTTCTTCTTTTTTTGTAAATTTTTCGAGAAAGATAAACTGTGTCCTATACAACTGCAAGCATGAATGTTAAATAAGTGTCCACTTCTCGAAGTTTGCCCTTATTATTAAACTTCTCTATTTTGTTTCAACCTAATGTTATCTGTAGTTTGTAGTAATGTCTGATACCGAAACAGTTTGATACGTCCCGATCCGATATATATTGACCGATACCGACATCCGGGATCTTTTTTTCTTCAAGCATGAATGTTAGTAAGTGTCCTTCATTTCTGGAAGTTTGCTCTTATTATCTTAAATCTTCTCTAGTTTGTTTCAAGCCCTTAGTATCTTAAAACTTCTCTAGTTTGTTTCATCTTGAAACTTGATCGAATGCATATGTATAATCCTGGTGAAGTTCATATTTCAAGTGATTGATATCATGTACTGAATGTTACAATTCTTTCATCTGCTATTAATGGAATGTAGATTTTTGTTTTTGCCAAAGTAGAGTTGGTGTAACCTAATTATTTAGAGGTTTGAATATACTTACTTTAATGTACCTCTTCCAGGTGCTTAACATCACTTTTATATTTAATTTGTCTTGTATTTTATATGATTCGAAGTTCTACCTAAACCTGAAGAGGGTTGAAGCAATCAAACAGATCATGTTAAAAAAATGTTATAAACCTTGTTGATTTTGAGCACGATTTTGAGCACCTGGAAGAACAAATAAGGTATCTTATCAACATGTGGTGCCTTGTTGATTTTGAGCACGTTTGAATCATTGTGTTGATACTATTTTTTACAATTGGCGTACATTTCTTAGTCATCATAGATTGTGAAATCTAGTACTCCTTTGATGTCTTCATTTTTAGGATACTTTTATCTGATACAATATTAGTCTCATTTTTTGCATGTTGAGTTGGAACTGTTATATAATGATATCATAGTATGTCACTGTTTTCATTCCTACCCCAACAAACAAAAGTAAGTAAAATTTACATTAACTTCACATTTGTGAATGCCCACTTTCAATATGGAATTGTACATTATCACACAAATTCATAGGTACATAAATTAGCATCATGTCAGGTTAGTTTTGGCATGCCTATTGTGCAATGTTTGTTTTATTCTTAAATCTAGGAAAGAACTAATCCCTGCATCCATCAAATTTTTGCAGCTGCATTTGGCGTCTTAGAGGCTAACTTGCTTGATGATGAGTATGAAGTAACGTGTAGGCAACTCTAGAGGGGGGGTGAATAGAGTTTGTGTCGATAATCACCAAATAAAAAATTAACTCTATATCGCCTCTATAAAACAACTATCAAGATAGTAAATAAATCAGAGAAAAATATGGAAGTAAATAAAGATCAGAAGAGCATTAGCAGACACAACAGTTTTAACCTGGTTTCCCTCGTGGAGGACTAGTCCAGGCCTAAGAACTCTAGCTCAGGATTGAAATCCACTATTTGTGAAATAGTGTACAACCACGTGCCTTTACTCAGAAGAGCACGCCAACTTCTTATAGATTCGCAGGTGGCGAAACTTGGAATTGTCCAAGTGACTTTTCTTTTCAACTCTTGCACAAAAACTTCTAGCTGAATCGCACTTGAGCACCTTGGGGCTTAGGAAGTTTTGTGGATAGTATATTGGAAGAGTAAAGCTTAGGTAGTATAAGTCTTAGATGATTGAGAACGAGAGATTGAAAGATAATGAAGAGATGAATGAAAATAGTTGAAATCATGCCATATATATACTAGTCTGGAAGGCAGAATTCGGCCAGAATTTTTTCCTCAAAATTCAAAAATATGGCCGTTGTACCAGCTAGCAATTGGTAACCCTAAAAATCAGTTCTTGAAAATCAGGGGACAGAGTTCGGCCTGAACTCTGTGTGGGGGCAGAGTTCGGCCGTAACTCTGCCTCCTAGGTGGCAGAATGGCCTTTGGGCTTTTGGGCTTGGTTGAGTTTGGGCTTGGTTCAGGAATTGGTCTGTTTGTATGATAGAGCTTGGAGAGATATGTCTAGGGGTTGAGATGACTCAGTGCGACTCAACGTACACATTCTCCTAGACTCAATAAATTGAAGATTACAGACTTGGAACAAGTAGGAAAACCAAGAGACCTTTGATGACGCATTTCTTCTGATATTTGAGCAGTCCTGAAGACGTCTTTGGTCCATCATTAATTCTTCATTGCCTATGTCTTTGGTCCATCATTAATTCTTTATTGCCTATGTCCTAGTTTGATCATGTTTGATCATGCTTACTGCATGTCTACAAATACATGTTAGGCCAGCAAAATATGTTGCAGTACGATACAAGCATAGCAATATTAGATAGGACAATTAGGATAATGCTAAGTTTAAGTAGCAACATGATAGTGAGTATATGAATATTAGTGACATCATTATGTTAAACTTAACTGATTAGCCATATTCAAAAATACGATGTAATCATTGGGCCAACAATCTTCTCCTTTTTGATTATGGCAAATTGGTTAAGTTTAAGACAGATACGATAAATGCATGTATCACTAATAAACACATATTGTGTGCTAACTTAAACTTATTTCTTCCCCTTTGGCATGATCAAAAAATAAGCTCCTCCGTAATATGAGATAAAATGAACTCAAGCATAAGTGAAGGAGGAAGGCATAGACAATCATGATCAAGATATACTAAATGAAAAACAATGGGAGAAGTGTGTAAAGACAAGTATAGAAACTACATACCCAATGTAGAGCGCTAAATAGAAAATAGTTTGTCAAAAACACAAATAGTTGGTAAAACTAAAAGAATTTGAAAATAATCAATAGATAGTTTACCAACACGAAATCCAAGAAAGACATCCAAACACATAGTATGATATGAAATATTGCTCTAGTTTTGGAAGAGAAAAAAATTACAATAAAAAACCATGGGGATTAGGTAATTGTAAATAATATATATCAAAGAAGAAAGATACCAATTGAGATATTGAAATAGACAAACTTGATATCAATTGAAATATATAAACTTGAAACATTGATCAATGAAACTATGATAGTCACAAATGTCCACAGATAAATAATGAAACAAAATAAAGGAATGATCAATATAAAATAGAGCAATTGATATAAAATGATCTCATTATTTGTAAATCTATTTGCTTATCCAAAATTCATACATTTGAACTCAATTACCTTATCATGCTATATGAATACCCTTCAGATAAACATGAAGGTAAAGGAGAAAAATGTTTGAGAAAGAGAAATTCAGTCGACTTGAATGCTCCCCCTCAAACTATTATCAATATAGATAAAATAATGAATTTTGGGTAAGTCCTCAACAAGGAAAGTCAAATCAATTAAGCATACAAGGAAAGCCAAATCAAAGAAAGCACAATAGTCATCAAGATAAGATATGAAAGTTAATATTAACGAGATGACTCATATAAAAGAGAGAGATATTATGATGAAAACAATTAAATATACTCTCATAAATTTTTCACAAAATAACAGTATCATAACCTCAATCACTAAAAATATGGGTCAATGATGAACTACGTATACGACATATTAAAGGGTATAAATGAATTGAACCACTTTATTTGCTCCCCCTTAAAATATGCATATCTAGTTCCAAATCACTTACAGCAAAGAAAAAAAAGACAACTTCAAGATCTAGGGGTAAATCAACTATTGATTTCTCCCACTAGCTCAATGCATATATGGCTATCAAATAGTCATAAAACGAATAATATCATCTTTAGTCAAGAAGATATATCCACTAATAGTTAATAAAAATGAAAAATCAAAAGAATATTTCAATTTAGCATATGTAATCAAAAGAGACATATACTCACCTATATAGAAGAATCTCATATTTCGATATGAAAGATCAATGCATGTTACCTTTTGAGAAGAAGATCAATTAAATCAATCATGGTGAAAGTCAAAATATAGCTCAAAAATACAAAAGAATAAAACTCAAATATCATGTTTATGATTATCTAATTAAGAAATGATCAACCAATTTATTACTTTGCATGGACTATGTGTGTTTTACCACATATGTACCCATCAATGGGTAATAATCCAACATTGCTAATACTAAATGAGAAACCAATGAAGTTCAAATAACAAAGAGCATATGTGATAATCCACGAGTAATCAAAGTAGAGTAATAAATTAACTTGATAACCACATAATTAGATAATATATGACTACTCAATCATTAGGATCATTTATCAATAAAAGTAAACATGATCCAACGAATCTCATCAAGAGAAAATTCCAAATCCATATTTATAATAAAATCTTACAAATTTATAGAAAAATGGAGAAAAATTAATCTCATTTAAATTATTACATATTTAATCTAAAGAGATGTAATCTGATAATATGATAAAATCATGACTTCAAAAGATGATAGAAGTTTTAGAGATGCTTACCAATGACTAGTATGGAAGAAAGTTTAAGCGATGAATCACAAACCTCAATGGAAACCAAAAAAGATTTGTCAAACTAATTTTAGAGACCAAATATATGTATAGAATCAAATCTCATCAAGAAAATTCATAAATCTTGTTTTTGTAAACTAGCATATCACATATAGATTGAAATTCAAGAAGATAGCTAGATGAGTGAAAGTGAACAAAAATTATGTAGCTTAATCAATACATCATAAATAAGCACGCTACATAACTAATTAAGATTAATGAGGTAGGCCATTAACAGGATAAATGTGCTCATTAAATCTTAAGTCACTAACACTAAAGATATATGCTTAAGCATAAAGTTCACAATATGGATAATACATTTTGAATGATCAAAATGATTTATATACTCTATATTAAGCAAGGATAAGAGTATAAGATAGCAAGTAAATGAATTAGTCTCTTATCAAGTAAAGGACAAAAGAGATGTTCATGAAAACATAATAGAGAAAATCTTTTTGCCAAATATTGAGATTAACCCAAGATAATGAAATAATAGATTGATCTAGAGAATGCAAAATATTATAGTCATTTTGAAATAAGTGTATTCTCTAGAAATAGAAAATCTCCACACATAAGTTGAAACCATAGTAGCTAAGGACATGAGAAGTACGATATATCAATTACATATATTCTCATGTGCTACAAAAATATCATTGGGCAATAATAATAAAATATTTATAGCTCAAAATATAGGGCTAGATATGATGAAGTATTCTGGAACTTAGGGGTGGATCCAGAAATAGATAATGCAAGTTGACCTTAATAAATCTTAAGTCTATAAAGTATTGGTCACTTTGGGTTAGCTGTAGGGGCCGGTTTCCAACTCGCGATAGTCCGAAGACTAGTACACCGTATCGCTTCAGGCTATTTACACCTGTATGACAGAAGGACCCTTTCGACTTGTTCCCAAAATGTTCCTAACTTTTAAGAACTTAGATTTAAAGGAATATTTGCAGTATCATCAACCAACATCAAAATCCAAAACCCCTAAGTATAAGAAAGGTAAATACCCAAATAATTAAAGAATGATCATCAAAATTTGCTAAGAATATTTTTAAAAACAAACATTTTTATAATGCACTTATGGAGATAAATATATATATGATACATAACTAAATGTGCACTTAATAAGTACGATAATTTTAACAAGTAAGGTAAAGCACAAAACCAAGCAACTCTTAAAAAGAACTTCCATAAAAGTCATGAACAAGACACTAATAAACATTTTCTCTCAACATCCTAACTTGAAGAAGTAAAACAAATAAATATCATAAGTTAGGAATCATTAATATGTACATATATATCACAAATTGGCATACATAAAAAGATCAAAAATCAATTAAAAAGTATGTATCCATAAAGTCAACCAAAAAGAATCCAAGAAGATATCATCAAAAGAAAACTTTAAAGAAGAAGCTAATTGATTCAAGAAGAGATCCACAAATTTGGTCAAAAGAATCAATAGCTAAAGTATGAGGTAAGCACAAGTATGGATAGATACTCTTCAAAATAATATGAAACTTGAGCTTAACTCATATGCCCACATAAAGATATTTATACAAAAATAGATATCAATAAAATAAATACATGATCTACACATAAATAATATTTAATGAATATAGTTATGTATTCTTAATGAATGTTTGAAAAACTATCACAAATTCAAAAACACGTATAAATAGACTTTAGTAGGCAAAGACATAATTGATTCTCAAGAGGATAAATCAAAAATAAAACATAAAAATCAATAATGAATATATTATGTAAGCACAAGATTAAAAAGAAGTATAATTATATACTTATCAAGTGATAAGAAGCTTGTGCATATATTCACAAAAACTGATTTAAAGTAAAATAGGACATATTAAAGAGAAATCGGTAAGAAGTAATTATCTTAGAAATTTAAAAAATAGAAAGTCGAGCTTTAAAACAAAATTTAAGAAATAAGCTCCTATGAACTAGAATGATATGCATGCTTTATAAAGACAAAGAATAGCGAGCATGCATATGTAAATGTGTCACACTAATAGAGAATGAGTGATAAACTACATAGTATGAACTAATCATTTAAGCTAAGTAACTAGTCATGCTAGATAAAAAAAATAATAAAAAAATTAACTAAGCATGCTAGTATTATATCTCACATTGATTTATATAATAAGCAACTAAAGGATATCTATGTGAGCTAGTAGCAAGACATCAAGAGAAGCATGCTAGATTCTACAAATATAAACCATTTAAAGAGAATCGTTTAGCATGTTACCAAAGTGGCTCGGGTGGCCACATTTGTGTTGGTGCAATTGCTTGAAAGATGACCTTTGAACTTTACAACCACCAATACGCTTCCTCGGTGCTATGTCTTGATACATGAAGCTCCACCTACAACATTAGGCGAAGACTTTGGTATCCAAATAAACTTGGATCCACATTTGTTAGCTTTAGGGACCCATATACTATTTACTTTAGCATTGGTAGAAAAACTCCTACGAATAGGACAAGTTACACACATGTGTCCGATGCAAGAGCAATAAAAGCACCTAATACTAGTGTGTGCACATGTATCGGAATGAGCATGATTATGAACATGTGACATACTAGAATGATGAATATCTCTAGAGTGAGCATGCATGGATTTGGTCTTAAGAATATCATGTTCTAATAGCAAATCATTATGCAAACAAGTAAGAGAATCAAATTTAGCATTTAAAGCATAATTCTCTTTTTCAAATAAAGTAATTCTAGAAATAAAAATATTATTTTATTTCTTTAAAGAGTCAATAGAAGAATCATGCAAGTGATTTAGCTCATGTGCTTGCTTCTTAAGATCCTCTATTGATGAGGAAAGAGATTTGATCTTCAAAATTAAAGAATCATTCAAACTCTTTAAAGAAACACAAGATGAGTTTTGAGAGTCAAGTGTAGATAACAAATCATTGTTTTTATTTCTCAAAAACTCATTAGCTTCTTCTAAATGAATAACCTTTTCTAAAACTTCTTCATTTGTAGAATAAAAAGCCTTAGCAAACTTTAAGAATTGGTTAGCCATGGCTTTCCACTTAGAGCACTTCTTGCATTTAGAAGAAACATGATTGTCTATGCTACTAGAAGTAAAACTCTCTTTATCGGAGGAGGAGGAATACGATGCCATACACAAATTAACAAGGATCTACTCTAAGGATGTTAAGCCTAACAATAGCGTCCTTGCTCTGATACCAATTGAAATAACGTGTAGGCAACTCTTGAGGAGGGTGAATAGAGTTTGTGTCAATAATCACCAAATAAAAAATTAACTCTATATCGCCTCCACAAAATAACTATCAAGATAGTAAATAAATCAGAGAAAAATGCGAAAGTAAATAATGGTCAGAAGAGCATTCGCAGACACAACAGTTTTAACCTGGTTTCCCTCGTGGAGGACTAGTCCAGGCCTGAGAACTCTAGCTCATGATTGAAATACACTATTTATGAAATAATGTACAACCACGTGCCTTTACTCAGAAGAGCACGCCAACTTCTTACAGATTCGTAGGTGGCGAAACTTGGATTTGTCCAAGTGACTTTTTTTTCAACTCTTGCACAAAAACTTCTAGTTGAATCGTACTTGAGAACCTTGGGGCTTAGAAAGTTTTGTGGATAGTAGATTGGAAGAGTAAGGCTTAGGTAGTATAAGGCTTAGATGATTGAGAACGAGAGATTGAAAGATAATGAAGAGATGAATGAAAATGGTTGAAATCATGCCCTATATATACTAGTCTGGAAGGCAGAATTCGGCCAGAATTCTGTCCTCAAAATTCAAAAATATGGCCGTTGTACCAGCTAGCAATTGGTAACCCTAAAAATTAGTTCCTGGAAATCAGGGGACAGAGTTCGGCCCGAACTCTGTGTGGGGGCAGAGTTTGGCCCGAACTCTGTCTCCTAGGTGGCAGAATGGCCTTTAAGCTTTTGGGCTTGGTGGAGCTTGCGCTTGGTTCAGGAATTGGTCTGTTTGTATGGTTGAAGCTTGGAGAGATATGTCTAGGGGTTGAGATGACTCAGTGCGACCCAACGTACACATTCTCCTAGACTCAATAAATTGAAGATTATATACTTAGATCAAGTAGGAAAACCAAGAGCCCTTTGATGACGCCTTTCTTCTGATATTTGAGCAGTCCTAAAGGCATCTTTTTCCTTGACAGCAGTTATCCAAAGATAAGCAGATCTGGAAATCTGAATACCTTTCGGGGGCTTCACCCCCGAACCCCCGACGGGGGGCGCTGCCCCCTCGACCCCTGTCCGCTGACCGTGCAGCGGAACCCCCGATACGAGGCCCCGGATAGGTCGCTAGGCGGTTTAGAGAAATCTCTTTGTACGATGTCGTCTTTTGTCTATTATTAATTCTTCATTGCCTATGTTCTGGTTTGATCATGTTTGATTATGCTTACTGCATGTCTACAAATACATGTCAGGCCAACAAAATATATTGCAGTACGATACAAGTATAGCAATATTAGATAGGACAATTAGGACAATGCTAAGTTTAAGTAGCAACATGATAGTGAGTATATGAATATTAGTGACATCATTATGTTAAACTTAACTGATTAGCCATATTCAAAAATACGATGTAATCATTGGGCCAATAGAGTACGATGCAACGTGGAAGAATAGTACACTTCATAGTGATATTTTTCTGCTTTCAACTCCAAAGCTAGAAAATATGACACATATGACAATAGCATCAGAAAACCTCTTTAACCAAGCTGTAAGTTTTTTTTCTTGATTAACAGTTTACCATTTCCGTAAAATTTAGCTACTGGATAGCGCCATAAATTTACTTTTAGCAAGAATCTTTTGACCTGGTAGTTTGATGATTATTACTTTCACCTTAATTAGGAATTTTATTGGAGAAGGGAAGACTAATATATCATGTGCTGACATTCATCTAGCATATTACTATATTCTAGTTGCATTTGTTACCATCTATATTATTCATGTCGATTTATGTCATGTTTTACAGATGTTGCACGTTTCCATATAAGAGATGTCATGTACCCACCCACCTTGTCAATACACTCTTTATCTTGGTGTGTGTGCGTGTTGGGAGGAAGTATCATGCCACCAAAAGCAAAATGTATGCAAGCCCCAAAGCATCATGTACCAAGTTATTTCTTTCCACCATCAGTATTGTCTTGTGATCTTTCACACATTTATAGGACGAGTGAACGGAGTGATATGGATAGGATATTGTTATAATCTTAGTAGTTATTTTTTTGGTTGCTAATATTGATATAAGTTATTCTCACCTAACGTTGAATTCATCAGTACATGGAAGTTTCCTATTATTAGATCTCGAAGCAGATGGATCCCGCTGAAGTTAATTTTTGATTGGTGAATGGTAAAAAAAAACCTTATTAAGTTAACTAAAATGGTGAATGGTAAAAAAAACCTTATTGTTTGCATACCAGAGATGCTTGAACTTTCAAATCATCGACATTAAATTTCCACGCACTTACACATGTATGGTATTCACTCTGTTGAAGGAACAAGAATCAGAAATCATGATCAAACACGTGTTAACTTACCACTGCGTACTCAGATTAAGGTCTTATTCTAGAACAGGAGGAAGTAGGTATAGTTTCATTCCTGTAACTTTTGACAGTAACAAAGTAAAGCTTCATGACAAGAAAAAATAAATTTCCTACATAACATTCTATACCTACAGACATTCTTTTCTTGCATAAATTTATTGGCATTCTATACCTACCAGATCAATATAGGAAAGCTAATGGCGTTCTACCATTTCTAATTTGTTCCCTCCTCCAGGTGCTTCTTCCAGGAAATTATAAATTTCAACCTAGTTTCCTTTTGTTTTCTTCCTCTAAGGTCTCGATTGAGTCCTCCATTATGGATTATTTATGACGGGGAGAAGCAAACAAAGGCTTGTATTGAGAAAGGAACATAACTGGTCCAGAGCATTGTTAATGCTCTCTTCATCTTGCCGTCCTTCGAAGACCGGACAATCCCCTCGTCAAATTGCCCTGTCCACCTACTAGGCTTCCCAGGGAGAAGCACGTAAGTTGTTTGTGATATTGCCACTGTGAAGTTTTATAATTATTGTTTGTTTCGGGAATAATGTATGTTTATCCGAATATTTGTCAAATTTGACATCCAATCTACCAATACACTTGAAGACATCGAGTCGTTGGGTAATCTTCACTTATCACATAGAATGTAAACTAATGCTAAATATTCTACCTCTCTATATTAAATATTTTTTCTAAAATCCATCCATTTACATTCCGCACCATTACCAACAACCCATTAGCCAAACTAACAAATAAAGCAACCCCTCACTGATATCATAGATGTGGATATCTTTTGTCTAGCAATTGTCGCTTCACTGTGAAGTTTTATAATCATCACTTTTCTCAATACTGACTAGCTAATATCAAGTGTATTGGTAGATTGGACTAGCAGATTGCTTATCCGAATATTTGAAAGAAAAAAACTTTGTTAGTTGTACATTGGAGCAACTGACTTTCTTAAAATTTCAACTCCGATAGCTAAAATGTACCGGCTGACAAGATATTATACTACATATTTTGTTGGCAAGAGGGATATTTCCAAAATTTTACAAAACTATTGGAAGAAATATGGCAATCCTTGTTCACCATGTAGTTCGCTTGGCACATTTGACATATATTCTTACAATTATTCATTTAAAAAAAGGCAAAAGCACACTTGCTTCTCATACATATAAAGAAATGCTCCATAGTAAATGGCTTATTGTGGATAGTAAACACTATAATGATTTGTTAACAAACAAATTGGTACTTTTTGTCTGATGTATGGTCAATATCTTAAACATTAAAATTTATTTCGATGCACTTATTTCAATCAAAGTTTTCCTTCATCTTATATTATCCAGGAAGGCTCATTAAATGATTTAATTCGATGAATTTGTTGCTATTTTGCAGCTCACCTTGATCATGCAGCATACCTATTTATATACACTTTGAATATATATATAATATATATATATATATATATATATATATATATTCAAAGTGAATATATATATATATATTCAAAGTGTATATATATATATATACACTTTGAATATATATATATATTCAAAGTGTATATATAATATATATATATATATATATTATAATATATATATTATATATATATATATATATTTTATATATATATATATAATATATATATATATATATATATATATATATATATATATATATATATATATATATATATATATATAATATATATATATATATAATAAATATATATAGATCTATATATCTATTATATATATATATATATATATATATATATAT